>NC_069454.1:29149707-29226735 GCF_026875155.1 Cherax quadricarinatus
CATGGGGGCTAAAGTGCCATGACTGGCAGTGGAAAATGTGGATTTTAGCTCTAAAGGAGTAAAAGGTATGTTATAAGGCCCATCCCATTAGAAGAAAATCCAAGGGCGATTGTTCCTTGGCAGACTTAGAAGCAAGAAACGAGGGACAGAGGTGAAGCCTTTGAGAGACGTAGACAAGATACTTCCCGATTTCCGTGGCACCTTCAAGAGATATAACAACACCGACACCAGCAACTCGCTGGGTCCGAAGTGTACTTGCCACACAACTTTGTTACCTTCTTCCAAACTTCACTCATAGGGGTAGTCGAGGTAACGGTAGAAACGGACTTGGCAACAATTACGTTTAGCATCGTGTATTGCACGGTGAGCGACTGCCCTCGCCCGCTTAAAATCCAGATGATCTTCAGTCTGATTATATCGATAATGGCCCCGTGCAGCACGTTCCAAGGACACTGCATGGGCACATGCAGGAGACGACCAAAACATCATGTCTGAGAAAGCCTGGTCAAAGTTTGAGGAATAGAACGTGATGCTGCAGTGAAAACTAAGGTTCAAAACTGGTGAACCTGCTCATCAGTAGAGGATAAACAAAGGTCCCCACAAAAAGGGGTAAGACGAGAGTATAAGTCCCAATTTGCTAGCCCAAATTGTCAATCAGGACTATGAGGAGGTCTAGAATATGTAGAAGAAGGAAGAAGAATAGAAAAGCGAATACTGTTGTGCAAATGCAAGAAAGGGACTGAGGGTGGGAGTCAAAATGGGTGGGAGCACCTGTATTTAAAACACGAAAAGGATGAGAAGTGAGTTGAGTCTCCAACTGATCAAGACGAGAGTCACGGTGGGATCCTCCCCAAAGATGATGGTGAGCGTTCAAATCACTTAACAACAAGATGGACAGCGGCAGACAAGAGATCAAGAACGCAACATCCGAGATACATAATGCACGAGAAGGGGAGAGATTTTGGGAGCAAACTGTATACCACTTATGCAAATAGATATGGGCTGCAGTATAATGCAGCAGAGATCGATCAAAGACCTGTTGAAACGGTATACCAACGCACACAAGGAAAACACTCTAAGAAGACTGCTACAGCACATAGCCCAAAATGGGAGGAATAGCGGCAGAACGAACTTTAGGCTCTTGTAACCCGACATACACTGGGAAAAACTGGGAGAGCAACATCTAGAGCTCTCCCCAATTATCCCTGAGGCCACAAATATTCCATTGTAAATAAGTCATTATCCACAAAAATAGGTATTCCAACAACGAGAAGTGATAAAAATCTACGGGCTTGTAGGGTCAGCGAAATCAACGTGTGGAGGCAATGGAAAGTGATTAAGCAGGGAAGAATCGGAATGCTGTGAGGGAAAAGATTGCTGTGAAGGTTAGGAAAAATAATAAGGGGCATAAGGGAGCGCCACAGTGTCCATCGAGGGGTTTCGTTTCCTCAGTATATTCAGAGATAGCTTCAAGTGTTTCAGGAGATACAGAAGATGCCGATACCATGACTTTCAGAGACAAGTTAGGGAGAGCAAGTAGAGATTGGGGAGACAGTGGAGAGACCCAAAGAGGTCTGAGAGGGAAGGGGAATATGAACCTGGGGAGATGCACTGGCGGTGACAGAAGAAGAGACCTGTGGGGCAACAGGAGAGGAAGGAGTCTGGAAGGGAACTGGAGAAGAAGCCTGGGAGGGAACAGGAGAGGAAGCCTGGGAGGGAACAGGAGAAGAAGCCTGGGAGGGAACAGGAGAAGAAGCCTGGGAGGGAACAGGAGAAGAAGCCTGGGAGGGAACAGGAGAAGAAGCCTGGGAGGGAACAGGAGAAGAGGGGACTACACGAGAGTGTAGAATGAGAATGTGAAATGGGGTGAGATCTAGGTTCCAAGGTCGAAAAGGAGAGCTGTTTTGGAATTGCAGTCACCGGAGGAATGCAAAGAGAATTAGGCTTAGGTGACGGGTTTGACTGCGCAGGTGAGAAGCGCAAAGAAGGCGTGTGAGGTCTCATACACATAGAAACTAGTGTGAACTGTAAAGTGAGCATTATGAATAGAAGTAAGAAGGGAAAGATCATGAGCCTGGCCTGCATTCTGAGCTGTAACGATGCGTGCACCACTCTGAAAGCATGGAAGGATATATTTTGGCCAACATGTCGTAAGAGAGCTTTACCGATACACCAGAGTATGGAAAGAAAGTCAGTAGGTAGAGCCAGTTGCAAGGAAAAGAATTTGGCCCACTGTTTTACATTGTAAATGTTGGTTTTGTTTTTGTGCTCGTGGTATGCAAAGGAAGCGAGTGTTGTTGTATGGTCTGTATTCCTGGTCAGAATGAGCAGAAATCGAAGGAGAGTATCAGCAAAAAATGGGTCCAGAATGTTTTAGGACTTAGGACCACAGTGGGCCTGATCCCAGAGCAGGTGGGCAATCCGAAAATCACGCACCATATTTGGGGAAGCCAATGCGAGGGTCAGAGGCAATAGAAGACGGGTCAGAGGCAATAGAAGACGCCGCTTGTGGGTGAAGGCCTTGGCACCTGGAACAGGTGATGGAGTGTCGCCCAACCAGAAGGTCCAGGGGCATGGGAAAGTGCCATAGAATAGTCCCAATAATGCAGCCAGGTCAGAGAACATGGATGCAGTAAAAAAAGGCCTGGGAGAAGGCGGGGGTCTAGACCGAAGAACTCCATGATGGTGGTAAACTTATTCTTATTATCATTTTAAAAAAAAAGAGAAACAATGAAAGGAAAAAAGGATAAAAAAAAAGAGGGAAAGTGGAGGGTCCGCTACGAGAAGGTATAAATGGCCATAAGTTTCCCTTCTGCATTCAGATGACCTCGACCAAAAAACAAAAAGATACAAAAAAGAAAAACAAAAACCGCCAGCAGGCAAGATGCCGAGACATGGAACCTGTGCCACACCGTACCCACTTCAAGCGAACCTCAAAATCTCACAAATCCAACTTGAGCCAAGCCACCTCGGCGGACAAAAGAAAGGGTGGTTGGATATTCTGCCCACAAAGCATACCATCCCTCAGCTGCCACCCCTCCCCCGAAACCGAGAGGCAGTGCCTGTGGAGATATCCCCATCACTGCAAAGACTACGACCCTGCCACCACACCAATATGGGAATCCGGGAAGTGAGCAGGGCAAACCGTCCAGACCCGAGTAAGATCCAGATTCCACGGCAAACTACACCACCCCCTAGGGACCTTTCACGGAATGGATGACCTCGGCAAACACTTCCCCCTATCTTAAACCGTAATGCCTGCCCTGTGTGGAGAAACCCCAAGCTACAAACGGGATGGGGAAAAGGAGAAGGGATGGGAATAGAGGAGGAATGGGAAGGAAGGGATGGGAGGATGGGGACTGGGGAAGGGGCTGGAGGGGACTTTCGGCTTCGGCCCCGGTTCGGCCAGAGTAAGAAGACCAAAGGGTCCTAATATTCCTCCGACTGAGAGGCCTCTGTTCTTTCTCTTTGCAAGGAGCCCATCGCCCCCTCCACAAAGAGGCTAGGTAAATAGGTACGTAGGTGTATGAAACACGCCCAATTGTTTTCCACACGCTTACCAGGTGATTGAGCCCTGGACAATCAGTGTTGTGAAGGTTGAGTGCGCTGCAACCGAGCCCACGGACACCATAATATTTCTGTAATAAGTAGCAGAAGAGTGGTCCCTCAGACTTCAAAGTTTCCAGGCGAATCCATTTATATTCCAAATTAAAGATTAACCTTGTTTTCGGTCTGTGTAATTTTAACTCACTCCGCCATGGGTTTCTAACCTCACCCCGTTCCCTAGTTTGGGCTGTGTAAGTTTGAGGTTTGCCATTTTATTAGGCAAAGTGGGATATTGGCTCTATGTGTAACAACGGAAAGGGCCCTTGGTCCTGACGACTTTCCAAATCTGGATATTTTAGTTTTTTATTGTTACAATGACTTACAATCGTTTGAAGGCTTTCAAAGCTGAACCAGGTGGGATTGCAAATTACATGAGAGACTGGTGCATTTTTATTTGTATTGTTAATATAGTAGATTAAAAAATCTAGTTGTAACTATAGCTTTCATTCTAGCTCAAAACCAAGACTCCACAAAAGTCATTATATTAGACCTTAGTTTCAATTATTTGATTACCACTTTATTATTGTTTTACACCCCAACTTATCTTAGTCTCCCTTTTAATTATAATATTATATTATAATTCTAACTTTAAAGAATTAACCTTTAAAAGTACTACCTTACTATCATATTCCCACGCACCATTATATTTGAATCATCAACTTTATTGGATGCACTCACAACTTAAATTATCCCTTTTATCATTGTCCTCCTTTATTAAGCTTAAAAAACTACCTTAGCCTCATTATTTTACATTTGTTAAATAATTCAGGTGCTAAAATTTTTTTAAGCTTTAGAATATTTACTTGTTGATAACTTAAATTCTAACTATAGTTCACTACAAATCATATGATTTTTTTTTTTTTTTTTTTATTTTATTTAAAATAACAATACATAATAGCATAACATAAAAACCCCTTAAAACTAGGGTTGATACACTTAGTATAAAAACACATTTTTTATTTTGAAAAAAACACAATCTCTCAGAAAGTAACAATAGCAAAATAACAAACACAAATATTAAACACACAAGAGGTTACACAATTATCCTGAGAAATATCGCTTGTGACAAAAACATAACATTAAGAAGATGGGCCCAATCTCTTAAAACCCTATGTCACAAGAACAAGACAACAAGAACATCACATGTAGGTGACCCCCCTGTAGCAGGTTCAATAATATAAATAAAACCATAATCCCTTCGGGTAATACACTATTACATAATAATACTGGGACATATTGCCAATGCACTATACAATACAATAAGAAGAATATTGATTATAAATAAATAAATTATCTGGATAACTCACAACCACACAAAAATTCGATAACCAAAAAGAAACCACATCAACAATCTCATGATAAAACACAGAAAATACTCTTAACCTCACCAAACCCCCCAGTACATAATTCCCTAACAGACCACACATAACCGCCTTTACCACAATCTTACGAGTCAGCCACAAAACGAAAAAGCCATAAAGCAATTCCGCTACTCATCTACAGGCTATACACATGTATATAATATAGCAATAAAATGCTCAGTACAAAACATAAAAACCCCCGTTTGCCAGGCCATAGCAGAAAGGTAACATCAAGTAACTTCAAAAAAAACAAAAAAAAAAAAGAAAACAACAAAGAAAGAAGGCCGTAGACTCTGACTTAAGAATATCTATAACACATATAAACCCCTAACATCCACACACACAAATTCCACGTCAACATAACAACCGACATTTTCCCCTCAACCACGCAATACACAGATACAACACAGTAAACCAGCTGTTTGTGCATGACCCAATCCCCCGGAGACCAAGCCCGTTTCCATCCCCTGAAATTCACTCCGCCCCCCCCCCTTTCACAACGTTAACAATGCTCTCACAGCTCAATATGTACCACTCATAGATAGGTAACAAACGGTAACCCAGCTGAAAAAGCCTGGTCCCAGCGACTTTCCATATATTCCCCCGAATATAACACAACGTTCTAAATAAATGGTCATCCCGCCAAGCCAGACCACGAATTAACGACTTTTGCGCACCTCCCAATCCCCATTCCTTCTCATTGCCCAGGATACAAAAAACAAAAAATCCGCAATTAATATACGTGATTGGCCGTTGCACAGGGCGCCTCGACGCCTCCCACGTCCCAAACTTAACGCCCTCAATTGCTAAAATCCAGCCTCCTCCCACTGTCCCTCAGAACCTTACCCAACCATTCCCTGATACTCCCCAAATTAATCAACAATCAAAAATACACAACATGAAACGCAGTCTCCCCTCCTCCCCCGCTCTCCTCATCCGCCCCGCACACACCGACACGCGGCCCACCACCATCAACCCTCTTTCCTTTTCCTCCCTTAAGTGGCAGCACCCGACGGCCAGTATACCCCAGGAGAAAACGGAAAAATCCTCTCGCACATTTGGACGCAACAGGAACTGCGGCATCGACGATCAAACCGTAATCTTTCCCATATATCCTTCCACGTGCATACATAGGGTAGATACTCTCAGCCTTCACGACTACCTTCGCCCTTTACAAACCCGAACACGCTTCTAAAACACTCGCAACTTCAACTTTATTTAGGGGTCCCGTACATCCAGCAACGCCCGCAACAGTCTTCACACACTCTTTCATCCCAAACCCGATCCTCCCCACCACCTCGCACCTGAGGCTCTTCGATGCAAGCCCATGTCAAGACGCCCCTCCCTGCAAGACCCCGCACAGCGGCGTAACCCCCACTTCAAAAAAATGCACTTGACCTCTTGAACCTGAAATCAAAACAACCCAATCCTCCTCTGTTTGACGCGGAAAGAAAACCACACTCCACACCTCGCCAACCTCAACCAATCACACCCTGAACCCCAAAGAAAATGGAAAAAACCCTCTTTAAAAAACATCCTCGTAACATCCGGACGTCTGCTAACAGATATACCGCAGCCACGTGCCAGAACTTTACTGATAAACCAAACACATTCACAACAGTCGCACCTTGATGTACTGTCAAATTGAGTTTTGGTCTCAACCCATCCAATCGCCCCACCATTCGATGCACAACACGTCCCAGAATTTAACCATCCTCGCCTCTCACGCACTAAGCGCTATACACTATTCCACACACTTTTATCCTGTCCCACCATCTTCCAAACGTACATTCCCTCCCCAGACCTCTCTTTCTCTTACTCTCCTCTTCTCTTCCCACCCAATCTCCTAAGACCAGTAATTTATTTGAATCGAATGCTTTTTTTTCCACATTAACTCTTAACCCGATAACCCCCCGCGAAATATCAATAAATCGATCAAAACCGACGTAAACTCCCCTCTGCGTTCGCACGAGTATTGTCGTGGTCATCCACAACCCTATTAATTCCCTGCACTCCACTTCCTACTCCCCAATCCACCTCCCATACACCTTCCACCTTTCTATAGGAAATGGGCTGATCAACAGCAAACAACAATTGATCGGACAGGGACAACCCTGCCTAATAAAACCACCGGCCGATGCCGACCCATGGATACCCATTCCCCCAACTTCCCATTTACCTGTAAACACAAAACACCCCACACCTGTATACCAATGTACTCTGCCCAACGCTAAGCCACCTCCTCCCCAAAACCCTGGCCTCCTTAATAATGTAACCGATAGGGGGACCAGCTGTTACACATACGCAGGGTAACCTCACATTCTACAAACTATCATATGCCGCCTGCCAATCCTACGCTAAGACACCTCCCCCCCTGCTTCCCCCCTCCCGAACCTTCCACCAAATTCTTTGAAAATACTATGCCCGTCATAGGCATCGTCCCTCTCCCAGAACACACCATAATGTTCTCTCGCGAAACCACTTCTTAAATCCACCACACACTTCATCCTATTTCCTAAAATTTTTGCAAAAATCTTACCAAACCGCACACACAGCAGATGAATAATTTTCCTAAAAGTCCCGCACTCGTGTTCCCCGTTTCTTATAACCTTTTTTGCAACTAAAAAAAAAAAAAAGACCACAATCCGCCAGTTCCTTGCAACCTGCCCATGTGCCTCCCCCTCCCCTTTTCAATCGTATTCATTAGTTCTACTAAGAAGGACTTCAAACACATTCCAATGGCCTCCATAAAACTCGCAGGGCCAGCCATCCAGACCTAGGACCTTGGATAAAAAATTAACCGCACGTGCCGAGTGCGAGCCATCGCTCGCCCTCCAAAGCCCCTCCAAACACCTCCCCTTCTTCAAGTATACCTCAATCCCCCCCAACGCCATGCGATCACTGCTTACTTTAGCACACATAACAAGAAGAAATTACATTATAATTCTATTTCGCTCCCCCAACCTCCCGAAAGCCTCCCCAGTCCACACCCTACACTCAGAAATTTTTTTTTTATTTTTTTTTTTTTTTTTTGTTTTTTTTTTTTTTCCAAACCATCCAAACCAACTTCCACGTCATCACTCAATTGCCGTCCGTTGTTCTTAACTCATGTCCCGCCCAATATCCACCTAAGTCCTCATTACCACCAGCCTATCAATTTTCCATAGCCATACTGGTCGCTGCCTCTGTCCCCTTAACACACGAGGCCGATGGGTCGGTCACAGGGGAGTATCAAGATCACCACACGCCACACCGCCTCGTCTTCACCTTCACAATTCCACCCTGCAAACTCTCACCGCATCCAAATCTATCATTCTGCAAATCACGAACCTTTCCTTTTAAATTAACAACTCGACTTTCCTCCATGGGGAATACTGCCCTGCCTGCACCCCGCCGCCCCTCCTCATAACAAACTTTGCAAAACCTACCGCCTATAAAAACACTGCTGCAACAACCCGTACACATCATCCAAACCCTGTACTTTTTCCCCATCGCACATAAAAAACCGTGCCGGATCCCATCCTCCGCATACCCCAAATAACATGGTGCCCACCAACCGCCGCAGTTCAGGGGGGGATTTTCCCAGCAAGTCCCCCACATCCCTACCCACTCCCCGACAAAATCTCATCACCTTTCCACAATGTCCTAAAAATCTAACCCCGCCCCCCCCCTCCTCCACCCCAAAGAAGTCTCACATTTAACTCCAATACCCTGGATACCTCTTAGGTAAGCTGGCCCAAGGTCAAGTCCTGTATAAACAGCTCTATGATCCGAGTAATACAGCTTTCCCCCCTCCCTCCAACCATACGCACACCACATCACTCGCGACACTTCTCGTCCAACAAATAACCTATTCTGCCTGGCCGCGTAACCCTGTCTATGAAAACGTAATGCTCAACCGATTAGGGTGCCCCCCTCACAATAACATCCTTAACCCCACGCCCAGCAAAAGATCCCTTAGGCAAACCAAAAAACACCCCCTGCCCCCCGTGGCTCCAACAACCTCCTTTCTAATCTACGTACTAAACAATTGCCAATCAACCGCCCACTATATGTATCCCGAGGGAAGAGATCTTCAAAAATTAAAAATTAAACCAAAACATCCACGCACAAAATTCCATCCTTCCACCCTCCCCCTCCCCCGTTCTCACACCGTACATCACCGCTTCCGCCGGCGCATACAACACAAACCACTGCCAGTCGCTCACACTCTCCACCATCCATCACCCTACGGCCGGATACCGCTACCCACCTCCCCTCCCTCAACATCTAATATTACAACAAACGGGCTTGTCTCCCCCCGAATCAGAATTCCCAAGACCCCACTTTCAAACGAACCTTATAATAGCCACAAACACAATGCGATATCCGTCCACATCCAAACCCGACCCGCCTTAAAGTTAATGCTCCAGCATGAATACAATACTATGGCATGACCCTCAAAAAAAAAACCCTGTGAGACCACAAACGCTATGTGGATCAGACATGATTCATACACAACCCATATTT
Organism: Cherax quadricarinatus; assembly: GCF_026875155.1. NCBI lineage: Eukaryota > Metazoa > Arthropoda > Malacostraca > Decapoda > Parastacidae > Cherax > Cherax quadricarinatus. Next base: position 29,159,184 of record NC_069454.1, read on the forward strand.
ACATCACAGTCAACACCTGAAACCTTCTTGAAGGGTTTTACACCGACGCTGGCCCTCTGTAACTTTCCTTTCATAGATACAACGGTCACCAGCCTTCCTATTTTTCCTCCCAACCAATGTGCTCACCACAGTGAGCTCTATTCCCTCCGTTCCCCCGTCGAACACGCTGACCGGAACAATCAACCCATCGGCGGGTTAGGCGTGTGGCGGCCTCTCCACTCACCACACAAGCCCACGGTTTCCTTTCTTCTTTCTTTTCTTCTTTCGTGTCTTTCTCATCTTCTTCTTTCCCCGGTCTTTTGCGGCCGGGGTACAAGACATCAATCGGAACAGAGTGCGTTGGCCGCCCTCTTCCCGCCGAACACTCCTGCATCCATGGTCCTTGTCGGGGGGGGGGGAATGCCTCCAAATGCAAAGCCACCGCCGCCCACCTCGAAACCACGGTCCAACTGGTAGAAGGGCATTCCCGTAGAGAGGCAACCTGCAGTCAGCCTGGCTGTCTCTCCCTCTCGTCCTCACTCTCGCCCTCAGGGGACCAAGACCCACCGATTGTACATCCATCTTTCCAGCTCTCTTCGTCACCAAAAAAAACTTTTTCCCCGCAACTCACTGCTCCAAAGCCACAATCCTCTGCTCGTTCTCTCCTCCCCTCAAACTGGTGTTGTCTCGCCCTTCCACCAAAGCCGGAGACTTAGATTTCCTAGCAGGCATTGATGGGCTCGACCCCACCGTGCCGGGGGGGGAACTCTCTCCCTCCACCTCCTCAAGACGTCCTAAGACGAACTAAGGGACCCTCTGCCTATTTTAAAAATTGTACAAGGCGTCCCGCTGCAGGGGCCCCTACCCCGCCCCCCACCCCCTACCGCCCCCCACGACTTTTCGGTTCAGGCACTCGCGCCCGTCTTTCTGTCTGCACACCTGTTCGTTGCTGCTGCCTCTCACATGTGCTGCCAAAATGTCATAAGCACCACATAGCCTGCAGTCTTGCGCTGCCCTGCGTAAACACCATCACTTGCGTCCCGAAAGTCGTCCAGGATGAGACAAAACGACGATGGGATGCCTCCAGCCCGTCGTCATCTTTTAGGGTTGAACGTGACCCCTCCCGGCCAGCGGCGTACGCCACAGTCCACCCCCCAGGTACCTGCCGTTGCCAGATGCACAGTAAACCATAAACGTTCAAAAACGTTCCGTTATCTTCTGCCTCGTCAGCTATCGAAAGGAGGCACGTTTGCGGTACCTTAAAAACCCAAGTGTAGTGTTCGCGACTACGTCAATTAACAAACGAACTCGTCTTGGCCGAGTTTACGTCCACACGCCATCTTGGGGATTACGTACCACGTGGGCTGCCACATGGCGCTCATACACTGCGCGTCCGATCGAGCTTAACGACTGAATTCGGTATGCCCCCTGTTGAGGCGGATACTACTCCATACAAATACTTGATCTCGAATGCCGTATGTGTCGCGAATAATCAAGGGGGGGGGTAGTTAGAAGCATCACCTGTGCGGGACTGAGGGCGTAACGACAAAACCCCCGCACTAAATCCAAAAGGCACAGCAGTGTACAGCGGCCTTCTGATAGCCGGGCGCCATCATTGTGAAAATCATCTGCGCAGAAGGCCTCTCAAAAGACCAGGAGCGTGTGCGCAGCACAGAACCCACTGGCAATAAACGATGAGGTGCAATGAAATCATAATGATTACAAGCAATAGATCGCCCGGCTCTAAGCCAAACCTCTTATTCAATGAACTTAAATAATTCAAGACAGTTTACTGTAATTACTACACAGAGAACAAGTCAAAGTCCCTTCTCAGAGAGCCAACAACATAAAAACTATCTTACTACAATATCAGATACTTTAAAAAGCAAGCATTACAGACCTCCTAGCATTACTAAATTCCATGCATGCCAACATTCCAATCATTACACTAACTGAAACAGGCTAAAAGCTGTACTACAATGTCTAATGCCATTTTCTGGTTACACAGGCCATAAACACAAACTGTAGGCCAGACCAACAAGGGGGTGGCACAGCTCATCATACTACTCATATCCAAACTAGGAATGTATCACTATTACTTGCACAAGGTGAACATGGGAATATAAATAGCTAAATTCAAATCCAAATACCTACAAAAAAAAAAAACCTCTCACAGTAATAAATCATGCTACAGAGTTCCACAATCAAACATTAGCCAATTTAAGTCAAAACCTAGGAAGTATGATAACGATTGCACGCATGAACAAAGTAATCAACTACCTACTCTCAGTGACTTCAATATAAATCTTCCTGCAAGACCAGGAGCCCACACTGTTACTGAAATGTCACAAACCAATGAGTAACTGCATGTTGCTAACCCTGAACAGTAACCCCAAAACCTACAAGAGTTACAGAGACTAGTGAGTTTCCTCCCTACTTGAACCACATCTGGACCAACACCATATACCCTTTAAAATCAGGCATAATTAAGCAGATAATAACCACAGACCACTAACACACCCATCTACTTGCCTCATAACAACTCTTGGTAAAATAACCCACAGACCTACTAAAGTCGGAACCTTTCAGACTTCCAAATTCGACTCAATGAGGCAGCCATTAAATACTACACAACTGCAGTAACAAACATTGAACGGCACACTGATTAGAATCTATACAGATATTGACAAATGTTTTAATAATTTTTTCTAAAAAAGAACCCAATACCTCTAATAAATTAAACAAGCACTGGGCCCCTAAAAAAAAACACAAACAGATGACAGCTAAGAGACTGAACATCTTGGCCTATACACCCAAGCAATTCTCTCAATTCCATAAATACAAAACACCGATATGAAAAACAGTGACAGAATGGGGTCACATAACCAGAGACCAAACAAAACGTTTACTCGTCAATCCTAACCAGCCTTGATAAGAGAGGGCCAAAAAAACTGTAATTATGAGAAACAGAATATCCGCATGACTTACGAGGTGATATAAAAAAGAACCTGGGAAGACTCCATATCCAAAAATTCTGGAACAAAAAAAGATATCGCGAAATAGGCGAAATAAAAATTAGCGAAAATCAGATGAAAACCCCAACTCCCACCAAGCAGCCACAGCAAACAGACTCAATGATTTCTTTCTTCTTCCACATAAGGCACAAAAACCTGCCGATAAAAATCCCCAAGCTCAGACACCGCAGCCCACCAAATGTCTTACCTCACGTGGGCAACTACCCGAACACACTGTTCCCTAGCTCCGACTAACCCGATACGAAGTCTCCCTTATTATCCCAACGCCTAAAAAACAAGGCAGAAGATTTAAAATACCTTACCAACCCTTTATATACAAAAAAGTGTCACAAGTACCTATTCTCCATCATTGCAACACTCTTTAAACAAAAACATTGAATCCCTCCACTTCCCTACAGCTCTCAAGAAAAAGCAAAGGGTTCACCCCGACCATAAAGGAGGAGACCAACAAACAAACAGAGTTTGAAATACCGTAATAGGCCAATATCCCAATTACACCCTCGATCTCAAAAATCTTCGAAAAATTAATTCATAAACGAAATCTACTCTCAATCCTACCTCATCTCCCAAAACATTCACAACCCCTGCCAATTTGGATTCAGGCCTAATAAAAAATACTAGTGATGCTATATACACATTGCTAGAACATATATACACTATGCAATAGAGAAAAAAGAAGTCCCACAGGGATCTTCATTGAACTTACGTAAAGCTTTGATACAGTTGACCATGAGCTTGCTCCCACGTAAAATTGTCAGCACTATTGTAATAAGATGGCACCACCCTCAAACTACCCTCAAGTCATGCCTCAGCACAGAAGCCAATATGGTGTAAGCAAATGGGGCAAGCCATCTTCTGCTCCAACCAATTTACAGTTGATGTCCCACAGGGAAAGTTGTCCTGGCCCTCTTCTCATTCTCCGTATTCATAAATGACCTACCAAAGCTTCCGCAATTACTCAAACCCCACACTTTTTGCAGATCGGAGACAAACTAACCTACATACGGTCTTATTCTCTCCACCCGAGCCCAGTCACGTTAGCCCCCCCCCCAAAAATAAACTACTGTAAACACCGAATTAACAGAAAATATACTACCTGGAGAGGACTAACAAAACGTTACCTAAACATTGAACAAAAACCTACTTCCATTCAGTTTGGTAACAGAGCTACAGGAATGTACCTTCTTAACATTACGGATAAACAGAACACCTATCACTAATCTAAAACAGAGGGAAAAATCTTAGGAAATCCACCTGATAATAGACTCAAATTTCATACACATATACAACAAATTTCTAAGAAAATTTTCCAAGACTGTAGGCATACTAATAACTATCCGAAAGATACGGACTATGATTCCCACGAGTCAGCCCTCCTGGCCCATATCACTCTCTTATTTACCCCTTATCTTCCACCTAGGAAATTTTGTGCTGGGGCCTCTGAACAACACAACTAACCATCCAGACCACTATTACCCAACAAAAGGCTGCAGTTAAAGTAATAAATAAAAACAGAAATGAGATAACCAAAATTTTCCTCACTACAGGCAGCACACTCCACCAAGTCAATGTATTCCAAAACACTCAAACCTACTCAAGGGGGGGGGGGGGGGGCCCCCATACAAAACACTCCATACTTATTACTGGCACCTATACATAACAAACATAGAACACTTTAAACTCTGATATTAACCCCCCCTCAAACATCTCCTTGCCAACCTCAACAAACACACATGACCATAACACAAGGCACAGAGTCACACTTTGATGTTCCTCGTGTCCATCTCACGCTTATGCTAAAACTCAATGCACAAAAAGAGGCCCTAAAAACTGGAAAATTCCATATACCTGTAAATGAATAAAATAAAACACAACCTGTTTATAAAACAAGTCTCTCTCAAATTCACTAAACTCAACTCAAAACCAAATAAATACTGAATAACTGAACCTTATATAAATTGTATATCCTTATGTTACTCACAATTATATCATCATAAATGTTAAACCAAGGACCCATCTAACTTTGTTATTTTTTTTAAAATACACTACCTAACCAGAATATTCCATCGACTGGAAATGTACAAACAATGCATGCAACCATATGACCTGTCTTGTAATACTCATTTGTGCTTTATAGTAATCTGTTTACAATAATGTTTTAATCACTGATTTCACTCATTGCTTAGTTAATCTTAAAGTTAATTTTAAGCCAGCCCGTAAGTCTATGCATAGTATATAGTGGGCTGTTGGCATGCTGCTCTTATCTGTATTTTTTTGTACCTCTTATGTATGCTAAATTACTAAATAAATAAATAAATAAAATAAGGTAAAGATTTTTAGTAGCTTTGCTGGCAATGTTATTTAAATATTTATAAATATTCTAATTTATAAATGTTTTGGGTATTATTCTTAACTGCTTGTAGAGGACAACGTAATACATTATGGAATCAAGCGAAAAAATAATCAGGGGCTCTAATGCTCTAAAATCTTCATTTTTTTTTGTGCAGCTCCCAAATTATTTAGAAGATAAAAGTTTTTTTCATCTAGAGCCCTTAGCATATATAATTAGAAAAACTTAGCTTAATTTAAACATTTAATACATTTTTTTGTAACTAAGCTATGCCAAGGTATATTCGGAGTTGGTTATGGGAACGAACTACGTAAAGCAAACACTAAAGACATATTTATTAGAAAAACGTTTCGGTCCCGGACCTTGATCACTTCTAACATTACAGAAGGTAAAAAGAACCTTGTAATATAGGCGGGAGAGTGAGGTGTGAGCGACGCATGGTGACCCTGAAGAAAACATGCCATGATGGGATGAGGACGGGTAGACGATGAACTCATGTGTGACCCTCCTGTGTTGTTGGTTAGATGGTGCTTTGAGTAAAAACACGTAGATACATGATAACAGCAAAAGACTCAAGCAAGCAGCACCAACTCAACAAATGACCCGACTGAGGATCCTCAGTTTGTCCAATGTAATCATTTGTTCCGTGGCTGCGATGAGGGTCCATTCATTCGCCCTTATCTTTTTTGTGGTGATTTATGCGGCTGTGTGTCCCAGTGCGTTCCAACCCCAAACATTTTTTTACTAACAGTGATCTGAGACCATGGCAGGGCTTGCCCATCAAACCCAAATTATACCCAACCACCCAACCCATCCTGTTTGGGTAGTTGGGTGTATTTAAAAAAATGCTGGGCTCTGTTTTGTATATCATGCATATGTTTACGAAGGTGTCTATCAACAATAGTTCTTATGTCTCATTTTTTTCCAGTGAATGCTATCAAGTTCGCATATGATATCGGAGAAGCAAAGTGAAAATCGTCGACATCATTTGGACTGGCTTAGAGGTAATATGGGGATGTTCCCTATGTCTGGCTTCTCTTGACTAACAGTTTTCCCTAACTGGTGGACTGTTTGTGGTGCTAGGGTGGACTACAGTTTTCCTAACTGGTGACTGTTGTGGTGCTAGGGTTTGTGTTGGCTGTAGTCTTTTCCTACAGCATGGGGCCCGTTGGCTGCCTTTGTCGGATGGGTGCTTGAGCAGAAGTATTGTTAGCTGGCTGAGCAAGTCGTTGATGTTACCTCAGCTTCCTTCGTCGCTGTGACCGGGGAAGTGGCCCTGGATTCTGTGTTACTGTAACCTCCTCTGGACGAGGTTGTTGCTCAGTGGTGAGGGCTCTATTTGATGCTGGAGGCTGGACAACTGGAGTTTTCCCTGTAGCCTTGACACGACGGAGCTTCTCCAGGCATTGCAGGTTCCAGGCATGATGCTTCTTGCCGCAGTTCGGACTTCCAGGTTCCGTAGCTTCACCTTTCTTCACTTTATCCAAGCAGTCCTTGGTCAGGTGAGGCCCACTACAGATGCCGCATATTTCCTTAAACTGACATCGAGTGCTGAGGTGGTTGTACTTCTGGCACGTGAAACACCTCAAAGGTTCTGGGTTGTACGTTCTAACTTGGTATCTTTCCCAGCAACGGAGATCCAGATGAGCTGGGAGAGGCCCTCTTATGTTGGATCAAGACCTGCCTCATAGGTACGTTGCCGTCCTTCTTTGTTCGGAGCCGCTCAACGTTCAGGATGTTTTTGTTATTATGGATTGCATCGAGAGACATGTCTAGTGGGTAACGCATTAGTAAGCCTTTTGATATACGCTCTATGGATTTTAGTCCTGTTGGAACAAGGTCGTTCACCTTCTGCAGCACATCAGGGGACTTTGTGTTTCGAGGAGTGAGAATAAACTTCCTTTTCAGATTTGGGGACACTGATACCTTCAGGCCGTATCTCTTCTCTAGGTGGATGAGAGCACAATACTGGGTGTCGTGGTGCTCTTTCCCTATCAACCTGAATTTGTTATCTGCAGATGACTTGGCTTTTCCGATTTTGGGGCAAGATAACACTGTGTCTCCTGTGTCATTTCCCGGGGCTCCTGCTACCTGCCAGCCTTCTCCGCCCAGTTGGATGAGAGTTTTTTGATCCATCCCAGTTCACTGGCAGGGCTGGATTCGCTTGCTTCGCTGTCCCAAGAGTACAGTGAGTGGTCTCGCAGCTTTTTCGCCAGAACTGCGCTCCGAAATTCCCAAATCCGATCCTCGGTTGAAACCTTGGAACCCATCGTGACCTCTTCCTTTCTGATGAAACTATGTACCTCCTTGGGGCCTGTCTCGTGAGGTGAGATGGAAGATCTTCAAGACGTTGTAGGAGATTGGATCCACTAGTAGAAGTAAGAAGGCAGTCCCTTTGGGAATCCACCCTTCTCGCTCAACTAGTACCAAGATACCGCTGTGCTGCAGTGTCTGACAGTTATGTTGAAAATGTATGAAATACCGACAAGTTGATGATCAAAACACATGTGCAACAGTTAAAAGGGTTTCATCAATAAAGATACCCAACTGTTGCACCATGTGTCTTAATCATCAACTTGTCGGTATTTTATACCACTCTCAGCATAACTTAGCATCCTCCTAAGATATAGATCAATTCTCCTAAATGGGCCCAGTAATTGTAATAATCCGACCCTTCCTCCAGTAACATATATCGTCTCTGAAGTCGAAGCCGATCAAGTAGAGACTTTCTCCAGTTATCCCACGGAATCCAATACCCCAATTTTGCTTAGTAAAATTGGAAAATTAGGATTTACGCTGCAAATTAACACAGCGAATCCCCCTTTGATTTTTAAATAAGTTGGATACACTAAACCAGTAAATGTTATACAGTGCCTGGAGAGTCACATTTAATTTGGGGAAGAAGACGATATGATGTAAATGTTTTTTGAAAACTGACAAGTTGAGGAACATTTCGGAATTTTATTGAGGAAACGTATCGCCACACAGAGGCTTCTTCTGTCCACTCTTCAAAAAGAAAATCCAGTTCCTTGGATCAAGACCCCCTCAACATCATAAAGGTTTCTCCCTTGAGGGGCTTTGTCAATGTAGCACTTTAGGATAATTTTTGTTCGGATTTTTACACCGGAGGGTTAGCCACCCAAGGTAACCCAACAGAGTCAGTGCGTCAAGAAGGATTGTTTTCTTATATTTCCATTAGTGGTCCTTCAATTTTGTCTCCCGGGAAGCCACCCACACCAATTGTTAGGTGAACGGTGACAGCAGGTATAAGGAAGCACGCCCAGTGTTTCGCCTGGCGGGGAATCGAACCACAGATACTCAGTGTATGAAATAAGAGCATTGTCTACCAGGCCACGGGACGCCGTAGCCATATATACAACCTCGTAGATCTGTTTCACCTGAGGCAGCAGATGAATCAGCATGGATGAAGCAGAATCCTCCTCCTTGTCGGTTTAATATCTTATTATGCACCTCTTACCCATCCTGGGGGGCGGAAGTCGAGAGAATCAAAGGACCATGATGGGCGCAGGGACTGAGCCCCAAATTTTTGGATACCCAGGCAAATTACAGTAGTAATGAACTATTTACAAGCTTATCATCTGGCAGCAATTGTAATTAGATTGTTTATGCAGGGGATGAATTCAGTCACAAAAGAATCCTCTACCTCCATAGTGTTGTAGCAGTTTTGATGCTTCCTGTAAGACATTTACGGTGTAGAAGACAGTGTTACAGCAGTTTGATGCTTCCTGTAAGACAGTTGACTGTGTAAAGACAGTGCTGTAGCATTGATGCTTCTAAACAGTTACGGTGTAGAAGACCGTGTTTCAGCAGTTTATGCTTTCTGTAAGACAGTTGACGGTGTAGAAGACAGTGTTACAGCAGTTATGATGCTTCCTGTAAGACAGTTACGGTGTAAAGACCCGTTTACAGCAGTTTGATGCTTCCTGTAAACATTGAACGGTGTAAAACAGTGTTACAGCATTTAAAAGCTTTCCGTAAGAACAGTTGACGTGTAGAAGACAGTGTTTCAGCAGTTTTGAAGCTTTCTGTAAGACAGTTGAAAGTGTAGAAGACAGTGTTGCAGCAGTTTGATGCTTTCTTTAAACATTTAACGGTGTAGAAGACAGTGTTAACCGCTTTTGAGCTTCCTGTAAGACAGTTTACGGTAGCAAGACAGTGTTACAGCATTATATCTCCTGTAAGACAGTTTTAAAGGTGTAAAGAAGGTTACACATTTGATTGCTTCCCTGTAAGACAGTTGACGGTGTAAAGACAGTTGTTACAGCATTTGAAGCTTCCTTAAACAGTTACGGTGTAGAAGACAGTGTTGCAGCAGTTTGTGCTTCGTAAGACAGTTGACGGTTAGAAACATGTTTACGCATTTGAAGCTTCCTGTAAGACAGTTAACGGTGTAGAAGACAGTGTTGCAGCAGGTTGATGCTTCCTGTAAACAGTTGACCCCGGGGTAGAAGACAGTGTTACAGCCCGTTTGATGCTTTCTGTAAGACAGTTGACGGTGTAGGGAAACCCGTGTTACAGCAGTTTGATGCTTTCCTGTAAGACAGTTGACGGTGTAGAAGACAGTGTTGCAGCAGTTTGAAAGCTTTCTGTAAGACAGTTGACGGTGTAGAAAACAGTGTTGCAGCAGTTTGATGCTTTCTGTAAGACAGTTGACGGTGTAGAAGACAGTGTTACAGCTGTTTTTATGCTTCCTGAAGACAGTTGACGGGGTAGAAGACAGTGTTGCAGCCCGTTTGATGCTTTCTGTAAGACAGTTGACGGTGTAGAAGACAGTGTTGCAGCAGTTGATGCTTTCTGTAAGACATTGACGGTGTAGAAGACAGTGTTTACAGCATTTGATGCTTCTGTAAGACAGTTGACGGTGTAGAAGACAGTGTTACAGCAGTTTGATGCTTTCTGTAAGACAGTTGACGGTGTAGAAGACAGTGTTACAGCAGTTTGATGCTTTCTGTAAGACAGTTGACGGGTAGAAGACATTTTTACAGCAGTTTGATGCTTTCTGTAAGACAGTTGACGGTGTAGAAGACAGTGTTACAGCAGTTGTGCTTTTTTGTAAGACAGTTGACGGTTAGAAGACAGTGTTACAGCAGTTTGATGCTTTCTGTAAGACAGTTACGGTATAGAAGACAGTGTTACAGCAGTTTGATGCTTTCTGTAAGACAGTTGAAAGGTGTAGAAGACAGTGTTACAGCAGTTTGATGCTTTCTGTAAGACAGTTGACGGTGTAGAAGACAGTGTTGCAGCAGTTTGATGCTTTCTGTAAGACAGTTGACGGTGTAGAAGACAGTGTTGCAGCAGTTTGATGCTTTCTGTAAGACAGTTGACGGTGTAGAAGACAGTGTTACAGCAGTTTGATGCTTCCTGTAAGACAGTTTTACGGTGTAGAAGACAGTGTTACAGCAGTTTTATGCTTCCTGTAAGACAGTTGACGGTGTAGAAGACAGTGTTACGCAGTTTGATGCTTCCTGTAAGACAGTTGACGGTGTAGAAGACAGTGTTACAGCAGTTTGATGCTTCCTGTAAGACAGTTGACGGTGTAGAAGACAGTGTTACAGCAGTTTGATGCTTTCTGTAAGACGTTTTACGGTGTAGAAGACAGTGTGACAGCATTGATGCTTTTTGTAAGACAGTTGACGGTGTAGAAACATGTTACAGCAGTTTGATGCTTCCTGTAAGACAGTTGACGGTGTAGAAGGGCAGTGTTACAGCAGTTTTTATGCTTTCTGTAAAACAGTTGACGGAGTAAAGACTTTTACAGCAGTTTATGCTTTCTGTAAGACATTGACGTGTAGAAGCAGTGTTTTCAGCAGTTTGATGCTTTCTGTAAGACAGTTGACGGTGTAGAAGACAGTGTTGCAGCAGTTTGATGCTTTCTGTAAGACAGTTGACGGTGTAGAAGACAGTGTTGCAGCAGTTTGATGCTTTCTGTAAGACAGTTGACGGTGTAGAAGATCTGAAAGTTGACGAGACTTGTAGATGCCTGTCTGTCTCTACACTCGGATTGTCTACTAGTTTATTGCCCCGTTACTCTCTAATGGCAGAGATATTTTTTTCACGGACAGCTGGAGATAAATGAGCAAGGTTTCAGCTCATAACTGTGTTTACAAAGGTACGTTGTGGCGTGGCCTGGTAGGCAATACTTTCGCCTCACACATTGAATGTCTGTGGTTCGATCACCGGCACTGGTGGAAATGCTGGGCATGTTTCCTTACACCTGCTGTCCGTGTTCACTTACAAGGAGGCACCTGGGTGTTAGTCGACTGGTGGTGGTCGCATCCTGAGGTGATGATTGAGGACCACAATGGAAATAAGACAGACCCTCGATGACCCACTGACTTTCTAGAGTTATCCTGGGTGGCTAACCCTCCGGGTTAAAAATTAACTGTATTTCATATTTATTGAAATTTCTGCTATAAAATAAGTGCTACAGGAGTTTATATCAGATGTTACGACGTTAAGGCTCCAACAGCTATAGTAATTTATTTTTAACAAGGTAAAGATTATAAGTAAGTAAGTAAGTAAGTAAGTTTATTCAGGTATACATAAATACAGTTACATAGATTATCATAAATAGCAGCATGTGTGTAGAGAACCTGGGATAACCCAGAAATGTCAGACAGAGTGACGTATTTCCATTGGGGTCAATTTGTGCTTGGAAGGGCTGGAAGCTTGAGAGTTTTTATTTACTTTATTTACTACAAGTACATGTACAAGGTATACAGCCCTAGCTGACAACAATGACATACTACTACATAGAAAGCCACTTGTTATGCGGAGCATTTTGGACAAATTAGGTCAGTGTCCCAGGATGCGACCCACACCAGTCGACTAACACCCAGGTACCCATTTTACTGATGGGGAACATAGACAACAGGTGGAAAGAAACACGCCCAATGTTTCTACTCTGGCTGGGAATCGAACCCAGGCCCTCGCCGTGTGAAGCGAGAGCGTTAACCACCAGGCCACCAGAGAGTTACACAGACTTGTGGATACAACTTACTGCTGCAATATGTTAGTCCTCAAAAAGGTGGCGGTAAGCCAGCGGAAGGCCTCGGTCAGATGTGCAGATGCTCCAGCTGTGGATCATCATATAAACACTTGTCCTGTTTCCTGACAAATCTTACTTTAAGCTAACCCTTCCACTGTCCCCTAACTAACAGCCTCCCATTCTCTCTCTCTCTCTCTCTCTCTCTCTCTCCTCTCTCTCTCTCTCTCTCTCTCTCTCTCCTCTCTCTCTCTCTCTCTTTCACTCACACTCACACACACACACCCCACACACCACACACACCCACACACCCCAAACCATACACACACACACACACACACACACACACACACACACACACACACACACACACCACACACACACACACAACACACACACATACACACACACACACACACACACCACACACAACACACACACACACACACATACACACACACATACACACACACACACACACACACACACACACACACACACCTGGTCCAGCAATTAGCTCCTGGAGTTCAACCCCCACCAAGTGCAAAGTCATGAAGATTGGGGAAGGGCAAAAAAGATCGCAGACGGAATACAGTCTAGGGGACCAGAGACTACAAACCTACTCAAGGAAAAAGATCCTTGGGGTGAGCATAACACCAGGCACATCCCCTGAAGCGCACATAAACCCAAAATAACTGCTTCAGCATATGGGCGCCTAGCAAACCTCAGAACAGCATTCCGAAAATCTTAATAAGAAGTCGTTCAGGACCCTGTACACCGTGTACGTTGGGCCCCATATTGGAGTATGCGGCACCAGTTTGGAGCCCCCCAAACTAGCCAAGCAGGTAAAAAAACTAGAGAAAGTGCAAAGGTTTGCAACAAGACTAGTCCCAGAGCTAAGAGGTATGTCTACGAGGAGAGGTTAAGGGAAATCAACCTGACGACACTGGAGGGGCAGGAGAGATAGGGGGGGGCATGATAACGACATACAAAATACTGAGAGGAATTGACAAGGTGAAAAGACAGGATGTTCCAGAGATGGGACACAGCAACAAGGGGACACAGTGGAAGTTGAAGACACAGATGAATCACAAGGATGTTAGGAAGTATTTCTTCAGCCACAGAGTAGTCAGGAAGTGGAATAGTTTGGGAAGCGATGTAGGGTTTGGGGGCAGGATCCATACATAGCTTTTAAGCAGAGGTATGATAAAGCTTTAAGGTTCAGGGAGAGTGACCTAGTAGCGACCAGTTGAAGAGGCTGGGCCAGGAGCTTGGACTCGACCCTGCAACCTCAACTAGTTGAGTACAATCTTGTAGGAAGTTGTCTGTTGTGATAGTTGTGAGCACGAAGAAGGGTGTCCAAATAACGCCCTGCATGAAATGCCCATTATGTTGCGGTGTCCGACAGATTGTAACAAAGTTGGGTAAAATTACCGAAAAATATATCAGTAAAAGGACACAAGTGCAACTAATGTGACATTTTATTGTGGCAACGTTTCGCTCTCCAGGATCTTTGTCAAGCCAATGGCTTGATAAAGCCATTGGCTTTTCATGCAGACGTTATTGGGACAACCCTTCTTCGTGCTCACAGCTATCGCAATAGTTGAGTACAACTAGGCGAGTCTACACACACACACACCCCACACACACACACACAACACACACACACCCACCACACACACAACAAAACACACACACACCACACACACATTTTCAGGTGTCTGATTATGATAAATAATTATGCTTAACAAACAAATAAATTATAATTATCGGAGGCAGCTCAAAAAAAATTCAAATTAATTACGATACACTTGTTAAAATCTGACCGCGACGCCACTGGCTCCCAAAACTGAACTGAATCATTCCATCGCTTGCGATATTAATTCCCTTTAAAACACAAACTCATTAGACCTGTGTCATGTATTCTGTGCTTATGATGCATATATACCAGTTCTTAGCCTGTTTAAAATACTAATAAAGGTGTTTAAGAGAGAGAGAGAAGAGAGAGGAAAGGTGGAAGTCTCGAGTCATCTAAGTTAGAGTTCAATGAAGCGTTTCATAGCTGGGAAGTGGAACCTGACAGACATGAGTGTGTCTGGTAGTTTTGTTTACATTAGGTTGCTTCCCAAACCCCTCACTACCCAGCATTAAGAAGCAAGAAGATAACACATCGAGCCTTGTGTGAAGTGTATCTGGGGTATACTGGATTTAAATGCCCTTTGTATCTATTAAAGTATCCCCTGGCTGCTATGTAGAGGTTTTATGATACCTTAAATAACCCGTGTGTAGCCCATAGGCTTTAAAGTCATTTATACAACTAATCAAGGATACGTTAACTCTTTATATAAAGAATGAAGTCGGTTTTGTATAAACTATATACATCTAGGTGTATGTAACTCATTCTAGTTATGTGTATAGTTAAGGTGTTGGTGGAACAACAGTGGTGTGTGGGGAGGTGCTACCAAGGGTTGGTGGAACAAAAGTGTGTGGGGGAGGGGCACCCAAAGGGGTTGGTGGAACAACAGTGTGTGGGGGAGGGTTACCAAGGTTTTGGTGGAACAACAGTGTGTGGGGGAGGTGCTACCAAGGTGTTGGTTTGGAACAACAGTGTGTGGGGGAGGTGTTACCAAGGTGTTGGTGGAACAACAGTGTGTGGGAGAGGTGCTACCAAGGTGTTGGTGGAACAGCAGTGTGTGGGGAGGTGCTACCAAGGTGTTGGTGGAACAACATGTGTGGGGGGGGTGCTACCAAGGTGTTGGTGGAACAACAGTGTGTGGGGGGGGTGCTCCAAGGTGTTAGTGGAACAACAGTGTGTGGGGGAGGTGCTACCAAGGTGTTGGTGGAACAACAGTTTTGTGGGGAGATGCTACCAAGGTGTTGGTGGAACAACAGTGTGTGGGGGGGGTGCTCCCAAGGTGTTGGTGGAACAACATTTGTGTGGGGGAGGTGCTACCAAGGTGTTTGTGGAACAACAGTGGGGTGGGGGAGGTGCTACCAAGGTGTTGTGGAACAGCAGGGGTGTGGGGGGGTGCTACCAAGGTGTTGGTGGAACAACAGTGTGTGGGGGAGGTGCTACCAAGGTGTTGGTGGAACAACAGTGTGTGGGGGAGGTGCTACCAAGGTGTTAGTGGAACAACAGTGGTGTGGGGGAGGTGCTCCCAAGGTGTTGGTGGAAAACAGTTGTGTGGGGGGGTTTGCTACCAAGGTGTTGGAACAACAGTGTGTGGGGGAGGTCCCACCAAGGTTGTTGGTGGAACAACATGTGTGGGGGAGGTGCTACCAAGGTGTTGGTGGAACAACATTTGTGTGGGGGAGGTGCTACCAAGGTGTTAGTGGAACAACGGTGTGTGGGGGGGTGCTCCCAAAGGGTGTTGGTGGAACAACAGTGTGTGGGGGAGGTGCTACCAAGGTGTTAGTGGAACAACGGTGTGTGGGGGGAGGTGCTACCAAGGTGTTAGGGGAAAACAACAGTGTGTGGGGGAGGTGCTACCAAGGGTGTTGGTGGTAACAACAGTGTGTGGGGGAGGTGCTACCAAGGTGTTGGAACAACATTGTGTGGGGGAGGTGCTACCAAGGTGTTGGGGAACAACAGTGGTGGGGGAGGTGCTACCAAGGTGTTGGAACAACAGTGTGTGGGGGAGGTGCTCCCAAGGTGTTGGTGGAACAACAGTGTGTGGGGGAGGTGCTACCAAGGTTTTGGTGGAAAAAACAGTGTGTGGGGGAGGTGCTACCAAGGTGTTAGTGGAAAAAAGGGTTTGTGTGGGGGAGGTGCTACCAAGGTGTTGGTGGAACAAAAAGTGTGTGGGGGAGGTGCTACCAAGGTGTTGGTGAACAACAGTGTGTGGGGGGGTGCTACCAAGGTGTTAGTGGAACAACGGTGTGTGGGGAGGTGCTACCAAGGTGTTGGTGGAACAACAGTGTGTGGGGAGGTGCTACCAAGGTGTTGGTGGAACAACAGTGGGGGGGGGGAGGTGCTACCAAGGTGTTAGTGGAACAACGGTGTGTGGGGGAGGTGCTACCAAGGTGTTAGTGGAACAACAGTGTGTGGGGAGGTGCTACCAAGGTGTTGGTGGAACAACAGTGTGTGGGGGAGGTGCTACCAAGGTGTTGGAACAACGTGTGTGGGGGAGGTGCTACCAAGGTTTGGTGGAAAAAACAGTGGTGGGGAGGTGCTACCAAGGTGTTGGTGGAACAACAGTGTGTGGGGAGGTGCTACCAAGGTGTTAGTGGAACAACGGTGTGTGGGGGGTGCTACCAAGGTTTTTGGTGGAAAAAACAGTGTGTGGGGGAGGTGCTATTTTGATCACTGCAAAACCCAGTCATTTTGTCTAAACGGGCTTAGCGCTCCCCGTGATTATAATAACAGTAATGTCTAATGTTCAAGAGTTAAGCGTAAATGTTAATGTTTAGGAAAAATGTTTAAGTATTTATTTTTTTACAGTTGATAACGGATAAGTTATAACTGATAATGGAGAAGTGTTGTTGCCGGGGGTGTTGAACCTGTGTCCCAGCACCACCTGTGTCCCAGCACCACCTGTGTCCCAGCACCACCTGTGTCCCAGTACCACCTGTGTCCCAGCACCACCTGTGTCCCAGCACCACCAGTGTCCCAGCACCACCTTGTCCCAGCACCACCTGTGTCCCAGCACCACCTGTGTCCCAGCACCACCTGTGTCCCAGCACCACCAGTGTCCCAGCACCACCAGTGTCCAGCACCACCAGTGTCCCACACCACCTGTGTCCCAGCACCACCTGTGTCCCAGCACCACCAGTGTCCCAGCACCACCTGTGTCCCAGCCCCACCTGGTCCCACACCACCAGTGTCCCAGCACCACCAGTGTCCCAGCACCACCAGTGTCCCAGCACCACCAGTGTCCCAGCACCACCGGGTGTCCCAGCACCACCTGTGTCCAGCCCCAAACCAGTGTCTCAGCCCACCAGTGTCCCAGCACCACCAGTGCCCCAGCACCCCCAGTGTCCCAGCACCACCTGTGTCCAGCACAACCTGTGTCCCCCAGCACCACCAGTGTCCCAGCACCACCAGTGTTCCCAGCCCACCTGTGCCCCAGCACCACCTGTGTCCCAGCCCACCATGTCCCAGCACCCCCTGTGTCCCAGCACCACCTGTGTCCCAGCAACCTGTGTCCAAGCACCACCTGTGTCCCAGCACACCAGTGCCCCCAGCACAACCGTGTCTCAGGCACCTGTGTCCCAGCCACCACCTGTGTCCCGCACCACCTGTGTCCAGCCCCACCAGTGTCCCAGCACCACCAGTGTCCCAGCACCCCCTTTGTGTCCCAGCACCACCTGTGTCCAGCACCACCAGTGTCCCAGCACCACCAGTGTCCCAGCACCACCAGTGTCCCAGCACCACCTGTGTTCCCAGCCCCCCTGGCCCCAGCACCACCTGTGTCCCAGCACCACCAGTGCCCCAGCACCCCCTGTGTCCAGCACCACCTGTGTCCCAGCACCACCCAGGGTCCCAGCACCACCTGTGCCCCAGCACCCTGTGTCCCAGCACCCCAGTGTCCAGCACCACCAGTGTCCCAGCACCACCAGTGTCCCAGCACCACCAGTGTCCCAGCACCACCTATGTCCCAGCACCACCTGTGTCCCAGCACCACCTGTGTCCCAGCACCACCTGTGTCCCAGCACCACCTGGCTCTCAGCACCACCTGTGTCCCAGCACCACTGTGTCCAGCCCCACCTGGCTCCCAGCACCACCTTGCTGCCAGCATCCTCTGGCTGTCAGCACCACCTGGGTCCCAGCACCACCTGGGTCCCAGCACCACCTAGGTCCCAGCACCACCTGGCTCCCAGCACCACCTGGCTCCCAGCACCACCTGGCTGCCAGCACTACCTGGCTGCCAGCACCACCTGGCTGCCAGCACCACCTGGCTCCCAGCACCACCTGGCTCCCAGCACCACTTGGCTAGGTCTGGTAACCACGTATCAACCCTCATGGGAAGGTAAGTTACATTTTCGACAATGGGACGTTGATAATCTTTGTCCCACTTCACAGTACAAATTATTTTGTGACTAACTGATAAAATGAATAACTTTATGCTGAAGATAACTGCAGGAGGTGCACGTTGAAGGGTATACCTGGGGATACCCTTTGATGGTGCATGTAGAAGGATATACCTATGAATACCTTTGAAGGTGCAGATTGATGGGTATACCTGGGTATACCCGTTGAAGGTGTAGGCTGAAAAGTATACCTGGGGATACCTATTGAAGGTGCAGGCTCAAAAGTATACTTGAGGATACCCTTTGCTAGTGCAGGCTGAAGAGTATGACTGGGGACACCCCATGTATGTACAGGTTGAAGGAAATAACTGGGAATACACCCTTGAAGGGGAAGGCTGAAGGGTATACTTGAGGATACCCCACCCCCCTTGAACGTGCAGGCTAAAGGATATACCTGGAGATATCCTTCTGTAGGTGCGGGATGAAGGGTATACCAGGGTCTGGGGCTTCAAGGGTTCGATTCCCGGAGAGGGTAGAAACATTGGGGGTGTTTCCTTACCCTGATTGTCAATGTTCACCCATCAGTAAAATGGGTACCTGGGTGTTAGTCGACTGGCGTGGGGTTTATCCTGGGGCAAAACTGACCTAATTTGACTGAAATGCTCAGGAATGCTGAGGAATGCTGAGGAAAATTAAAGCACATGGAATAGGAGGAGAAATTTTTTCCTGGATAGAGGCATGGTTGACAAATAGGCAGCAGAGAGTTTGCATAAATGGGGAGAAATCAGAGTGGGGAAGCGTCACGAGCGGTGTTCCACAGGGGTCATTGTTGGGCCCCCTGCTGTTCACAATCTACATAAACGACATAGATGAGGGCATAAAGAGCGACATCGGCAAGTTTGCCGATGACACCAAAATAGGCCGTCGGATTCATTCTGACGAGGACATTCGAGCACTCCAGGAAGATTTGAATGATGATGCAGTGGTCGGAGAAGTGGCAGATGCAGTTTAATATAGACAAATGCAAAGTTCTAAAAGTTGGACAGGACAATAACCATTGCCACATATAAACTAAATAATGTAGATCTTAATATTACGGATTTCGAAAAAGATTTAGGAGTTCTGGTTAGCAGTAAATCTGAAAACCAAAACAAATAGTGCATAAGTGTTCGCAATAAAGCTAATAGAATCCTTGGCTTCATATCAAGAAAACAAAATAATAGGAGTCCCCAGGTTGTTCCTTTTAACTCTATACATCCTTGGGTTTGGCCTCATTTAGATTTATGCTGCACAGTTTTGGTCACCGTATTAAGAATGGATATAAATTCTCTGGAAAATGTACAAAGGGGATGACAAAGTGATCCCATGTATCAGAAACCTTCCCTATGAGGATAGACTAAGGGCCCTGAAACTGCACTCTCTAAAAGACGTAGAATTAGGGGGGATATGATTGAGGTTTATAAGTGGAAGACAGGAATAAATAAAAGGGGGTGTAAATAGTGTGCTGAAAATATCTAGCCTAGAAGGACTCGCAGCAATGGTTTTAAGTTGGAAAAATTCAGATTCAGGAGGGGATATAGGAAAGTACTGGTTTGGTAATAGAGTTGTGGATGAGTGGAACAAACTCCCAAGTACCGTTATAGAGGCCAGAACGTTGTGTAGCTTTAAAAATAGGTTGGATAAATACATGAGTAGATGTGGGTGGGTGTGAGTTAGACCTGATAGCTTGTGCTAACAGGTCGGTTGCCGTGTTCCTCCCTTAAGTCAATGTGACCTGACCTGACTAGGTTGGGTGCATTGGCTTAAGCCGGTAGGGACTTGGACCTGCCTCGCATGGGCCAGTAGGCCTTCTGCAGTGTTCCTTCGTTCTTATGTTCTTATGTTCTTATAACAAGCGGCTTTCTATATAGTAGTATGTCACTGATGTCAACTAGACCTGTATACCTTGTACATGTAGTAAATAAAGATATAAGGTGCAGGCTGAAGGGTGTACCTGGGGGTGAGGCTTGTGGTGTAGGCTGAAGGGTGTACCTGGGGGTGAGGCTTGTGGTGTAGGCTGAAGGGTGTACCTGGGGGTGAGGCTTGTGGTGTAGGCTGACGGATGTACCTGGGGGTGAGGCTTGTGGTGCAGGCTGAAGGGTGTACCTGGGGGTGAGGCTTGTGGTGTAGGCTGAAGGGTGTACCTGGGGGTGAGGCTTGTGGTGCAGGCTGAAGGGTGTACCTGGGGGTGAGGCTTGTGGTGCAGGCTGAAGGGTGTGCTGAGGGTGAAGCTTGTGGTGTAGGCTGAAGGGTTGGTTTAGAAGACACGTAAGCAAACACTATAACATATTTATTAGAAAACGTTTCAGTCCTGGGACCTTGATCACTTCTAACATACAGAGTGTAGAAAGACATTATATATATATATATATATATATATATTAATATATATATATATATTATATATATATATTATATATTATATATATATATAGGCGGAGAGTGAGATGTGACGCACGTGACCTGAGGAATGTCATAAGAACATAAGAATGGAGGAACACTGTAGAAGGTCTACTGGCCCATGCGAGGCAGGTCTTTATCAAAACAACCTCTACCTATGATGACCTCTTCAAGGGGGGCTCCTTGGCGTGGTGAAGAGGCTCTTGGTCTGAGGAATTAGACCTGTCGGTCTTCTTCCTCAGACCGAACCTAATTACCCCCCAATCTCCCTCCCTATCCCATCCTCCCCATCCTCCCCTTTTTCCTTTCCTCCTCCTCCTCCCCACCCCTCCCTTTTGCCCTTCCTCTTTTCGGCCTTTGGGATTTCTCCCACAGGCGCGCTAGTTCCTAGGTAGGGGAAAGGATACCGGGGTCCATCCCATTCGTGAGGTTCTTGGCGGTGGCGTAGTTTGCCGTGGAATCTGGATCGCCTGGGGATGTCCCTAAGAAAAGCTTTTGACACAGTAGACCACGACATCCTACTCCACAAACTTGATCACTACGGTATAAGAGGCCATGCGCTTGCTTATTTCAAATCTTACATTACTAATAGGTTATCAGTACGTCACCATTAAAGACACAGCATCAGCAACCGGCCACTTGATACTGGAGTTCCGCAGGAAGTGTCCTTGGTCCCCTGCTCTTCCTCATATACATCAATGACCTTCCAAACGTATCCCAACACCTGAAACCCATTCTCTTTGCTGATGACACGACTTATGTCATCTCTCACCCTAATTTTGCCACCCTCATCACCATTGTGAATGAGGAGCTGATTAAATATATCGACTTGGATGACAGCCAATAAACTTACACTTAACACTGACAAAACCTACTATATTATGTTTGGTAGCAGAGCAGGAGATGCACAAATTAAAATTAAGATTGACAACACTCTAATTACCAGAAATAATGGGGGAAAATTCCTAGGCTTATACCTTGACAACAACCTGAATTTCAGCACCCATATCCGCATATAGCCAAAAAAGTATCCAAAACAGTTGGGATTCCTCTCCAAGATACGATACTATGTGCTGCAAAATGCCCTTCTCACACTATACCACTCACTTATTTATCCATACCTCACCTATGCTATTTGTGCTTGGGGATCAACTGCGCAACACACACCTAAAGCCAATAATAACCCAACAAAAAGCTGCAGTAAGATAATCACTAAATCCCATCCCTGGCAACCACACCCCCCACTCTTCATAGATCTAAACTTGTCCCAGTTCAGTACATCCAACTTACTACTGTGCAATCTATATCTACAGGGCCTTAAACTCTAATATCAACCTTGACCTAAAATGCTTTCTTGATAGTTGTGACAGAACCCACAAGCATAACACCAGACACAAACATCTCTACGACATTTCCCGTGTCCGACTAAACTTTACAAAAATTCAATGTATGTCAAAGGCCCAAAAATCTGGAATCCCCTTTCCTGAGAACTTTAAAACTCCCAAAACACATTCATACCTTCAAAACTACCATTAAAAAAACATTTTTATCCCTGTTTACACCCCGTCAACTAAATCCACAAAATCCCACTGGGGGTTCACACTTACACCCCACTCTTTTGACCATAAACAGAATTTTTAAATTCGTTTTAAAAATTAATGAATCCTGTGATACCCCAATACGGGCCTAATTTTACTGTGCCAAAACAAAAGCATTCACTTTTGGCAAAAACTCAAAAAATTAGTATTTAGCCCACTTAGCCTAATCCCAAACTTACCTCAAAATTTTGGGTTAATATTTTAAAAATTAAGAATAAAACAAAGTATGCCCGAAATCCCTTAGCCATGCTAAGCGTTTTAGGGGTTTAACATCTGTAATCAAAAATTTTATAATGAAAACCAAACAAAAAACCAAATTTCTGAAAAATTTCAGCATTTTTAAATTTCCCTTTAGGAAAAACTTTGAATTAAATTTAAATTTGAATTGAACCCTCTCGGTACCCCGGGATTTAGTTTTGGGTGTCTTTCGGGGGGGGGGAGGGGTTTGTATCTTGGAAGCCCCCTTTCGGATTCCAGGGGTGGTGGCCAAAGGGGGTTTATGCTTTGTGGCGGATATGGGCCCCCGCCCTCTTTTTTGGTCCCCGAGGTAGCTGGGGCAGATGTGGGTTTTTGCTACCCCGGATTGTTTTTTAAACTAGAAATGTTTGGGTAGGGAAAGGCACATTTTCCATGCTGATCTGCCTACTTCCCAGTGCTGAGGCCCTTCTTGGGCGCGGAGGTGAGATTTCTGGCCCTTTCATTCCCCCTAGGAATTTATCCCTCCCTGGCCCCCTTTTTTTTATTCTTTTTTTTTTTTTTATTTTTTTTTTTCCCTTTTTTTTTTTCCCCCCCCAAAAAAAAAAGAAGAAACCTAACCGTGGCACCCCTAGTCCTTGAAATCCTCCCCCGGGCCCCTTCTTGTTTCCGCACCCCGTTCTGCCCCGCCTCATCTTTGGCCCACTTTTCGGGCCACTCCCATGCCTTGTCCTCTTGCCGGTTGTGTTTCCTAAACCCCCCTTCAGGAAACGGGGCCTCAACTGACCCCTTTCGTTTTTATCGGACCTTGCTCTCCTCGCCCTATGCTTGGGCCCTCTCCCTCTACTGTGCGGAAATTTTTTCCCAAATCCCCGTTTTTCCACGTCTGACCAACTCGGCCCCAAACCCCAAAAACCCCAACCCCGGCCCAATTCCCTGCTGAGAAAATTCTCCCCCTTCCGTTCTTCTCAAAAACGATCGACACGCCCTTCCCAATACCTTTCCACGCTCGGTTTAGATTTGAACAAGGGGACAAAATTTTCCCTTCACTTTACGCCGACTTCCTTACTGCCTATCTTTTGACCACGTTTTGGGCAAGGCACTCCTCGCCAGGGGGGGTTTAAAGATATTTCTTTCATGCTCTTAAGAGGGTTTACATGCATCATCACCTTTCCAGTTTTGTACTCGGGCTCTTGAGCTCTTCGCCCTTTCCCATTCGTTTTTCCCCGGGGTTTTCCTGTCATCTTAAAAAAACATCTTTCCCCAAATTTCGAGTGGGTACCGTTCATTCTCCCCCCATACCATGTTCAAAAAAAATTCCAGACTTTGTGGCATGACATTCTTGAACAGCTGGAACTCCAAGATCTCCCAATCCTAAAGGGTAGACCCCTAAAGTTTTTCCTCCCCGCGGGGGGAAAGGAAACGTTTACCCTAGCAATTTTTGGCCCCCCTCGTTTAACTTTTGACACCCGGGAGAACTCCCATCCTCGTTTATATAGCAGGAAATGGGTTTAAAAAAAGCCCCGAAAGGGATCCCTACCCCGAAACGTGAAAAATTGTGGCGTTTTGGCCTCCAGGGGGAAATATTGAGATTTATCCCCGGTGCTGATGAAAATTTCATACGTTTTGCAATGGGGAATCTCCCTTTCCCTTAATGTCATGAGGCTCCCCCTTGTCTTTCGCCATTGTCAAGCCTTTTTAAAACCCGGCGGGAAATCAGTTACCTCAAAAAAGACAGGCCCCCCCTTTTACCCATGGCAGTTTTTTCATCTCCGCCTCCAGGGAGACTCCCACTGTTTCTTTTTCCCGTTTTTAAAAGGGGCCCCCCCCCCCACTTCGGGGACCCCAATTTTCACCACCTTTCTGTGGTTCCCTCCCCCATAGTCATTTCCTGTATCTAATCCTTTTGCTGTCCTCGGCCGACGCCCCTACTTCAACGCTCAGTCTGATCTCGCTTCTTCGTTTCCCTCTCTCAAAAGGGCCTTTCAGAAAACGACGAGATCTCGTATGACCCTCCTCCCAATGTCCCCCTACTTTCTCAAAAATCAAAAAAAAGGGGCTGTTAACCCCCTCCCCACCCCTCTTCCACCCCCTCATTTTACCCCCCCCTTTTCTGTCCCCGGGTTTTCCCCCCCTCATAGCTCTGTTCAAGTGTAGGGTTCACCCCCCCTCCTCGTATGTACCCTTTCCCCCCTGTTCCCTCCCCGGTTTCTTTCCCCTTCTGCCCCTCCCGGGGTTTTTGCCCCCTCTGTCCCTTCCACGCTTCTTTAGTTTCCCCCCACCCCTTTGCCCCCCCCCCCCCCTGGGGCAGTCCCAAAAAAGTTTCCCAAACTTTATCATCCTTCCCCCCACCCTTTCCAATTTTTGTCTTTCCCCTACGGCCCTCTCTGAATTTTTAGAAAAAATTTAAAACAATCTCTGAAAATATTGCAGGAGACCAAACCCCTCAATGGACACGGGTTTCCCCCCTCTGTTTTCCCTTTTCTCTCCTCTCCCCCATATTTTGCAAACTCCTTTTTTCACAGCGACCCTTCCTTCGCCCGCTTGAACGTTTTCCAAAGCCCCTGGGATGTGGACTTTTTTTAAACCCCCCTAGCCGTTTGGAACCCTTTTCCTGCGGATTTCAGTTTCTTTAAACCTTGCCCAAACATGGCCTTTACAGTGGGGTAACGCGGCCTAGGGGGAAAAACGGAAATGAGCCCTTTAGATGTTACTCTCCCAGTTTTCCCCTGTTGGGGGTTTGCTTACAGGAACCCCAAAAATTTCACCCCTTTCTTTATCTCTCCCCCTCTAAAGGGTATAATTTTTTTGTATTTTTCGATCCTTTTCTGATGGGACCTTTTAAAGAAAGTGCCCCTTTTTTATGCCCGTATTCCATACCTCAGCTATTTGTTTAAACTCCGCTGCATTACACAGCAGCCCATTTTCCACTTTCATAGGGGGGATACGGGTCTGTTTTTTTATTTTCTTTTCCCCTTTTTCGGGCATTAAACCCATTTTGGATATTGCGTTTCTTTTTCGTATTACGCCCCCGTTCTGTTTTCTTGGTGATTTTAAGGGCCCCCATTTTTCTCTGGGGGGGGGGCTACTGTGATTCCCGTGGTATTTTTGTTAGAGGCTTTTTTGCCACCCACCCCCTTTCCCTGTTTTAAATACTGGTACCACACCCCCTTTTATCCTCGGATCTACTTTTCTTTCACGACTCTTTGTCTTTCTCTTCCCCACCGCCTTGGGCTTAAATTGGTCTTTTTCTCCCGGGCTTACCCTGCAGCGATCATTTCCCAATTTTTCTTTTCTTCCCCTTCTTTTTCACACCTTTCGCATCCCCGCCGGGGATTTGATCGGGCAAATTTGGGCCTTTCCAACACCTAACTGTTTTTGGGGAGGTTCCCTTTTTCGTCCCCCCTTTTGTGAGCTTTTACCCCCTCTTCTCGGCCTCCGTTTTAAAAACCCCCTTCTCTTCTATACCCCAAACTTCGGGCAGGGGATTCTCAGGGAAAAGCGTTTCCCTTTGGGGGTTCCCGTTGTGCTCGTGCCGTCGTTTTGAAAAAGCGCTGCCTGGGGGCAGGTTTCCGGGGACAAAAGAACCACAGGGATTTCCCTTTATTTTAAACAGAAGCGTGCGATCCCTCCCCCCGTGTCATCCGTTTTTGTAAATGCCTTGCTGGCCAAAATTATGTTTTCCCCCATCACCCCTTTCTTTTCCCCTTTTGAGTGCAGTCTGGAAAAAAAGTACGAAAAAAATGAGTGGTAAAATTTTTCCTGACCCGCTCCGGGTTTGCGGGTTGCCCGGGGTTTATATAGCAAAACCCCCTAGATGTTGCTAAAGAAAAATTTGGGAATATCTGGTCCGTATTTTTTAAAGGGGGTCCAAACTATGCCCCATTTTTTCCTCAAAGGGCGGCCCGGAAATTAAAACCCTTGGACTTTTTTCTTCAGGAAGGAACAGTATAAAGTGCCTTTTTCACTTCAAGAACTGGAGGAACCTTCCGCTTGCCGATTTATCGGGGAGTGGGCCCGACGACATTCTTTTCCTATGCTAAAAAATTTACTTTAGTCAGCCCTTGCGCCTTTTACGCCTTTAAATCTTATTTGGGCACAAAGGGGTTCTTCCACAGCCCGGGGAAAACCGCCATTGTTCCCCCCCTTTCCCCAAACCAGGGGACTACGGGACATGAAACCCCCCCACTTTCGTCCCCTTTTCTTTACCAAGGGAGTTTGCAAAGTAAAGGAAAGCCCAGTAAATGACGGTTTTGTGTGGTAATTTTGAGGGCTCCTAACAGTCTCTTTCCCCTCGCAAAAATGGCTTTTTTAAGGGGGTTTACCATAGACCCCTTACTACACTTGGTTTCGTATTTTCGTTTAAAGCCTTTGCGAAATTTAACCCCTCAGTTTTGCCATATTTTTTTACCTTGAGAAGGGATTGACCCAAACTTGGAGGTTTTAAATTTTTTGCCCCCAAACCCCCCTCCTTTGGCCTTCGAGGCAATCTTTCCCTCCTTCCTTTAAAAACTTTTTAACTGACAGGCATTTCTGGTTCGGGTTAAAATGTGCTCTCCCCAGATTTATCCCAAGCTGAAAGGGGGTTCCCCCCCGGGGTGTGTTCTGAGCACAACACTTTTTTTTCCTTGCTATTTTAAAGATTTGGCCTTAGTCTTCCATCAAATATTTGGTCATCACTCTATGTTGATGACTTTGCTATTGCCTGTGCAGGCGCCCGACTTTTCACCTTTATTACAGTTTCTCTCCCAAAATGCGTCGACCGTGTTTCCAATTGGGCCACAAAACTTGGAGTTTTTAAAATTTTTCCCGCACAAAACCCACCCAAATTTCTTTTCACTAGAAAGGCTCTGTCATCTCCCATCATCCTTTGTACCTCTATGGCTCCCGGGATCCCTTTAAAAGTGGGTCAGTCAAGTTTTGGGCCCCCTTTTTTGAAAAATAGGTTATCCCCCGGAAACCTCACATTCCCTCTCTGAAAAGGGAACTTGTCACAGCCGGCTGAACCTTCTTAAAAAACCCCTTTCCCCCATCTTTTTATGGGGGAAACTGATCGTCGAAACCCCCCTTGCCCCACATTCCACCCCTTTTTTTATCAAAAATTGATTATTTGGGGACCATATTATTAGTGGGGATCTCCTGTACTCTTTTCTAGCCTTAACCTTTATTCATCACCAAAAAGGGTTAGTTTATGGGCCCTTTGGGGCTTTTCGCTCTTCCCCCGTCGAGAGCCTTATACAGAAAACGAACGTTCCCCCCTTTTTCCCATCGCCGTGAAAGCCCATTTTCCTGGGGCCCACTATTTACGCTCTCATGATTCCACCAAACCCTTTCCCTTTATAGAAAAGGTCACTGATATTAGTAGGGCATTCTTTTTTTGTTCGCCGCCCCTGTTTCTCCGTCCCCTTTTCTCTTCGCCTTCATTCGCTCTTGTCTTTCTTTTTAAATACAAACCTTTTTTATGTAAATGTAGCATCTCATTTTCCCAAACCCCCCCGGAAGTTTTCCGCTGTTCGGTCTGTTTTTTTCTCCCTTCCCCTTGGGTCGGAAGCCCAACTGTCTTTCGGGCGTTTTCGCCTTTTTTTTCTTTACCCCTTTCACTCTCTTCTTTATGCCATTGCCGTGTAACAGATGGCTCTAAGTTTCGGGCGGCATAGGAAATTTCAGCAGTGTTTCCCGGGCTTTTCGTACAAGGGCAAATTTTTATCTTCGGTAGTATTTTTTTCGCTGAATTAAAGCCATCCTTACAGCACTTATCCGTTTTTTGCATCTATGCCTTTTGTCATCATTTGTGGTTGGGCTCAGACTCCCTTTTGCTTTTTTGGCTATACAAAAATTTTATACACCCCACCCTTTTGTCCTCCGTTCCAACTTTTGGGTACGCCGCTCTTTTTCCAAAACATAAAGATATTGTTTTTTGTTGGGTCCTGGTCATGTTGACGTACAGGGCAATGAACAGGCAGACACTGCTGCGCGGTCAGCAGTACATGACCTACCAGTTTCTTATAGAGGTATTTCATTTACGGACTATTTTGCTGCAATATCTTCTCAACCTTCACACCCGTTGGCAACAACGTTGGTCTACTATGCTCGGCAACAAACTTCAATCTATTAAACCGAGTATAGGTTACTGGCCGTCTTCTTATCACCAGTGTCGAGGTTGGGAGACTACTCTCTCCCGTTTCGCATTGGCCATATTCGTCATTACTCATGGATATCTCATGGAGAGGCGTCCTTCTCCTCTCTGTGAGAATTGCCCAAACTCCATTTATCAGTCAGCCACATTCTGTTGGACTGCCCACTTTATCAACGAGCACGCAGAATTTACCTCTTCGTCGTCTTCGCTCCGCTACTCTCTCTTTACATTCCCTTCTCGCTGATGGACCCACCTTTCATCCGGACTCTCTCATTGACTTTTTGACAACAACTGACTTACTTCACAAATTCTGATACCTTCAGCCCTTTCTACTTCCATCTCTTGCTACCCTCTACCCCCTTACTATCCGCAGCCCAGCTTTTTTTCTGTAACCTGCTGATCATCCCTCCCCCCTTTCTGCCATCCAATACCCTCGCTTCCTTCCCTACCCTGCAGCGCTGTATAGCCCTTGTGGCTTAGCGCTTCTTTTTTATTATAATAATAATACCTATGATGAGGACGGGTAGACGATGGAATCATGTGACTCCTGTGTTGTTGGGTTGGTGCTGCTTAAGTATCATTGGCATACTGATACTTAAAGCAGCACCAACCCAACAACACAGGAGTCACATGATTCCTCGTCTACCCGTCTTCTCATAGGTAGAGGTTGTTTTGATAAAGACCTCCCTCGCATGGCCAGTAGACCTTCTACAGTGTTCCTCCATTCTTATGTTCTTATGACATTCCTCAGGTCCCCGTGCGTCACATCTCACTCTCCGCCTATATTTTTATATATAATATATATATATATATATTATATATTATATATAATATATCTATAAATTATAAAATAATATATTTTATTTAATAATATATAATGTCTTCTACTCTGTATGTTAGAAGTGATCAAGGTCCCGGCCCGGGAAACGTTTTCTAATAAATATGTTATTAGTGTTTTGCTTTACGTGTCTTTTCTAAACCAACTTGTCGGTATTTATTACAAGGTTTATACCAGGGCTGAAGGGGTGTACCTGGGGGGAGGGCTTGTGGTTAGGCGAAGGGTGTGCCTGAGGGAAAGCTTGTGGTGTGGGACTAAAGGGGTGTACCTGGGGGTGAGGCTTGTTGTGCGGGGCTGAAGGGTGTGCCTGAGTGTGAGGCTTGGGGTTTGAAGGCGGGAAGGGTGTACCTGGGGGTGAGGTTTGTGGAAAAAGGCCTGAAGGGTGTACCTGGGGTGAGCCTTTTTGGAGTAGGCTAAAGGGTGTACCTGGGGGTCAGGTGTTGTGCAGGCTGAGGGGTACCTGGGTGAGGCTTGTGGTGCAGGTGAAGGGTGTGCGGGGTGAAGCGTGGGTGTAGGCTAAGGGGTGTAATGGGGTGAGCCTTGTGGTTTGGGCTGAAGGGGTACCTGGGGGTGAGGCTGGGGTGAGGGGGGTGCCTGGGGGGAGGCTTGTGGTGCAGGCGAAGGGTGTAAATGGGTTGAGGCTTGTGGGGCGGGGGTGAAGGGGGGTACCTGGGGGTGAGGCTGTGGTGCAGGCTGAAGGATGTGCCTGAGGGTGAGGCTTTTGGTGTAGGCTGAAGGGTTGTACTTGGGGGTGAGGCTTGTGGTATAGGCTGAAGGATGTGCCTGAGGGTGAGGCTTGTGGTGTAGGCTGAAGGGTGTACCTGGGGGTGAGGCTTGTGGTATAGGCTGAAGGGTGTACCTGGGGTGAGCCTTGTGGAGTAGGCTGAAGGGTGTACCTGGGGGTCAGGCTTGTGGTGCAGGCTGAAGGGTGTACCTGGGGTGAGGCTTGTGGTGCAGGCTTAAGGGCGTACCTGGGGGTGAGGCTTGTGGTGTAGGCTGAAGGGGTACATGGGGTTGAGCCTTTGTGGTGAGGCTGAAGGGTGTACCTGGGGGTGAGGCTTGTGGTGCAGGCTGAAGGGTGTACCTGGGGGTGAGGCTTGTGGTGCAGGCTGAAGGGTGTAAATGGGTTAAGGCTTGTGGTGCAGGCTGAAGGGTGTACCTGGGGGTGAGGCTTGTGGTGCAGGCTGAAGTGTGCCCCGGGGTGAGGCTTGTGGTGCAGGCTGATGGGTGTACCTGGGGGAGAGGCTTGTGGTGCAGGCTGAAGGGTGTACGTTGGGGTGAGGCTTGAGGTGTAGGCTGAAGGGTGTGCCTGGGGTAAGGCTTGTAGTGCAGGCTGAAGGGTGCACCTGGGGTAAGGCTTGTGGGGCAGGCTGAAGGGTGTACCTGGGGTAAGGCTTGTGGTGCAGGCTGAAGGATTCAGCTGGGGTAAGGATTGTGATGCAGGCTGAAAGGTGTACCTGGGGGTTAGACTTGGGGTGCAGACTGAAGGGTATACCTAAGGGTGAGTTTTGTGGTGCAGGCTGAAGGGTATATCTGGGGGTGAGGCTTGTGGTGCAACCTGAAGGGTGTACCTGGGGCTAATGCTTGTGGTGCAGGCTGAAGGCTGTACCTGAGAGTGAGGCTTGTGGTGCAGACTGAAGGGTGTGCCTGGGGTGATGCTTGGGGTGCAGGCTGAAGGATGTACCTAGGGTGAGGCTTGGGGTGCAGGCTGAAGGGTGTACCTGGGGTGAGGCTTGGGGTGCAGGCTGAAGGGTGTACCTGGGGATGAGGCTTGGGGTGCAGGCTAAAGGGTGAACCTTGGGGTGAGGGTTGGGGAGCAGGCTGAAGGGTGTACTTGGGATGAGGCTTGTGGTCTAGGCTGAAGGGTGTACCTGGGGGTGAGGCTTGTGGTGTAGGCTGGGGGGTGTACCTGGGGTGAGGCTTGTGGTGTAGGCTAAAAGGGGTGTACCTGGGGGTGAGGCTTGTGGTGCAGGCTGAAGGTTGTACTTAGGATGAACCTTGTGGTGTAGGCTGAAGGGTGTACCTGGGGGTGAGGCTTTTGGTGTAGGCTGAGGGGTGTACCTGGGGGTGAGGCTTGTGGACTAGGCTGAAGGGTGTACCTGGGGGTGAGGCTTGTGGTGTAGGCTGAAGGGTGTACCTGGGGTGAGGCTTGTGGTGCAGGCTGAAGGGTGTTCTTGGGATGAGGCTTGTGGTGTAGGCTGAAATGTGCACCTGGGGTAAGGATTATGGTTCACGCTGAAAGGTGTACCTTGGAGATAGGAATGGGGTGCAGACTGAAGGGTATATCTGGGGGTGAGGCTTGTGGGGCAGGCTGAAGGGTATTCATGGGGATGAGGCTTGTGGTGCAGGCAGAAGGGTGTGCCTGGGGGTGAGGCTTGTTGTGCAGGCTAAAGGGTATACCTGGGGAGAGGCTTGTGGTGCAGGATATAGGGCATACCTGGTTGTGAGGCTTGTGGAGCAGGCTGAAGGGTGTACCTGGGGGTGAGTCTTGGGGTGCACGCTGGAGGGTGTACCTGGGGGTGAGGCTTGTGGTGTAGGCTGAAGGGTGTGCCTGGTTTTGAGCCTTTGAGTGTAGGCTAAAGAGTGTACTTGGGGTGAGGCTTGTGGTGCAGGCTGAAAGGTGTACCTGCGAGTTAGGCGTGGGGTGCAGACTGAAGGGTATACCTTGGGGTGAGGCTTGTGGTGCAGGCTGAAGGGTGTACCTGGGGGTGAGTCTTGGGGTGCACACTGGAGGGTGTACCTGGGGGTGAGGCTTGTGGTGCAGGCTGAAGGGTGTGCGTGGGGGTGAGGTTTGTGGTGTAGGCTAAAGGGTTTTGTGCCTGGGGATGAGCCTTGGAGTGTAGGCTAAAGGGTGTAACTGGGGTAAGGCTTGTGGTGCAGGCTGAAATGTGTACCGGGGGGTTAGGCTTGGGGTGCAGCCTGAAGGGTATACCAGGGGAGAGGCTTGTTGTGCAAACTGAAGGGTATACCTGGGGTTGAGGCTTGTGGTGCAGGCTGAAGGGTATACCTGGGGGTGAGGCTTCTGTTGCAGGCTGAAGGGTGTACCTGGGGGTGAGTCTTTGGGTGCATGCTGGAGGGTGTACCTGAGGGTCAGGCTTGTGGTGCAGGCTGTAGGGTGTACCGGGGGTTGAGGATTGTGGTGTATGCTGAAGGGTGTACCTGGGGGTGAGGGTTGTGGTGCAGTCTGAAGGGTGTACCTGGGGAAAGGCTTGTGGTGCATCCTGAAGGGTGTACATGGGGTAAGGCTTGGGGTGCAGTCTAAAGGGTGTACCTGGGGTGAGCCTTGGGGTGCAGGCTAAAGGATGCACCTGGGGTAAGGCTTGTGGTGCAGGCTGAAGGGTGCACCTGGGGTAAGGCTGGGTGGTGCAGGCTGAAAGATGTACCTCGGGCTTAAGCTTGGGGTGCAGACTGAAGGGTATACCTGGGGGGAGGCTTGTGGTGCAGACTGAAAGGCGTACCTGGGGTAAGGCTTTTGGTGCAGGCTGAAGGGTGTATCTGGGGTAAGGCTTGGGGTGCAGGCTGAAGGGTGTACCTGGGATGAGGCTTGGGGTGCAGGCTGAAGGGTGTACCTGGGGATAAGACTTGTGGTGCAGGATGAAGGGTGTACCTGGGGTAAGACTTGTTGTGCAGGCTGAAAGGTTTGCCTTGGTGTGAGGCTTAGGGTGCAGGCTGAAGGGTGTACCTGGGGGTGAGGCTTGTGGTGCGGGCTGAAGGGTGTACCTGGGAGTGAGGCTTGTGGTGCAGGCTAAAGTGTGTACCTGGGGTGAGCCTTGGGGTGTAGGCTGAAGGGTGTACCTGGAAGTTAGGCTTGTGGTTGTAGGCTGAAGGGTGTATCTGGGGGTGAGGCTTGTGGTGTAGGCTGAAGGGTGTACCTGGGGTTGAGGCTTGGGGTGCAGGCTGAATGGTGAACCTGGGGGTGAGGCTTGTGGTGTAGGCTGAAGGGTGTACCTGTGGGTGAGGCTTGTGGTGCAGGCTGAAGGGTGTACCTGGGGGTGAGGCTTTTAGTGCAGACTGAAAGGTGTACCTGAGGGTGAGGCTTGTGGTGCAGGC
The DNA here is from genome assembly GCF_026875155.1 of Cherax quadricarinatus. NCBI lineage: Eukaryota > Metazoa > Arthropoda > Malacostraca > Decapoda > Parastacidae > Cherax > Cherax quadricarinatus. Next base: position 29,192,780 of record NC_069454.1, read on the forward strand.
TGAAGGGTGTCCCGGGGGCTGAGGATTGTGGTGTATGCTGAAGGGTGTACCTGGGGGTGAGGGTTGTGGTGCAGTCTGAAGGGTGTGCCTGGGGTTTATCCTTCGGGTGTAGGCTGAAGGGTGTACCTGGGGTAAGGTTTGTGGTGCATCCTGAAGGGTGCACCTGGGGTAAGGCTTGTGGTGCAGGCTGAAGGGTGCACCTGGGGTAAGGCTTGTGGTGCAGGCTGAAAGATGTACCTGGGGGTTAGGCTTGGGGGGCAGGCTGAAGGGTGCACCTGGGGGTGAGTCTTGGGGTACTGGCTGAAGGGTGTACCGGGGCGTGAGTCTTGGGGTACTGGCTGAAGGGTGTACCGGGGCGTGAGGCTTGGGGTGCAGGTTAAAGGGTGTACCTGGGGTAAGGCTTGTGGTGCAGGCTGAAAGGTTCACCTTGGCTAAGGCTTGTGGTGCAGGCTGAAGGGTGCACCTTGGGTAAGGGTTTTGGTGCAGGCTGATGGGTGTCCCTGGGGATAAGGCTAGTGGCGCAGGCTGAAAAGTGTACCTTTGGATAAGGCTTGTGCAGGCTGAAGGGTGTACCTGGGAGTGAAGCTAGTGGTGTAGGGTGAAGGGTATATCCCGGGTAAGGCTTGGGGTACAAACTGAAGGGTGAACCTCGGGGTGAGGCTTGTGGTGCAGGCTGAAGGGTGTACCTGGGGTGAGGCTTGGGGTGCAGGCTGAAGGGTGTACCTGGGGGTGAGGCTTGTCGTGCAGGCTGAAGGGTGTACCTTCGGGTGAGGGTTGGGGAGCAGGCTGAAGGGTATACCTGGGAGTGAGGCTTGGAGTGCAGGTTGAAGGGAAAACCCGCGGTAAGGCTTGCGGTGCAGAATGAAGGGTATACCCGGGGTAAGGCTTTTGGTGTAGGCTGAAAAGTGTGTCTGAGATAAGGCTTGTGGCGCACGCTGAAAGTTGTACCTTGGGGAAAGGCTTGTGGTGCAGGCTGAACGGTGTACATGGGTTAAGGCTTGGGGTGCAGGCTGAAGAGTGTACCTGGGCGTGAGGCTTGGTGTGCAGGCTGAAAGGTGCACCTGGGGTAAGGCTTGTGGTGCAGGCTGAAGGGTGCACCTGGGGTAAGGCTTGTGGTGCAGGCTGAAAGGTGCACCTGGGGTAAGGCTTGTGGTGCAGGCTGAAGGGTGCACCTGGGGTAAGGCTTGTGGTGCAGGCTGAAAGATGTACCTAGGGCATAGGCTTGGGGTACAGACTGAAGGGTATACCTGGGGGTGAGGCTTGTTGTGCAGGCTGAAGGGCGTACCTGGGGTAAGGCTTGTGGTGCAAGCTGAAGGGTGCACCTGGGATGAGGTTTGGGGTGCAGGCTGAAAGGTGTACCTGGGGATAAGGCTTGTGGTGCAGGCTGAAGGGTGTACTTGGGGTAAGGCTTGTTGTGCAGGCTGAAGGGTTTACCTTGGTGTGAGGCTTAGGGTGCAGGCTGAAGGGTGTACCTGGGGGTGAGGCTTGTTGTGCGGGCTGAAGGGTGTACCTGGGAGTGAGGCTTGTTGTGCAGGCTAAAGAGTGTATCTGAGGGTGAGGCTTGTGGTGTAGGCTGAAGGGTGAGGCTTGTGGTGTAGGCTGAAGGGTGTACCTGGGGGTTAGGCTTGTGGTGCGGGCTGAAGTATGTACCTGGGGGTGAGGTTTTTGGTGCAGACTGAAAGGTGTACCTGAGGGTGAGGCTTGTGGTGCAGGCTGAAGGGTGTCCCGGGGGTTGAGGATTGTGGTGCAGGCTGAAGGGTGTACCTGGGGGTGAGGGTTGTGGTGCAGTCTGAAGTGCGTGCCTGGGGTTGAGCCTTGGGTTGTAGGCTGAAGGGTGTACCTGGGGTAAGGCTTGTGGTGCATCCTGAAGGGCGCACCTGGGGTAAGGCTTGTGGTGCAGGCTGATGGGTGCATCTGAGGTAAGGCTTGTGGTGCAGGCTGAAAGATGTACCTGGGGGTTAGGCTTGGGGGCAGGCTGAAGGGTGCACCTGGGGGTGAGTCTTGGGGTACTGGCTGAAGGGTGTACCTGTGTTTGAGGGTTGGGGTGCAGGCTAAAGGGTGAACCTGGGTGTGAAGCTTTGGGTGCAGGCTGAAGGGTGTACCTGGGGATGAGGCTTGGGCTGCAGGCTGAAGGGTGTACCTGAGGTAAGGCTTGTGGTGCAGGCTGAAGGGTTCACATGGGGTAAGGCTTGTGGTGCAGGCTGAAGGGTTCACATGGGGTAAGGCTTGTGGTGCAGGCTGAAGGGTTCACATGGGGTAAGGCTTGTTGTGCAGGCTGAAAGATGCACCTGGCATAAGGCTTGTTGTGTAGGCTGAGCGGTATACCTGGGGGTGAGGCTTTTGATGCAGGCTGAAGGGTGTATCTTGGGATGACGATCATTATATAAAATACTATTCACATTTCAGGTAAGTGAGAGGCACCAGATCATCGCGGGAAGGTCATCTCAGCATCATTAACGTAAGTCCATATTCCACACAAGTTTTAATTGACGTTTTCAAAACTAAGGAATATCTACCTTGCATCAAGCATATATTTTTTTTTTTTTTTTTTTTTTTTCAACAAGTCGGCCGTCTCCCACCGAGGCAGGGTGACCCAAAAAAGAAAGAAAATCCCCAAAAAGAAAATACTTTCATCATCATTCAACACTTTCACCACACTCGCACATTATCACTGTTTTTGCAGAGGTGCTCAGAATACAACAGTCTAGAAGCATACAATATAAAGATACACAACATATCCCTCCAAACTGCCAATATCCCAAACCCCTCCTTTAAAGTGCAGGCATTGTACTTCCCATTTCCAGGACTCAAGTCCGACTTATGAAAATAACCGGTTTCCCTGAATCCCTTCACTAAATATTACCCTGCTCACACTCCAACAGATCGTCAGGTTCCCAAGTACCATTCGTCTCCATTCACTCCTATCTAACAAGCTCACGCACGCTTGCTGGAAGTCCAAGCCCCTTACCCACAAAAACCTCCTTTACCCCCCTCTCTCCAACCCTTTCGAGGACGACCCCTACCCCGCCTTCCTTCCCCTATAGATTTATATGCTTTCCATGTCATTCTACTGTGATCCATTCTCTCTAAATGACCAAACCACCTCAACAACCCCTCTTCTGCCCTCTGACTAATACTTTTATTAACTCCACACCTTCTCCTAATTTCCACACTCCCCAATTTTCTTTCATAATATTTACACCACACATTGCCCTTAAACAGGACATCTCCGCTGCCTCCAACCGTCTCCTCGCTGCTGCATTTACCACCCAAGCTTCACACCCATATAAAAGTGTTGGTACTACTATAAATTTCATACATTTCCCCTTTTTTGCCTCCATAGATAACGTTTTTTTGACTCCATATATATATATATATATATATATATAATATATATATATATATATAATATATATATTTTATATATATATATTTTATAAAATATATATAAAATAAAATATATGCTGATATTTGGACATGAGAATTTCTCCATATGGTTTAGGCTATGGAGGACTCCATGCCTTTGCCATGGTCAATTGATTTTCCACTCCCTCAAGGAAGGTTCCTTGACGCTGGTGAGGAGATCTTGATCTAGTGAATTGGATCTGTACTAAAATTTTCTGAATTAAGTCTGCGTTTCATCCCCCCCCCCCCCCATCCTCCTTCCTTTCCATAACAGACGCCGTATAATCCCTACGGGTTAAGAGCGGTAAATTTCTTGCCTTATGCGTAAGTTGAGGAGGGTATTAAATTCTTTCCGTTAGTCAAGACGAAAGTATTTCTATTTGTCCTTTCTGGGTAGGTGAGAGAGTCGCAACCTTCCCAGAGCGAGGTCACCTGAATTTTTTTATTGACCCAAAAAGCCAGATCTCATTCACTTGAGGATCTCGGGTGGTACTTACCTACTTATCACCCCCAGTAAATAACATTCACTTCACCTCTGGTGGTACTAGTACCTACTTACCCCCAGTAATAACATCATTTCCCCTTAGTGGCCAGTACCTATTACCCACCCCGGAAATCACCTTAAGTTAAACGTTTTATTTAAAAATATTCAAGCATGTTATTGCAACTACATTGAGCATTAACCACAAAAAAATTTCTGGAAGAAAAGGGTGAGAGCTCACTTCAAACACCATTATTTGTGGATTGGGAAAGCTGACGGAAAACGTAATTGAAAAGGTCAGGCTGCTTTTAAAAGCCGCTTTTTCCCTAAGAAACATAAGAACTGAGGAACACTGCGCAGGACTATGGCTCGTTTAGGGAAGTTCTTCTCATACCAAACCCTCACAAAAATATTCGCCAACCCTTTTATTCTTGAATTTGAAAATTTTTGTGTTTTGTTTTTTGGGGCTCGAGGGCCTCTGGACCCTCAGAGGACTTCGTTAAACTTTTTGGGGGCGCGACCAGGGTTTGGACCCCCCTTTAGGCATAGAGAAATGTTCTTCAGAATTTTCCTCCGAATCGCTGCAATAATGTCAGATTAGTTTAAACAGACAGGTAGGTAAACACTAGGACACGTTCATTAAAAAACGTTTCGGTCCTGGTACCTTGATCACTTCTAAAAAAAAAAAAAAAAAAAAAAAGTCCCAAGACCGTAACGTTTTTTAATAAATGTGTCCTGTAAAAGGACACAAGTGCAACTAATGTGACATTTTATTGTGGCAACGTTTCGCTCTCCAGGAGCTTTATCAAGCCATTACAAACAATACATGGACACAGAGGGTATATAAAGGCTCAGGGTGAGGTGCAGTACTAGTGAGGTACCATTTAGAGATGTTCACTAGTGGTAGTAGTAGTAGTGACAAAAGTAGTAGTAGTAATACACTAATTGGACGCCCAATTAGTGATTAAAGAAACTAATTTCCGCAGACGCAAGTGCCTCGAATCAGCACTGATCGCTGTTTCGAATACAATTAAACAAAACAACGGCAGCTTCACCATCTCCGAAGTCTTAGCAAGAATCCTCCTGAAAACAGTAAACCCTGCCATCACATAGTCTCTCCTGTTATGTGGAAAAAGACACTTATGTACAGTTCAGGACATTTATTAAAGGAAACGTTTCGCCACGAGTGGCTTCTTCAGTCCTAATACAGAGCAAACTAAGAAAACACACATATATATAATGGTGGGAGTCAGGTGAGGTGAAGCGTGGGTAGAGGTGGTAGTAGTAGTAGTAATGGAACTAAGAAGTGGAGGTTAGAGAGGGACCTGCTGGCATCAAGTAACACCAGTTCCCAGGATGGGTAAAATCCTCTTGCTTAGTAATTTTGAAATACTGTAACTTCCGGATTTTTGCTTTATAGTGTTACTGCCAGAAATTAGTGCAGCTTCAATGCATTTTCCTCCGTCTTAAGTCGTCTTCTTTAATAACTAGTTTAGCTTCATTGAATTTCATGAGGTGTCCAACATCGTCTCTATGTTGAACACATGCGTTTTTGCGGTCATCATTTCTGCAAGCATTTTTGTGTTCTGCTATCCTAATGTCCAGAGTTCTGGCTGTTTCCCCTACATATACTTTGTCACACCCCCCACATGGTATAGTGTAGATTCCTGCACTTGTGCCAGAATCATGCTTGGGTTTTTGTATCAGGTTCCTAATAGTAGTAGAAGAGCTGGTAGATATTTTAGCCAGTTTCCTGTCAAACATTTTTGAAACATTAGTGGCAACGTTGCTGACCGGTAAAACGATGTAACTTGGAGGCTTTTCTTCAATTTGATAGGTGTTGGTCTTGCTGAGGATACGTGTTGCACGTTTCCTGCAGTCACGTATGAAGTGTAGGGGAAAGTGTAGTGAACTAAAAGAGTTGGTGATGTATGTACATTCTTCTTCGAGGAACTGCGGACTGGAAATTCTGTAGGCTCTCAGAAAGAAGCCAATAACTACCCCTCTTTTAGTTCTTGTGTCATGGTGAGAGAAGAAATGTAGAAGATCATTCTTGTAGGTAGGCTTCCGGTAGACTTTAAAAGAAAGTTTGCTTTCCCCTGTGCGTAAGAGAACGTCGAGAAAAGGTAACTGGTTGTCCTTCTCCTCCTCTAGAGTAAATTTAAGGGGGGATCCCATGGCTAGTCCGAAGAGTTGTTTGTACTTCTTGTCCTCGAACCTAAAACAGTTATAACGAACACAAAGTTCGACAAGGCTCACAAAATCTTGGCGGGGTACAGGTAACTCTGTATCATCTTTAATCACCCTGCGAAGAAGATCAATGGCTTGATCAACTGGGACATTGGTGAATAAGGCAGTCACGTCAAAACTTGCAAGCTTCTTATCACTCATGTCGAGATCCCTGATACGGTTAAGGAGGTCACCCGAATGCTTTAGATGAGCCTGACTGATTGTACCAGGAGCTTTGACAAATATTTCGCCAAAACTCCTGCTAGACTCTGAGGGGCGCTGCCGATACCAGATGTAATGGGTCTCATAGGCACATTTGGTTTGTGGGTCTTTGGTAAACCATAAAGTCTAGCTGACTTGGGGTTGGTAGGGATGAGGCGCAAGAGCTTTTTAACCTTCTTCTGATTTCCTGAGTATACTGCGGGTCTTGCTGAGAAAAGAATCTGTTTCTTTCCTCCATGCATGTTCGGGATGGAAACGTATGTGTTGGCGTCGTTCATAAATCTTGCATCTTACTAACGTAGTCTGTACTGTTGAGGATGACCACTCCTCCTCCTTTGTCCGCTGTGGTGATGAGAATATCATTATTGGTAGCTAAGTGTTTGAGTGCCTGGATGTAGCGACGAGGAATGACTGGACGACTAGGTTCAGAAACTGCAGCTGCAATAAGTCCTTGTATGAAACCTTTGTTAAACTCAGAGTCACCGAAGAAATGGTTTTTGATCACTGTGTCTAACTCGCATTTAGGCTTCCGTATGCCAGTAGCAAACTTGAGACCTAAGCTGAGTGCTTCGGATTCTGTATCACTGAGAACATAAGAAGAAAGGTTATTGATGATGTCAGCTCTACCAATATCTTTCCATTTGCTGTGTTGACAGAGAGAGGAAAGTTTTCTTGAGAGCCGTAGTTTCTGCTGTAGGTTGGCGGTGGTAACTTTGCTTAGGATGTGTTCGGCGGTGCGTCTGTCAGGAGTGGGAAGGGAAGTGAGACAGACGCACCGCCGAACACATCCTAAGCAAAGTTACCACCGCCAACCTACAGCAGAAACTACGGCTCTCAAGAAAACTTTCCTCTCTCTGTCAACACAGCAAATGGAAAGATATTGGTAGAGCTGACATCATCAATAACCTTTCTTCTTATGTTCTCAGTGATACAGAATCCGAAGCACTCAACTTAGGTCTCAAGTTTGCTACTGGCATACGGAAGCCTAAATGCGAGTTAGACACAGTGATCAAAAACCATTTCTTCGGTGACTCTGAGTTTAACAAAGGTTTCATACAAGGACTTATTGCAGCTGCAGTTTCTGAACCTAGTCGTCCAGTCATTCCTCGTCGCTACATCCAGGCACTCAAACACTTAGCTACCAATAATGATATTCTCATCACCACAGCGGACAAAGGAGGAGGAGTGGTCATCCTCAACAGTACAGACACGTTAGTAAGATGCAAGATTTATTGAACGACGCCAACACATACGTTTCCATCCCGAACATGCATGGAGGAAAGAAACAGATTCTTTTCTCAGTAAGACCCGCAGTATACTCAGGAAATCAGAAGAAGGTAAAAAGCTCTTGCGCCTCATCCCTACCAACCCCAAGTCAGCTAGACTTTATGGTTTACCAAAGACCCACAAACCAAATGTGCCTATGAGACCCATTACATCTGGTATCGGCAGCGCCCCTCAGAGTCTAGCAGGAGTTTTGGCGAAATATTTGTCAAAGCTCCTGGGTACAATCAGTCAGGCTCATCTAAAGCATTCGGGTGACCTCCTTAACCGTATCAGGGATCTCGACATGAGTGATAAGAAGCTTGCAAGTTTTGACGTGACTGCCTTATTCACCAATGTCCCAGTTGATCAAGCCATTGATCTTCTTCGCAGGGTGATTAAAGATGATACAGAGTTACCTGTACCCCGCCAAGATTTTGTGAGCCTTGTCGAACTTTGTGTTCGTTATAACTGTTTTAGGTTCGAGACAAGAAGTACAAACAACTCTTCGGACTAGCCATGGATCCCCCCTTAGTGCAGTTCTTGCCAATTTATATATGGAGGACCTGGAATCAAGAAGGATCCTCAATAACATCCCTCGTTCAGTTACTTGGATGCGGTACGTAGATGATATTTTGGTCATTGTACCAAAAATCTGACGTACAGGGCATCCTCAACACCATCAACACTCTGGAACCTACTATTAAATTTACTCTAGAGGAGGAGAAGGACAACCAGTTACCTTTTCTCGACGTTCTCTTACGCACAGGGGAAAGCCAACTTTCTTTTAAAGTCTACCGGAAGCCTACCTACAAGAATGATTTCTACATTTCTTCTCTCACCATGACACAAGAACTAAAAGAGGGGTAGTTATTGGCTTCTTTCTGAGAGCCTACAGAATTTCCAGTCCGCAGTTCCTCGAAGAAGAATGTACATACATCACCAACTCTTTTAGTTCACTACACTTTCCCCTACACTTCATACGTGACTGCAGGAAACGTGCAACACGTATCCTCAGCAAGACCAACACCTATCAAATTGAAGAAAAGCCTCCAAGTTACATCGTTTTACCGTCAGCAAACGTTGCCCTACTAATGTTTCAAAAATGTTTGACAGGAAACTGGCTAAAATATCTACCAGCTCTTCTACTACTATTAGGAACCTGATACAAAAACCCAAGCATGATTCTGGCACAAGTGCAGGAATCTACACTATACCATGTGGGGGTGTGAACAAAGTATATGTAGGGGAAACAGCCAGAACTCTGGACATTAGGAATAGCAGAACACAAAAATGCTTGCAGAAATGATGACCGCAAAAACGCATGTGTTCAACATAGAGACGATGTTGGACACCTCATGAAATTCAATGAAGCTAAACTAGTTATTAAAGAAGACGACTTAAGACGGAGAAAATGCATTGAAGCTGCACTAATTTCTGTCAGTAACACTATAAAGCAAAAATCCGGAAGTTACAGTATTTCAAAATTACTAAGCAAGAGGATTTTACCCATCCTGGGAACTGGTGTTACTTGATGCCAGCAGGTCCCTCTCTAACCTCACTTCCTTAGTTCCATTACTACTACTACTACTACTACCACCTCTACCCACGCTTCACCTCACCTGACTCCCACCACTATATATATGTGTGTTTTCTTAGTTTGCTCTGTATTAGGACTGAAGAAGCCACTCGTGGCGAAACGTTTCCTTTAATAAATGTCCTGAACTGTACATAAGTGTCTTTTTCCACATCTTGTCGGTATCACCATACCATTTCCTCTCCTGTTATACTACACAAAGCACATTACAGAGAGTGAACACTGAAACAGGCTGCCTCTTTCCAGTCTATATTTGTCCAACCTATTTTTATGTTACCCAAGTAATAGCTTTTATATCGTTTTACTCATGTACGAATTAATTGCTCTACCATATTGTATTACTACTACTACTACCACTAGTGAACATCTAAATGGTACCTCACTAGTACTGCACCTCACTCTGAGCCTTTATATACCCTCTGTGTCCATGAACATAAGAACATAAGAAAGGAGGAACACTGCAGGAGGCCTGTTGGCCCATACTAGGCAGGTCCTTTACAATTCATCCCACTAACAAAACATTTGCCCAACCCAATTTTCAATGCCACCCAAGAAATAAGCTCTGATGTGAAAGTCCCACTCAAATCCAACCCCTCCCACTCATGTACTTATCCAACCTAGATTTGAAACTACCCAAAGTCCCAGCCTCAATAACCCAACTAGATAGACTGTTCCACTCATCAACTACCCTATTTCCAAACCAATACTTTCCTGTGTCCTTTCTAAATCTAAACTTATCTAATTTAAATCCATTACTGCGGGTTCTCTCTTGGAGAGACATCCTCAAGACCTTATTAATATCCCCTTTATTAATACCTATCTTCCACTTATACACTTCGATCAGGTCTCCCCTCATTCTTCGTCTAACAAGTGAATGTAACTTAAGAGTCTTCAATCTTTCTTCATAAGGAAGATTTCTAATGCTATGTATTAATTTAGTCATCCTACGCTGAATGTTTTCTAACGAATTTATGTCCATTCTGTAATATGGAGACCAGAATTGAGCTGCATAATCTAGGTGAGGCCTTACTAATGATGTATGCAGCTCAATTCTGGTCTCCATATTACAGAATGGACATAAATTCGTTAGAAAACATTCAGCGTAGGATGAGTAAATTAATACATAGCATTAGAAATCTTCCTTATGAAGAAAGATTGAAGACTCTTAAGTTACATTCACTTGTTAGACGAAGAATGAATTGTTTGTAATGGCTTGATAAAGCTCCTGGAGAGCGAAACGTTGCCACAATAAAATGTCACATTAGTTGCAATTGTGTCCTTTTACTTTACATATTGTTGGTAATTCTACCAACTTTATTACAAATGTGTCCTCGTGTTTACTTACGTGTCTTTCTAAACCAACTTGTCTGTATCAGTTACCAAGGTTTATACCACTACCAGCATTACCTTTACCACTACTGTCTCCACTTCCTTCTGTCTCCCTCCTCTCTTTGTTAAGCAAAGGGACACAAGTACAACTAATGTGATATTTTATTGTAGGAACGTTTCACTTCACGCTTTATCAAGCCTCTCTTTGTCTCGTCTCAGTTTTCCTCTCGTAGATGTACTGGTTCCCTGAATTCGTGTTAGTGTGTGACTAGATAATGGTTCAGGTTGGACTGAAATGTCTTCATAAGTTTCTTTCTCTTGTGTCGTAATTATTTATGTATTGTCCGATTCGCGGTATTATGCATTGTTACGTATTTATGTAGACCCTACTGTTATTTTCAACCTCTATGTTAGAAGTGCTCATGGCCCCAGGACAGAAACGTTTTCTGATATGTCCTAGTGTTTACCCACATGTTTTTTGAACTAATTTGTCAATATCAGTTACCATAATGTCACCCTATCCCAGTGTTTATATATAACGGAATTATTTGGTGAACTGAAAGCGGGTGTGTGAATGATACGTCTTCGGAGGCTTCTTACTTTATTTGTAATATCGTGGTGGGTACACAGGCTTGTGTGTTGTGCCCATGGCCCAGGAGGGCCATCCCACGAGAGCCATCCCACGAGAGGGAGAACTAGTAGGCCTTGTCTTCCTGCTAGGCCACTGTGTGAGTGCGAGAGTGTGTGCCCAGCTTCCCACAGACCTGGGCAGGCCCAGAGGGCAGCACCTTAGTGCCGCGAAATATGAACTAAGCTGGCAGACATCATGACTGTCTGTGCAGACAGTACAGGCTGTCTACATACGCTCGGCCACCTGCCACATGGTCGTCCCGACCATGTCTGGCGGTAAAAAAGACTTGGTCTCTCGTAGGAACAGGGAACAGAACACAAAATAAAAAACATGTATATACATATGGACATGGAAAAAAAACTTCTTACATGGAGGGAAGAAAAAAAACATGTGGAGTGTGTTAAACATCGTGGTCATAGGCAGTGAGCGTCGAAGGGCATCACTGCACGCATTCCTGCATCTGGACAGATACTGCAACATCGCTGCGGCTGAGCTGTGACGTAACGGTACGGTCTCCTCTAGAACGGTGAAGCAGTCATCGTAGGAGTCGCTGCAGGTTTCACTCAACCTGGGGCACGACCTGCTGGTGCCCTCGAGTGAGGCGTCGACAAAACTCGGCAACTGGGCAGGACTTCTTGCAAGCGACTCAGGAGGACTCTTCTCGACTGGTACTGTCGCTGGGCTGTCACTGCTGGTGAGCGTGGAGTAAGTCGTGGAGCAAGTCGTGGCAGAGACGACTGGGCGAAACATCTGGGAGTCGTAACAGCATACACCAGACTGCAGTGAGCGAGCTAACAGTCAAAGTGACATCTTCTTTGTGCAGGCTGCTCACTGAAGCTTGTGACACGAGGCTGACACAGCGCCTGCCGACAGAGCTAACTGCGGCTTGACGAGTGTCATTCTCTCGGCAGCTGGAGTTATAGCAGAGGTTAGTCTAAGCGTCCCCAGACTTGCTTCTCTACAGGTGGTGAAGTGAAACAAATCTCGATGGGAATCGTAGGAGTTACAATTCTGCAGAACATCACGAGTGATGAGCATAAGAGCTTTCTGTACAAGGGGGCTCAGGCTCAGAGCTGACTGATATCAGCTGTCAAATACACTGGTCACATCGGATGACTTAGCACAGTGGTGCTACTCAGGTCTGGCTCAGACCACTGGACACATGAAAAACTTTAAACACACCCATGGTACAAGCGGTACAACATGGCTTAAACTAGCTAGCAAATGATGCTTTTCTGAGCACAAAATTGACACTAAGCCATACACTAACATATGAGAACACTGACTCAGAGGAATTAATTAACACACGACATATATCTTCTCTCAATCTTCTCAACAATACTGAAATAATTACTAGAAACACTCGATGTGACATCATGTGATGTCAGGCGTGACGTCGCGAGGTGACGTCAGCAGCACTGTGACGTTAGACATCTCGTGGTGACGTCAATGTGATGCGGGCAGCAGACCACAGCATGAGACCTGGGACATCTGGCTTGGTAACCCATGTGGCTTGTAGATCCACGTGACATCGTCCACACCCCATGGGGCGTTGGGATCCACACGGCGTCGTGATCTATGTGGCATGCTGATCCATGGGGCTTGCTGATCCACATGACTTGCTGATCCACATGGCTTGTTGATCTGTGTGGCTTGCTGATCCACGTGGCTTGCTGATCTACATGGAATGCTGATCCACTTAGCTTCGAGTGGCCTCGGGCACTCAGATACACAGCACTTGCAAAGAATTCACACGAAAAACAGCAGAAAACACAGCAGAGGGAGTGAACACACAGTGATGGAGTGTGGTGGTAGGCTGGTGAGGTGTGAGTAGGGCGAGCGTAGGCAAGGTAAGGAAACGGCCACTTCCTCTCCCTCCTACAAATACGTGGAGAACCTCACACTGGACGCAGAAATCACAAAACTCATCTCTGGTTTGCTGAAATAGCTGTGCTGAGCTGAACAACAGCAGAACATAAAAGTGATGCCGAACACGTGACTTGAGAAACAGCGTGGGACGCTGTAGCGTGGGGTCTCTGGGACGCCACTTAAAATTCTCGAATAAATTCGGGAAATTTTGGCTAGATCCTGCTTGTACCTGTGTCTGGATGCTCAAACGTGCAGACACGACATCACGATAACTCGTTGAGAGACGGATGCTTCTTGTATAGGGTGATAAAGTGAAGATGACTTCATCCCTTCCTTCCTCTCTCGAGGCAAACACAACTGCTGTGACCACCTCTGCTACCAATGTTTAATGGGATTTATTTGGTGTATCTAGTAGTTGGGAGTAAATGATACGTCTTCGGAGGCTTCTTTCTTTATTTGTAATGTCGTGGTGGGTACACAGGCTTGTGTGTTGTGCCCATGGCCCAGGGGGGCCTTCCCACGAGAGGGAGAACTAGTAGGCCTTGTGTCTTCCTGCTAGGCCGCTGTACGAGTGCCCGAGTGTGGGCCCAGCTTCCCACAGACCTGGACAGGCCCAGAAGGCAGCACCTTAGTGCCGCGAAACATGAACTAAGCTGGCAGACATCATGACTGTCTGTGCAGGACAGTACAGGCTGTCTACATATTATATATATATTTTATATATATATATATATTATATATATATATATAATATATATATATATATATATATATATATAAAATATATATATATTACAACAAAACAAGTAAGTTAAAGATTTTCGACTTATTAGGTGATGCATTCTATTAACTGATTGTATCACGAAGATAACTGATAAATCACATTGATATTTACCTGGTCAGTGTGATTTATATTTCTGCCTGTTTGTTGATAAATCCCAGTCTGGTTCATTCTGTTGGCTGTTTGTTGGATAGCTTTAAAAACAGGTTAGGGTGGGTGTGAGTTGGGCCAGTAGACCTGCAGCAGTGTTCCTTCTTGTGAGTGGGTGAGGCTTGAATGTACCTATATATCAGTAAATGCATATACGTCTTGTAGCAGTGAACAATACTCTTTGGAGGTAATGTGTTATTTTATTGGGTTCTTAAATACAGGCATTGTGTTTAGGCTTGCCCTGGGGGCCAGGCAGGACCACCAGCCTGCTAGGGAGAAAGGAGAGAGGGATTTGTTGCTTGTAGGGTGTCTGGCAGGATAGAACGAGGCCGCCTCTCGCTAAGCCTAAGCCTGCGAGATGGTAGCACAAGTGTGGCATAAAATATAAGGGGGTATTACAATTTTGGCAATCAAGCTTTCTAGGGAAATCAGAACCAATCGGCCTGCACTATAATTTAAGAAATTAGCCCATTACTAAAACTGCAATATGAATATTGTCCGGGAGTACTGAACACATACAGTACTTTTTAATTTTTACTAGTAAAATTAATTTAACGTAATATATTCTTTATTTTACAAAGAGTATATTCTTTGGTTTACAAAGAGTATATTATTTGGTTTACAAAGAGGGAATTAATATTTGGATTACCCCAACACGGAGTATATTCTATTGGGGTTTACAAAGAGTATATTCTTGGTTTACCATAGAGTATATCTTTGGTTTACAAAGAGTAATCTTTGGTTTACAAAGAGTATATTCTTTGGTTTACAAAGAGTATATTCTTTGGTTTACAAAGAGTATATTATTTGGTTTACAAAGAGTATATTATTTGGTTTACAAAGAGTATATTCTTTGGTTTACAAAGAGTATATTCTTTGGTTTACAAAGAGTATATTCTTTGGTTTACAAAGAGTATATTCTTTGGTTTACAAAGAGTATATTCTTTGGTTTACAAAGAGTATATTCTTTGGTTTACAAAGAGTATATTCTTTGGTTTACAAAGAGTATATTCTTTGGCATTATTATCACATATTACAATAACAGTGTAGTCATGACCCTACCTACCCCGTGTCAAAAGACACTACCTTTCCCCCATCTCATGACACACGTACTACTCAGTGTCATAAGACACCCTTGTCTCTGTGTTACGGCGCTCCTTCTCTCCGTGTCACACAACACCCTTTTCTCTGTCATGATACTCCTTCTCTGTGTCACAAGACACTGCCTTTTGTACCGGGTTACATGACACCTTGCTAATTACATATGATTTGTGTTACACCCTTCACCTGTGTTATTAACGACAAACTGTTACACACGACACCGTTAACACTACCTGGCCTGTGTCTCACACGACACTACCTCGCCTGTGTGTCACGCGACACTACCTCGCCTGTGTCTCACGCGACACTACCTCGCCTGTGTCTCACGCGACACTACCTCGCCTGTGTCTCACGCGACACTACCTCGCCTGTGTCTCACGCGACACTACCTCGCCTGTGTCTCACGCGACACTACCTCGCCTGTGTCTCACGCGGACACTCCTCGCAGTGTTCACTCGACACTACCTCGCCTGTGTCTCACACGACACTAAAAACCTTCGCCTGTGTCTCTCACAGACACTACCTGCCTGTGTCTCTCAGACACTACTCGCCGTTGTCTCACACGAAACTACCTCGCCTGTGTTCACACGACACTACCTCGCCTGTGTCTCACTCGACAACTACCTAGCCCTGTGTCTCACAGGACATACCTGCCTGTGTCTCACACGCACTACCTCGCATGTGTTCACAAGACACTACCTCGCCTGTGTCGCACACGAAACTACTCGCCTGTGTCTCACCAAGGACACTACCTCGTCTGTGTCTCACACGACCACTACCTCGACTGTGTCACACGGACACTACCTCGCCTGTGTTTCACACGATACTACTCGCCTGGGTCTCACACGACACTTACACTCGCCTGTGTCTCCACACGACACTACCTCGCCTGTCTCACACGGACACTACCTCCGCCTTGTCTCACCACGGCACTACCTCGCCTGTGTCTCACACGACACTACCTCGCCTGTGTCTCACACGACACTACCTTGCCTGTGTCTCACACGACACTACCTCGCCTCGGTATGTGAAGTGTGATCTAATTCACGTTGCAATATATTAATGAATGTTAGAGTTCTTCACTGCATTAAGCTCCTTAGTGATCAAGTAAGTCACCTGTTAAAACTAAACTTATAAACTTGCGAAGGGAGATGTCGCTTGCTTCCCTTCTCACAGGTGGCACTTTTTTGTGGACTGCCCAGTTGTGTAGACAGTGCTCTATACAAATAAACCGACATAGAAGAGAGGAGCTACGACGACGTTTCGGTCCGACTGCCCATGGTGGGGCAGGGAAAGGTAAATCGTAGATACTAAACTCATCTTAGATCTGACTCTAGATTTGCTTAAATTCTTTATAAGAAGTTTTCATTAAACTTAGAGTTTCATTATTAACTTTATTTGTAAATTACAGAGTGGTAAAGATAAATGGCACATTGGATAGGCATACATAGGTTTTACTGCCAATCTTGTCTCTGTTTTCCATACACCCCCTCCCCTCCTTCTTTCCAGCCCATACTCTTTCTTGGGAAAAATTAGCATGGGTTTTATTTCCCCAACCGGGGGGATGGTGAGGCGCTTGTTTGACTGGTTCAGACAAGGTCTGGTCATTGTATGAGCGTTCGCATGGCCATGGGAAAAATCAGTTGGTCTCAGGAATGTCCAGAGTTCACACAATGCACTTTCAGCCGATTAAAGAACCTTTGTGTTCTTGATCAAACAACGCTATCACTTCTGTGCCTAGAACCTAAAATTAAAGTATATGGGACTGGGCTTTACAATGGGGTTTAAAGGGTTGACGGATCACACAGCGACCCAAACATATCGGTCAGTCGATTATAAGTGGGACCATTATCGTCGATCGGTTTAACTTTTTGTGGGTAATCCTTACATGGGATAGTTTATTAGCTGTTTTTCCCCCTTAGCTGGTTATTCTTGGGATAGTTTTAATTTGGCCGTCAGCTTTAATACCCCAGAAAATGGAAGTTTTTCCAGCTTTTTTTTGCCTCTTAGTAGTTGATTTGTTTTGGGCCCAAAGATTTTACATCCAGCCTGGGTCGGCGGGGAAAGGGCACAGGACGGGGGGGCCCAGTTGCACTCCAGCCAGGGGTTTCAGCGGGGAACCGGGAAACGGGGCTTTTTCCAAGTGTACATCCGGCCTTGGGTCCCCAGGGATGCCCAGGAGGGGTGGCCAGTTTGTACACTGGGGGCCTTGGGCCCAGCAGGAAAGCAAGGAGGGGGTTAAACCTGGGGGTTTCCCGGAGGTTTTTTTCCGGGGGATCAACCCCCCCCGGGCCCGGCCCTTGGGCCCAAGGCCTCCCGATGGATCAGGGGCCTGATAAACTAGGTGTTACTGCGGGCCGCACGCAGTCCAACGTATGACCCCACAGCCCGGTGATCTGGCATAAACTTTAGGATCTGTCCAGCTCTCTTTGAAGGCAGCCAGGGGTTTTGGCAACCCCCCTAATGCTTGGGGGGAGGTTTGGTTAAAACATTTTTGGGGCCCCCGGGGCCCACTTATGGTTTTTTCCCCTTTTGTTTTCCCCTTGGCGCCCCCTACTTTTTTTTGGGGGGCCCTTTTGATCCCCTACCCAGTTTTTTACTTTCGTAGGGGGGTGGTTTTTTGTGTCCCCGGTTTTGGGGGCCCACCCCTTTCCAAAATTTTCCCAAGTGTGATTAGGGATATATCTCTCCCTCCTGCGTTCCAACGGACAAGTCAAGTGCTTCCAAGTTTTCCCCAAGTAGTTAAGGTGCTTGACAGAACTTATACTTTGCGGGTAAAGGATTTTCTGTGCACTCTCAAGATCTGCGTTTTCCCCTGCTTTGAATGGAGGATGTTAATTTTTTACCCCGTATTCCACCCTGAGAAAACAAGTGTTTTAAAAGGATCATCAGGGCTTGGCATTCCCCTTTGAAAGTTCTCTTTCCCCACCCTTTTTAAATTTTTTTGAAATTTGCGATCGGGGGCACCGTTGTGACCCTTTTAAAATTTAAATTTCCTCGGGACATTACTACCCCCAAAGGGTCCCTTCATTTTTTTTCCGCTCTTTGTTTTTGGGCCGGAGCCCATTTGTATACTCTGTTCATTTAAATTATCCCCTCCATTTTTACATAAGGGAAAGTATTTGGGAAATTTTTGTCCTCATTAAAACATCATATTGTTTCCCGTGCATTTGGAAAATTTTGTTTTTTCTTCTTGGGGGTTTTTCCCCGCGCCTCAGCAGATGACAGCCTGTGCAGCCCTAGAAATCTTCCGCAAGGGATGTACGGTGCTGTGGTGTATATTTTCTGTTTATTCTGATATGGGAAAAGGGAAATAAGATGGGGGGCGAAAATTACTGTGCCTTGGGGAAACAGAGCTTTTTCACTAGGGCAGCCTCCGTTTTAACTCTTTTGACCACTACTCTTTGTTTCGTTTTGTTAGGGAAAGTTGAAGTTTCCTCTCCCCACTTTCCCAGTTTTTAAACCAGAAAGTAAATTGGCTTTGTGGGTGTGAAAAAAAGAATGTTTTTCCCTGTTTTCCATGTTTACTATTTGGTGGGGGACTCTTCATGGAAAAAAAAGTGGTGGGGACTAAATTAAAAGGCTTTTACCAAAAAAAGTAAGGGAAACTTGAGCAGTCACCAAAAGCATATAAATAACTTTTTATTGTTTGTCAATGTTTGGGGTTAAAAGTAAAACATTGCAGCTCAAATTGATTCAACAAACAAGATTTCAAAAACCCAAAAACACAATAAAAAGAGGTTGAAAAAAACAAAAAAATGTTTTGCCCAAAAATTTTAAAAATTGCTTTAAAAAATTTCTTTTGGAAAATTTGAGCCCCCTCTAAAAAAAAAGATGAAACCCAAGCCCTCCAAAAATCCATGGTATTTCGGGGCCCCCTAGTTTTTTTTGGGCCTTTTGTTTTTTTTTGGATTCTAGCTTGGGATGTTTCATAACATAATGCTCCCGTTTTTAAAAGGGAAACATCAAAATCAAAAACATTTTGAATTTTTAGAGTCTTGTTTAGAAATTTGAAAAAAAACAAAATCAAGGAAGAAGGGGAAAAAATGCTCTATATTTGGAAAGTTATGTTTTGATGAAAAAAAGGGGAAAAGTTATGACAAAAACAAAAGGGTGTTTGTTTTTTAAGGTAGGAGCTAAAAGGAAAACCTTTTGAGAGATTCGGGGGATTTTTTAGCGAAACCCCCCCCAACCCCTCCCCAAAGCAAAAGTTTTTGTCAAGTGTTTTTTTTAAAAGGAGCTGCAGATTTTAATTGGTGATCTTCCACAAAAAGCCCCATTGCTCAAATTTTAGGGAGGGTTTTTTTTTGCGGGCTTTTTTAAGGGGTTTGCAACAAAGGTGTGCAAACAAAAGTAAGAGAAGTGTATCCAAATGCTAACCTTTAAACCACTGTTTATGCGCCCCAAAAGAATTTGATTCTTCGGGAAGGTTTACTTTTCCGCAGAAAAATATTGTTCGAATTTTTAACGCTTGTCAGGAATACCAGATTTTTTTAAAAAATCCCGCAAAGAAGGGCCCAGCATTGGAGAATACTGGGGCAGTCAAATTTTCCCAAGGCCCTTCTGCAACAGGGTTGGAATTTCAAGGCAGAACGTTAATGCTGTGAAGGAGATGAAAGATGAAATGATTGAGTGTTCCCACTATTCTTGAAGCATCAAAAATCAAGGAAAATGGTCGGGCAGCGCGGGTATAAGGGAAATCCTGATGATCCTAAATTTCGAGTTTTGGTTGGTTTTTTTTCCCAAAATTTGATGAAATTCCTTTTAGCACGTTTTTTAAATGGGGCTATTACCCCAAATTTTATGCATTTGTAAAAATGCTTTTGAAAAGTCTGTGTATACCTGGAGTTTACCTGGGGGAGAGTTCCGGGGGTAAACCCGCCCCCGGGGCCCCGGTTTTGGAAAACCGGCTCCTGGTGGATAAAGAGCCGATCAACCGGCTGTTTGCTGCGGGCTGACGAAAAACCAACATAGGGCCCACACCCCGGGCTGACCCGGGAAATGATTTTTGGTGTTTGGCCCCAGGGGCCAGCTTGAAACTGCCGGGGGTTGTTGGAAACCCCCCTTATGTTTTCCCCCGGGGGCAGTTGAACGGTTGGGGGCCCTGACATTTATTGTATGGTTCTTTAAGTGCTAGTGCCCCCTGTTTTTTCATTGGGGGGATGGTGCATCGTCTGCCAGTTTTTTCCCTTTCGTAGTGGGTGATTTTGTTTTGCGGGGTTGGGGTAAGCCCTTTTGGTTTTTCCCCAGGGGGTTTATAATCATGTTCTCTCCCTCCTGCGTTCCGGGGAATACAGGTTTGGAACCTAAACGTCCCCAAAATTGAGGTTTTTTTTAATCCCCGTTTTTGCGCGCCTTTAAAAGTTCTTTGTACATTTTCTAGGTGGGCCCCAATTTCCCCCTTTGCCTTGAAAGGTGCTTTTAGTGTGCAGCAATTTTCCCAAAGCCTGGGATAGAAAAAAGTGCCCTGAAGGTTTTCATCAGGGGTTTGGGCCCCTCCCTATTTTTAAAGGTTCTCATTATCCTCCCTGTCATTTTTCTGCAAATGCGATTGTTTACTTGTTAGGGGCCCTTGAAGGTGAGATCCTCCGACTGATCATCCCAGGTTTTTGACGTTGGTTTTTTCGCTCTATTTTGTGGCCAAAAATTTTTTTTTGTACTCTGATGAAGATTTAATTTCCTCTTGTTTCCCCATATCTGAGTTTAATTTAAAAATTTTCATAGTTGAAATTCATATTGTTTTCTGCGCCCACGAAAAATTTGGTTTTATTTTCTTGCCTGGAGCTTTGCAGTTTTCTGCAATGGAAAAACAATGTCATGCAAAATTCGGGGGTTTTATCTGCAAAGGAAAAACACGGTGTTTTGGCTGAAATCCTTGTCTATGTCGGATAAAAGGATGAGGAAAAAGGATTTGGGGGCGGGGTTTCTGTGGGCCCTTTTGGAAAAAAAAGCTTTTTACCGTAGCTGCCTCGGACTTTTCTCTGTTTGTCGACTACTCTTGTTTTGTTAGTGAGGAAATTATTTGTCCATCCCCCGACTTTTCCTGTTTTTCCTTTTGCCGCATTTTGTGCCCCTTTTACGCCAAGGGGCCACTTGTCGAAGGCTTTTTCAAAAATTGTATATATTACATCTGGGATTCTTTTTTTTCTTCTTGTGCTTTTGGACCTTGGCGTAGTGGTCCCAAAAGTTTTGGGCAGACCGGAGCCCACCCGTTCTTTAAAAAACCCCTGTTGCCCTGGGTTTTGTAATGATGGGTTTCTTGATGCGTGGTGGGTTTGGTTTTTAGGACCCTTTCAAAAATTTTTTTTTAGGGATTTTTAGTTTCTATTGGTTTTTGTTTGTTCTTTTGGGGGTTGCTTTACTGCCCCTTTGTGGGAAATGGGGCTATGGGCTGTTGGGTTTTTTGTAACTGTGGGACGACCCCCCTTTTTCCGCTTTCCCCCTCCATAGGGGTGGAAAAAAGGCGTGATTTGGGGTTCTTGCCCGTTCTTTAGAAAAACAGAGTTCCATGAGTCTGGCCCTGGGGGAGAGGCTTTTGGGGATTTCATTTATGCCTGTTCGAAAATCATTTTTGGGCCCTCAGGAAAACATCGGATTGGGGGGGGGGTTGTGTTAAAAAATTTTGTGGTCTCTTCCAAAAAAAAAATTTATTTTAAAATTTTGACTCTAGTTTTGGTTTTGCGGGGTTGTTTTAAAAATGAGTCCCTATTGGGGACTTTTAGTAGCTCAATCATTTCCTTGTTGTCATTTTGTGTAGGACCCCCCTTTTTTTAAGTAGGGGCCCCCCCCAAACTGGACGTTGTTCTCGTTTTGATTTGGCCCTAGGAGAAGAAATACTTTGGGTTTTTTTTCGATTTCATTTATGGCTTTTTTTGTTCTTCCCGCGATTCCCGACTCCTAAAGGATTCTTTTAGCTTAAGTTCGTTGGTTTTTATTTCCATGACCCGGGGTCTCCCCCACGCTTTTAGAATATTGAAACCCCTTTTAGCCGCCTTTTATTCTTTTCCGTCGCCTGTAAGGGGGCGCCTGTTTTTTTTGTTTTACATTAAAACCTCCTTTTTTTTAGGGAATTAAAACCCTTTTGATACATCGAGGGGTACCCAGTTTTAAACTGGTTTTTAGGAAAAAGTTGGGGTTTTTTGGTTTCTTTTTATATCTTCCCAGCTTTTTTCGGTTAGGGGCTTGGGTTTACTTGGTCCCACTTTATTTTTTTTGTTATTGAAGGGTTTAATTTGGTGGGGTGCTCCCTCGGACTAATTTATTATGTTTGGTTCGGGGGCTCCGCGCCCTACATGATGAACCTCAATTTTTGTTGTGATCTGAGTATTTTGTTTTTTATTTTGGTGATATTTCTTTTTCAGATCTTCAATTTTTAGTGAAGATGAGGGATATTTTAAAAATTTCATTTGATTTTTTTTCCAAATGCATCCCAAAGGGCCCTGTCATAGTGATCCAGTAGTTGTTTAGAGGGCCGGAGGGAACCTTTCCCTGAACCCCTGTTGCCCCCGGATTTTTTCAGTTTTGGGGGAAAAAAGGTTTATTTGCAAAAAATTTCTTCTTTGCACTTTTCAAAAATTTTTATTTATGTGGGACGTCAGAGTTTGGTCAAAAGTTTTTAGCTAATGCTTTGCTGCCCCCTTTATTTGGGTGGGGGCTTTTATCCCTCGTTTTAAGTGAAATGTGGAATTTCGCCCAAAGTCCCAAAATCCCCCTCCTTTGTGTTCTTTTGGGCACGCGAGAGGGGGTTTTTTGCAGTTCTTAACGAAAAAAAAAGAGTTCCCCGAGTCTGGACCCGGGGCTTGTGATTAGGATGTTGTTTAAGGCTTTTTTCCCAAAAAACTATTGGGTTTTGGGGGTTAATTTTCGGAAATCTGGCATTAAAATTTATGGGGGTTTTGAGGTATTAAAGAAAAGAAATAAATTTTGGGGCGTCGTTTCCCCAGAC
This sequence comes from Cherax quadricarinatus, assembly GCF_026875155.1. Taxonomy (NCBI): domain Eukaryota; kingdom Metazoa; phylum Arthropoda; class Malacostraca; order Decapoda; family Parastacidae; genus Cherax; species Cherax quadricarinatus. The sequence goes on from NC_069454.1 coordinate 29,215,783, forward strand.
CCATTAGTGGTTTTACTAAATACAGGTCGTATGGGTTTTAATATTTTTTACTCATTTCCTTGTCATCTGTTTAAATCCCATCCCGTCTGGTATGGGCCCGATACTTTTTGGGGTTTGTGGTTTTTGCCTTGTTTTTGGCTTATGAAAAGATATATTTTTGAATTTTTCAGTTTCACTAATTGCTTTAAGCTGCTCCTGCTCCCTGGTTCCCTGTAGAGTCAGTTACTTAAGTTCGATAGTTTCCACTTCACTGGTCAGTGCCTCCTTTTGTATATCAGTTATTATAGCAGTTCCTGGGGAGCTCGGTGACTTCTTCGTCGTCACTTCTGTAGAGGGAAGCGTCTTTCTCTCTCCGTTTACCCTGCTCTTTCTTCTGTTCTTAGGGGAATATGCTAGAACATGCTTCGGCTGCTGGAAGTTAGGTGATCACTTTTCTAGGGCATGGTTTGGATCCATGTCATTTAAGACGTCTTCCCAACAAGTTGCGTATAGGACCATGGTTTACCTGGCTCCCCAGTTGTTGTTCTTGTTGTTGATATGTGTATTTTGTGAAGACACCTTCACAGGTACATGCATTCTGACTGATCAGGAACCTAGTGTACGTCTGGACTTCGATTAGGTTGTGATCGGAATTGTTTGTTTTTGATATTCTTATGTCTCTTATCAGGCCCTCATATTTGTGAAGGATTAAGGTCAAGTGTGTTTTCTAGTCTTGTTGGCTCCACTATCTGCTGGCTTTTAGGTGTGTTTTTACAGAGGATAGTAGCTCATGTGAGTGTGACCTTTCATCTGCGCTACCTCCGGGGGATTGTTTCAGCTATAACATTATTTGCTACAGTCTTCCATTTTGTATGCTTAGTTTGAATCTCAAGCAGTTAGATGTTTGGGGATGAAGTTGGAAGGTTTTCCAATCAGTAATCAATTTTCAGTAGCTCTGTTCCTTGTTACTGTTGTTGAGGTTGCATTGGTTGCTTGTTACAACCACAAGGACTAGGTTTTGGTTCTGATCTTTATTGATAGAACTTCAACTACTCATTTGTGGTGTCTGCAACTCCGTGCAGATAAGGGACTCTTTGACATACGGCCAACCCCCCCTTGTGCCTGTTTTTTTCTGTCGCATCTAAACTGGGTTTGTAACCATCTTATCATTATTTCATCTTCAAAGTGATCTTTTTGTGGAGTCTCTGTGAAGGGCTGCAAACATTGCATTAGACTCCTCTAGAAGTCCAATGATAAAGGTATTTTTGTTGTATGGTGGATGCTTAAGGCCCTGTTAATTGCAAATATGAAGAGGTTCTATTCTTGTGTTTGTTGGGGGGATATTTTGTTATTGGCATCAGTAGTTGTAATTATGGAGGGCCATGGGGTGGGCCACTGGCTGCGCCTCCAGTCCAACAAGGCTCCATAGGTGGTGGACTATTTTTGTTATTTCCTTCCATTTTCTTTTTTTCGTTTCCTGCCACTAAAAAATCACATGGAGTTGGATTGTCGTTAGCTACTATTGTTTGTCTTGTGGCGGGTCTGTGCCTCCTGGTCCCTTTCTAGATGGTATGCAGGGCACTCGATGTCTGTAACACTGCTTCTGGTGACCGAGGAGAGTGGCACAATTTTGGGTGAAGAAAGTTACAGGAAGTAAGAACGACACACTCCTTTAAGCACAGGAGGTCAGGTATACAGTTGTGGGGATGCTCAAAAGTTGCCAGTCCCATTTTTTTTCCTGTTTGCCATGCTTACAGATGCCCCAAGCATAATTTTTGCACAAATTCACCTTTGGTTGAGAAAATGTTGGAGAGGTGTGTTGTCCAATTTCTGCAGGTTATAGAAAACTGCACTATAATCCTCCAGTATCCCAAGCCCAGGGCCACCCGTCCTGGTTTCCATCTGGCCGATGTTGCAACCTCCAGCCATGGGTCAGCAGGGACTGCACAGGACGGGGCTGGCCAAATGTACACCCCAGCCTGGGTCACAGGGAGCATAGGAGGGGGCTGGTCAGATGTACACCCCAGCATGGGTCGCAGGGAACCCCAGGGGGCTCGCCAAATGTACACTCCACCGGGGTAGCGGGAAGCCCAGGACGGGGCGGGCCAGTGTAATCCGCCTGGGCGCGGGGGAACCCCAGGGGGGGGCGGGCCCCAGATTACACTCCACCCATGGGTCAGCAGGGAAGCATGGGCGGGGCTGGTAGATGTACCCCCCCAGCCATGGGTCAGCGGGGAAGCCCAGGAGGGAGCTCGCCAGATGAAACCCTCCAGCCATGGGTCAGCGGAACCCCCGGACGGGGGGCCGATGTACACCCCGCCATGGGTCGCAGGGAAGCACGGGCGGGGTGCTTGATGTAACTCCACCAGGGGTAGCAGGGAAAACCCGGGATGGGGCTGGTAGATGTACACTAAAGGGGGGTCAGCGGGAAGCCCAGGAGGACCTGGCCAGTTGTACACTCCAGCCAAGGCAGCGGGGAACCCCGGGGGAGGGGGGTGCCCAGATGTACACTCCAGCCAGGGGTCAGCAGGGCACTGGGATGGGGCGGTCGATGTAACTCCGCCATGGGTCAAGGAAAGCACGGGAAAGCACGGGAGGGGTGGTCGATGTACACTCCACCATGGGTCAGCGGGAAGCCCGGACGGGGCGGGCCCAATGTACACCCCAGCCTGGGTCAGCAGGCAAGGGACGGAAAGGGGCGGGCCCGATTACACTCCAGCCTGGGTAGCAGGGCAGCATAGGACGGGGGGGTTTTAATGTACACTCCCCCATGGTTCAGCAGGTAGCACGGGATGGGGCTGGACGATGTACACCCCACCAGGGGTCAGCAGGAAACCCCGGGGGGTGGCCAGTTACACCCCACCCAGGGGTTGCGGGGAAAGCACGGACGGGGCTGTAGATGTCACCCACCAGGGGTCGCGGGGAAGCACATGACGGGGTGGTCAGATGTACACTCAGCCATGGGTCAGGGGGGAAGCACGGGACGGGGTGGCCAGATGTACACCCCGGCCATGGGTCGCGGGAAGCCCGGACGGGGCTGGTCAGTAACACTTAGCCAGGGGTCAGCGGGAAGCCCAGGAGGGACGGGTCAGATGTACACTCTGGCCATGGGTCAGCGGGGAAAGAAACAGGTAGGGGGGCCCAGATGTACACCCAAACCATGGGTCCGGGGAAGCCCAGGACGGGTCCTCAATGTACATCCACCCTGGGTCAGGGGAAGCAAGGAGGGGGCTGGCCAGATGTTCACCCCACCCCAAATGGTCACAGGGAAGACAGGGGGGGCTGGCAAGAATTTAATTGGCCTGGGTCCAGGGAAGCCCAGGACGGGGCGGGTCAGATGTACACCTGGCCAGGGTCACAGGGAAGCCCAGGACGGGGCTGGTCAGAGTCACTCTCCGGGGGCAGCAGGGAAACCCCAGACGGGGCTGGTCAGATGTACACTCTGCCAGGGTCAGCGGGGAAAAGCCCAGGGGGGGTGGTCAGATGTACACTCTGGCCATGGGTCGCGGGAAGCCCGGGACGGGGCTGGTCAGATGTACCTCTGGCCGGGGGTCAGCAGGGAACCCCAGGAAGGGGGGTGGTCAGATGTACACCCCCGGCCGGGGTCAGCAGGGAAGCCCAGGACGGGGCTGGCCAATGTACACTCCGGCTGGGTCGCAGGGAAGCCCGGACGGGGGTGGTCAATGTACACCCCGGCCATGGGTAGCGGAAGCCCAGGACGGGGCGGTAATGCACCCCCCGGCGGGGTCAGCAGGGAAGCCCAGGCGGGGCTGGCCAATGTAATTTGGCCCATGGGCAGCAGGGAACCGGACGGGGCTGGCGGGCAGGAGAAATGTGGGAGTGAGTGTAAGATAATGGAGGGGGGAAAGAAAGGTGGGGAGGGGGGTTTTGGGAATGAGGGTTTTTGGGAGAAGATGGGGGTGGGAGAGATGGTGGTGGGAGAAGATGGTTTTGGGGAAGATGGTGGGGGGAGAAGATGTGGTGAGAGAGGATGGTGGGGGGAGAAGATGGTGGGGGGAAAAGATGGTGGGGGGGAGAAGATGGGGTGGGAGAGGATGGAGGTAAAATGAGTGGAAAGAGGGGGAAGAGACAGTGGGTAGAATAGACGGTAGAAGGGCGGAGGGTAAAAGGGAACGGTAGGTAGAAGGGACGGAGGGTAGAAAAGACGGTAGGTAGAAGGGACGGAGGGTGGGAGACGGTGGGTAGAAGAGACGGTGGGTAGAAGGACGGTAGGTAGAAGAGAGGGTGGTAGAAGGGATGGTGGGTAAAAGAGACGGTGGGTAGAAGGGACGGAGGGTAAAAGCGGTAGGGGAGAGACGGTGGGTAGAAGAGACGGTGGGTAAAAGAGACGGGGGGTAGAAGGAGGGGTGGGTAAAAAGAGAGGGTAGGTAGAAGGGAGGGTGGTAAAAGAACGGTGGGTGAAGAGACGGTAGGTAAAAGGGGACGTAGGGTAAGAGACGGGGGGGTAGAAGAAGGGTGGTAGAAGAGAGGTAGTAGAAGAGAGGGTGGGGGGAAAAGGAACTGGGTAGAAAGACGGTAGGTAGAAGGGACGGGGGGAAAGGCTTAGGAGAAGAGACGGAAATGAAGAGAGGTGGGTAGAAGAGACGGTAGTTAGAGCGGTAGGAAAGAGACCCGGGGGTAAAGAAGGGTTAGGTAGAAGGGGGGGGGGTTGGGAGAGACTGTAGGTAGAAAGAGGGGTAGAAGAGAGGGGGGTAGAAGAACGGTGGGTAGGCCGGTAGGAAAGAGACGGGGGTAGAAGGACGGTAGGTAAAAGGGGACGGGGGTGGAGAGACGTGTAAAGGGAGGGTAGGTAGAAAGACGGTAGGTGAGACTTGGGAAAGGACGGCGGGTAGAAGAGACGGTGGTTTGAAGGGACGGGGGGTTTTAAAGGACTGTAGTAGAAGGACGAGTAGAAAGAGGGGGTTAGAAAGACGGGGGTAGAAGGACGGGGGGTAGAAAAACCTTAGGAGAAGAGAGGTTAAGTGAAGAACAGAGGTGGGAAAGAGAGATAAGGGGTGATGCAGCCGTGATTTCAGTCGCGGGAACTTTTCTTAGGGACCACTACTGTCTACCGGTACACTACTGTCCCCCCGGTGACACTATGTTACCCGGTGACATACTGTTTACCCGGGACCTATTTTCTACCGGTGCACTATGTTCCCCGGGTGACATACTGTCTCCGGTGACACACTCTGTCCCCCGGTGCATACTGTCTACCCGGGTGACACTCGTCTCCCCTGACACTACTGTCTACCGGTGACCACTGTCTACCCGGTGACACTACTGTCTACCCGGTGACACTACTGTCTACCCGGTGACACTACTGTCTACCCGGTGACACTACTGTCTACCCGGTGACACTATGTTCTGCCCTTATTTTCCCCCTTCTTTCTTTCTCTTTATACTTTCTTTTTTACTGATTTATTTTCCCTCTTTCTTTTCCCATTCATACTTCTTTTTTTCTTCATTTTTCTTTATTTTCTTTTTTTCTTCTTTTTTTTACTGTCTATTTTTACCTATTTTCTTTCCCTTTTTTATTTTTTCTTTCTTCCCCTGACCTTTGGGCTGTCTGATGCGACTTCCGTTTTGCCAAAAATTTTGCAGATAAGGTTGATGTGGTGGGGGCGGGGGCGCGGCGGGGGCACGGGGCAGCGGCACAGCGGCGGCGGGGCGGCCGGCGGCAGCGGCGGCGGGGCGGCCGCGGCGGCAGCGGCGGCAGCGGCGGCGCGGCGGCGCGGCGGCGCGGCGGGGGCCGTGGCCGTGGGGTGTCCCCCAGCAGTCAGTGGGGGTTGACCCCCTCGTGTCTAAAAAAAACTCTCCTTCCGGAAAGCAGGTTATTTCTGGAAAAAAATTGGTTGGGGGTAAACACTGAGGGGAGGGGGGGGAGGGTTACGGGAGTTGGGGAAGGGAGGTGTCGAGGGAAGTGAGGAGGGGGGGTGTGGGGGAAGGGGGGAAAGGGAGGGTGTGGGGGAAGGGGGAAGGGAGGGTGTCGGGAAGGGGGGGGGCCCGTTTCAGGAAGGGGAGACTAGTCGTTGGAGGGTATTACCTGGAGTAAATCTGGAGAGGGTTACCGGGGTCAACGCCCCCGCGGCCCGGTCCGTGACCAGGCCTCATGGTGGATCACGGCTTGATCACCCAGGCTGTTATTGTTTGCCGCACGAAAACCGCGTCGAACCAGCCGAGGTTAAATACTGACTTTAGGTGCTTGTCCAGTGCCTGCTTGAAGACAGCCAGGGGTCTATTGGTAATCCCCCTTATATATGCTGGGAGGCAATTAAATAGTCTTGGGACCCTGACACTTACTGTCTCTTATCGTGCTAGTGGCGAGACTTGCTTTTAGGAGTGATTTGTGTGAATTTGGGTACTAGTCCCTCTAGGTTTTTCCAGGTGTATTAATCATGTACTCTCCGCCTGTGTTCCCGGGGAAAAGGTTCAGGGAAATTCAAGCCTCCCCGTAATTGAGGGTTTTATCTCCCTTATGCGTGCCCTTTTAAGGGTTTCTGTACATTTTCTAGGTCAGCAACTTTACCTGCCTTGAAAGGGCTGTTAGTGGGTAGCAATTTCCAGCCCAGATGAACAAGGACCTGAAGGTGTAAATTTGGGCTTGGGATCCCCAGTTTGAAGGTTCCATTATCCATCCCTTCCCTTTTTCTAGCAGATGCGATTGATACAAAAGTTTTTAGCTTTGAAGGTGAGATCCTTGAATTATCCTCCCCGGTCTTTTCTACCTTTTCGCCTTTTGTGTAGTTGGTTTTGTTTCATACTCCGATGTAGTTTTAATTTCCCCAGTTTTCCATATCGGAGTAAATTTAAATTTGGTTTTGAACTTCATAGTGTTTTTTCGGTCATTTTTTAAGTTTTGTACCACCCATTTAGCCCGCCTCCTGTTTTTCAAATCACTGCCGGGCCACAGCCCTCGGCTCATTACCAAACAATATAATGTTCCCTTTTTTTTACTGTACAAAGGGATACAGTTTAGCGGACATCAAAGACATACTATTTTTAAAAAGCCGCTTTTTTGCTAGATTTCGGGGAAATTTTGATCAGTTTTATCCCAGGATGCGACCCACCCAGTCACTAACACTTAAAACCCCTTTGTTGGACTTGTGTCCTTTTACTTTACACATCACCTGGCACCCTTTTAATGGGGGTGAACATAGACAACCAGTGTTAGGAAAAAATTCCCCTGTTACTAACCTCGCCGGGAACAACCAGGACGAGCGAGACTTCAGCCCCCATGCTAGGGGCTGAAATGTAGTCACATTACATTTTATTATTCAAGTCCAGACGGGCCAGACCTGATAGGTCAAGGTCTCTGGGTGTGACATCCCGTTTTTGTGACTTAGATTTGTCAAAAAACAGTAGGTAGCTTTTCACGACCTCTCCCAAGGTGAACAATCGGTTAAGAACCCCTCTCCCTCCCCCCCCCCACCTGGGGGTATCAACGTCGCGATGACCGTGGGGGAGGTTTTCTGGGGACCCACAAACTCTATAAAATGTTATTTATACAATACATGAAAAGGTATAAGGTTTCAAGGTATTATACTTTTAGAAAAACCCCTTGTTATGCAGGCATTTCAGGCAAATTAGGTCAGTTTTGTCCCAGGATGCGACCCGCCATCCCCTAACACCCCCGGACCCCCTTTTTATGATGGGTGAACTAGACAACCGGGTTTTCCTGGGTTATCTGGGATGGGTTTTTGGGGGTCAAACCCCCACGGGTTCGGCAGACCAGGCCCCCATGGGGGATCAGGGGTTTATCAAAGAGGCTGTTATTGTGGCCGCCGTAAAGGAAACACGTCCAAATTTTTCCCCTCCTTCGCCGGGAACGAACCCGGACCCTCACTGTGTGCAGCGAAGGGGTTTTGCACCGGCCACGGGGGCCTGTATCTCACACACCAAAAACACTACTCTAATATATTATATATATATATATATATATATTTATTATAAATTTAATTATATATTATATTTTAAAAAGAAAATAAGAAGGAGGAAACTGCGCAGGCATGTTGGCCCATAAGGCAGGTTCCCCTTCAATTCATCCCCAAACAAACATTTTACCAACCCCAAATTACAAGCCACCCAAGAAACAAGCTCCGTTTTGCAATCCCCCCAAAACCAACCCCTCCCCCTCATGTACTTATCCAACCTAAATTTTAAATACCCAAAATCCTAGCCTCAATAACCCAACTGGTAGACTGTTCCCTCGTCCAAAAAAACCCTATTTCCAAACCAATCTTTCCCATGTCCTTTTTAAAACTAAAAATTTTCTAATTTTAAAACCTTACTGCGGGTTTTCTTTGGAGAGATATCCCAAGCCCCTTTTAAAACCCTTTATTAATCCTATTTTCCCTTACCACTTCATCAGGTTCCCCCCTTCTTCGTCTAACAAATGAATGTAACTTTAAAATCTTTAAACCCTTTTTCATAAGGAAGATTTTTTAAAGCTATGTATTAATTTAGTCATCCACGCTGAAAGTTTTTTAACGAATTTAGTCCATTCTGTAATATGGGGAACCAATTGGCTGCATAATTAGGGGAGGCCTTATAAGATGTTAAAACTGCAGTATGACCTCTGGTTCTGTTGCTTACACTTCTTGATATAAATCCCAGTAATCTATTTGCCTTTTTACGTACGCTTTGGCTTTTGTCTTGGTTTAAGGTTGCTGCTTCCATACCCCCCCAAATCCTTTTCGCAATCTTTTTTGGCAAAATTCTACATTTTTTAATTATAAGTGGGGTTAGGGGCCTCCCGAGCTTAGAACCTTGCATTTTTACATTGAACTGCATCTGCCTTTTCTGACCCAAAAGGGGAGTTTGCTAAACCTCCTGAAGTTTCCCCAAATCTACGTTTAATCAATTATCCCACCTATCTTCGTGTCATCGGCAATTTTCTCATATCATGTAATTCCTTATCAAGATCATTGATTATTTTAAAAAAACAAAAACGGGCCCAAATGTCCCGTGGAACGCCCCTTGTTACTGATCCCCCCTCGGATTTTAACCCCATTTAGGACACTCTCTCTTCCTGTCTGTGAGCCATGATTCGATCCCGAGGACCTTTCCCCAATGCCATGAGCTGTACTTTCTTCAACAGTCTTTTGGGGCGGAACCTTATCTGCCTACTAAAATTAAGTAAAAAATATCAAATTCTTTTCGTGGTCAACAGCCTCAAAAGCTTTACGAAGAAAATTAATAAATTAGTTAGCAAGACTGGCCTCTTGTGAAACCATTGGGAAACTTAATCAGGCTATGCTTATCGAGATGGCTTCTTATAATTTTAGCTTAATTGACTCTTGAATTTGCCCACAAAATTTAAGCAGGTATTGGGGGTTTTGACGGTAACGACTTTCCCTGTTTTAAAAATTACATTAGCCATCTTCCACATTAACATACACCTGTTTGAAGAGATAATTAAAAATATTATTAAGGTTCACGAGTTCCATTTTGCATTCCCTTTAAAAACCTTTGAAAAAAAAACCCCTCAGGACCCGGTGATTTTTTTTGCTCAGTCTGTCTATCTGTTCACAACCCTTTCACTGTGACGTGTGTTACATAATTTTTTCTTCTTCTAGCCCACTTTAAAAATTAATTACTGGGAAAATTGTTTAGTGTCTTTCCCGTGTAAAAACCCCAGAGAAAATTTTTTAAAATCGAGCACTTTCATTTTTGGGCGTAAAATGCCCATTTTATTTTTTAAGGGGGCCTATCTTTCTTGACTTTTTTTATAACCGGAAAAAACTTTTTGGGTTAGTTTTAGAAACCCCGCAACTTTAATTTTAAATATCCCTTTTAGCTTTTTTTTATCCCCTTTTTAATGTCCCTCTTAATTCAATTTAAATGATTCATAAGATGACCCTCATTCTTTTGATACGCCTTTTAAATTTTCCCTTTTTTGTCCTAGTAGGTTTTTCAGCCTTTTATTCACCATTTTGGGTCATTTTATTTGATCTAAATTTTTTTTAATTTGGGGTAAACGTTCTTTGAGCAGCTGTAATGTTCAAAAACTGTCATATTGAACTCTTTCGTTACCCCCGTCAAAAGATAAGTGTTTAAGCCCATGTAATCCCCGCAAGCAAAATGGGGGCTGTTTGAGTTATCCCTATTCATACTTCCATTAAAGGGGAAAAGTAATTGATTTGTGGTAATAGACATAGTTTCCTCCCAAAAATTTTTAAATTATTAACAAGGGGGTTAATTTTTTGCCAGAATAAAAATCAAGCAGGGTTTTTTCCCCTTGTAGGGTTTTGTCACAAACTGCTTCAAAAAAACAAGCCTGAATCTTTTAAGAAGTCGTATGTTTAAATTCCCCGTCAAGAATTCCTCAATATGTTTAAAATTAAAATCTCCTAGAATTCCCCCAATCGTGCCCTTTTGGGCCCTTAACAATTTCCTCCCATATAGTTCCCCCTTGGTCCCCATCTAAGTTTGGGGGAGGTATATCACACCCAAAAACAATTTTTCATGCCCCTGAAAATTCTATCCAACAGCTCTTATGTGTTACTTTAGATTAATACCCCTTTTTAGCACAGTTCAAGTGATCTTGGAAAACAATGCCCCCCCCACCCCCCTTCCCCAACTCTACTACTTGGAACAATTTTAAAACCTGAAAAGTGACATTCCGCGGCATGTTCGGGGGTTTTTGAATTAAACCACGTCCCGTTTTGGCAAAAAACATAATGTTACCTGCACTGCAACTAATCTCAACTCGTCTATCTTATTCCCGCACTCGGCTATTAGTTAAATCATTGGAAGACTCTCCTTTCTCTTTACCCTTCCTGTTTATTTCTGTTTTTTTATAAACCCATTAGTCCTTATCACCTAGTGTCTGACTTTTTAAAATCTACCTCGTTTGCTTTTTACTAGTTCCCAGAACTCATAATATTTTACCTGATTCACTGTTTTCTGCCCCAAAAAACCTACCCTAACTATTCCTAGTTTAAGTCCCAAAAGCTCCCCCGACTTTTCCCG
>NC_069454.1:29227235-29249478 GCF_026875155.1 Cherax quadricarinatus
TTTGGGATACGGGGATTATGTGCAGTCCCAGAACCTGCAGAAACTGACAACACACTCCCAACAATTCTCACCAAAGGTAAATTTTGTGCAAATATTATGCTTGGGCATCTGTAAGCATGGAATAACAGGAAAAAAAATGGGACATGCAACTTTGAGCACCCCAAAAAAATGTAGCGACCTCCTGTCTAAAGGAGTGTGTCGTTCTTCTTCCTGTACTTTCTTTCACCCAAAAATGTGCCACTCCTCCGTCCTCCAGAAGCAGTGTTACAAAATCGACTGCCCTGCATACCATCTAAAAGGGACCAGGAGGCACGGGACCCCACAAGACAAACAATAGTAGCTACAACCCAACTCCAGGTGATTTTTTAGTGGCAGGAAACGAAAAAAGAAAATGGAAGGAAATAACAAAAATAGTCCACCACCTTGGAGCCTTTTTGGACGGGAGGCGCAGCCAGTGGCCACCCATGGCCCTCCAGAATTACAACTGTTTGATGCAAATAACAAAATCCCCCCAACAAAACAGAATAGAACCTCGTTCAATTTGCTATTATACAGGGCCTTAAGCAATCCACCAACAACAAAATCCCTTTTTTATCATTGGACTTCTAGAGGAGTCTAATGCAATGTTTCAGCCTTCACAGAGACTCACACAAAAGATCATTTTGACAGTGAAATATGGATAAGTGGTTAAAACCCTGTTTAGATGCGACAAAAAAAAAACAGGCAACAAAGGGGGGTTGGCCTGTATGTCAAAGAGTCCCTATCTGCACGGAGTTGCTGAACACCACAAATGAGGTAGTTGAAGTTCTATCAATAAAGATCGAGAACCAAACCTAGTCATTGTGGTTGTATCCCAAGCCCCCGATGCAACTCACAACAGTTCAAAGAAAGCTACTGAAAATTGATTACTTTTTGGAAAACCTTCCAGCTCCATCCCCAAACATCTTACTGCTTGGTGATTTCAACCTAAGGCATACAAAATGGAAGAATGTAGCAAATAATGTATAGCTGAAACAATCCCCGGAGGTAGCGCAGATGAAAGGTCACACCACATGAGCTACTAAGTGTCTGCGAAAAACACACCTTAAGCCAGCGATAGTGGAGCCAACAAGACTAGAAAACAACACTTGACCTTTTATCTTCAAAAATAATGAGGGCCTGATAAGAGACATAAGAATATCAAAAACAACTAATTCCGATCACAATCTAATCGAAGTCCAGATGAAACATGCATAGGGGTCCTGATCAGCAGAATGCATGTACCTGTAAAGGGGTGTCTTCACAAAAAAAAACAACTTCAACAACAAGAACATCAACTGGGCCCAGGTAAACCATGTCCTAAACGAAACATGTTGGGAAGACGTCTTAAATGACATGGATCCAAACCAGTGCCTGAAAGGACAACTTCCTGGCAGCCGAAGCAGTTGTTCTGGGCATATTCCCCTAAGAAAGAAGAGCAAGAGTAAACTGGAGAGAGAAAGACGCTCCCTCTACAGAAGACAACGAAGAGTCACTGAGCTCCTCGGGGAGTGCTAAAAATATCTGATATACGAAAGGAGGTACTGCCAGGGAAGGGGAAACAAACGAACTTAGTTAAATGACTCTTACAGGAACCAGGAGAGGCAGGAGCAGCTTAAAGCTATTAGTGAAACTGAAAGAAATTCAAAAATTTTTTCATATGCCAAAAACAAGGCAATACCACATCTAGTATCGGGCCCTTACTCAGACAGGATGGACTTACACAGATGACAAGGAAATGATGAAAATATTGAAATCCCCGTACGACTCTGTATTTAGTAAACCACTAATTCGGTCTGAGGATCGACGACCCAAATGATTTCTTCATGAATGAGCCTCAAAACTCCATAAATGTATGCCCGATTTCCCACATTACCCTAACTCCGATAGATTTCGAAAAAGCCATTGACAACATGCCCATGCACTCAGCCCCGGGCCCAGACTCGTGGAACTCTGTTTTCGTTAAGAACTGCAAGAAACCCCTCTCGCATGCCCTAAGTACACTATGGAGGAGGAGCTGGACATGGGTGAAAAATTCCACAGTCACTTAAAACAACGGATATAGCCCCACTCCATAAAGGTGGCAGCAAAGCTTAGCTAAGAACTATAGACCAATAGCTCTGACGTCCCACATCATAAAAATCTTTGAAAAAGTGCTAAGAAGCAGGATTGCAAATCACCCGGATTCCCAAAAGCTGCACAATCCAGGGCAACATGGATTCAGGGCAGGTCGCTCCTGCCCCTCACAACTACTGGATCACTATGACATGGCCTTGGATGCACTGGGAAAAAAATCAGAATGCAGATGTAATATACAAAGGGCTTTGCCAAAAACATTTGACAAATGCGATCATGGCGTAATAGCCCATAAAATACTGTAAGGAATAACTGGGAAATGGGGAGATGGATCTTCAACTTCCTAACAAATCGAACACAAAGGTAGTGGTCAACAGAGTTAAACGGAGGCTGCCATAGTGAAGAGCTCTGTTCCACAAGGCACAGTATTCGCCCCCCATCTTATTCCTCATCCTCATATCAGACATAGAATATACAGACCAGCGCACCGTCTCATCCTTTGCGGTGATACTAGGATCTTGCAGAGGCAGTCATCTGCTGAGGACGCGGTTAACCTCCTTAGAAGATATAAACAAAGTTTTCCAGTGGGCAAACGGTAACAATATGAAGTTCAATGAGGACAAATTCCAACTACGCCGGTATGAAAACTGGAGGAATAATAACTAAGAACAGAGTAGAACTACTGACTCCGGCCATACAATAGAGAGGAAAATAATGTAAGGGACCTTGGAGTTAGTAATGTCTGAGGATCCCACTTTCAAGGATCACAACGTTGTCCAAGGTCGATCGCACGTGCAAAGAAAATGATAGGAATGGGTAATGAGAACATTTCAAAACGAGAGATGCCAACCCATGATGATCTCTTTTCAAACACTTGTTCTCTCAAGGCTGGAATACTGCTGTTCATTAACATCTCCATTCAAAGCAGGTGAAATTGCAGATCTATAGGGGTTCAGAGATCCTTCACTACACGTATAAGTTTCTATCAAGCACCTTAACTACGGGAACCTGAAGCACATTGACTTGTACTCGTTGGTACGCAGGAGGGAGAGATATATCATAAACTACTCTTGGAAAATCTTGGAAAGAATGGTCCCAAAATCTGCACACAGAAGTCACTCCCTAAGAAAGTAAAAGACTGTGTAGGGATGCAAATGCCCCCAATGAAAAATATGGGCGCCATTGGTACACTAAGGGAAAACACCAAAAGTGTCCGGCCTCAAAACTGTTTCAACACAGCCTCCCATCAAGCATTAGGAGAATTGCCATGAAGCCCCTGGCTGCCTTCTAGAGAGAGCTGACAATACCTAAAGTCAGTGCCAGATCAGCCGGGCTGTGGCTTGTACTTGGAACTGCTGCAGGCCAGCAGTAACATCTAGTTGAGCAGGTACCCTTATCCATCGGGGAGCCTGGTCAGGACCGGGCCCCCCGCGGGGGTTGATCCCCGGAATAACCTCCAGGAAACCCCCTTCCTGTGCTTCCTGCTGACCCATGCCGGAGTGTAACATCTGGCCAGCCCCGTCCTGGGCTTCCCTGCTGACCCATGGCTGGAGTGTACATCTGACCAGCCCCGTCCTGGGCTTCCCTGCTGACCCATGGCTGGAGTGTACATCTGGCCAGCCCCGTCCTGTGCTTCCCTGCTGACCCATGGCTGGAGTGTACATCTGGCCAGACACAAATCAACTACTAAGAGGCAGAAAACGCTGGTATGACTTCCATCTCTGGTGTATTAAAGCTGACGGCAACTTAAGCTATCCCAAGAATAACCTCGCTAAGGATAATCAGCTAATAGCTATCCCATGTAAGGATTACCCACAAACAGTTAACCGATCGACGGATAATGGTCGACCTATAATCGACTGACCGATATGTTTGGGTCGCTGTGTGATCCGTCGAACTATTCCTATTGTATAACCTAGTCCCTATACGTCAATTCAGGCAAGAGCCTACACACTAATACCTCCCAGACTGGCAAACAAGCTCGAACACGTCTGCTTAACGCCATCAAGGGACCCAGTAGCAATAAGTACAATTGCTGAAGAATGATATATATACCTGGAGGGTGTTCAGTGGGGGTCAACGTCCCCGTGGCCCAGTTTTTAACCAGGCAAAAACACAAATCCCTAGAAGTATCCTGTAGATGTTTCGCCATCCAGTGGCTTCGTCAATACAAAGACAATCTGTCGACTGCAGAAATACATGCAGAAGACAGTGGTAGACTATAAAAAAAGCTTTAGATGGATACAATCAAGAAGTATATTAACCTCTGTTCCATAGCTCGGTTGGTAGCGGACTCATATCACACACTGAGGTCCGCGGTTCGATCCCCGGTACGGGTGGAAACACTGGGAGGTGTTTTCTTAGACACCTGCTGTCCATAGTTTACACTAGCAGTAAGTTGTTACCAGGTGTTAGCCCGATTGGTATGGGTCCGCATCCTGGACAAAATTAACCTAAGTTGCCAGAATGCTCATGCATAAGCAGGTGTTTACTACATAAGTATCGTCATTATTACAGCTTTGACTGTATCAGTTGCACCATGTACTTAGGATATAAAGATAATTATTAATAACCTGCAGGATCAAGATTTGTTGACCTAATGTGAACTCTAAATCAATGGAATCAGGGAACCCAGGAGCTGGAGCATGGGCGCCAATGTGCATATTTTTTCGGTGATGAATGGTTTGAAAAACCGACAAGTTGAAATTGAGACACTTATGCAGGCAATATGGAATCTTTATTCAGGAAACGTTTCGCCACACAGTGGCTTCATCAGTCCAATACAAAGAGGAAGGTGTAAGGAGAGGAGGAGTATGAGGTAATCAGTCCCTCAGCCTGGAGTCGATGTGTTCAGTCCATCAATCAGCCCGAAATATGAGAACGCCTCATCGGCTTAAAATTTTTTGTACAATGAATGAGAAAATATTAATGCAGTTACTAGGTTTACTTTAAGTCAATGATTTAGTCATATTTTAGTCATGATTTTTATCATATTTTTTGTCATAATATTAGTCATAGATTTTGTCATAATTTTAGTCATAATTTTTGTCATAATTTTTGTCATAATTTTAGTCATAATTTTAGTCATAATTTTTGTCATAATTTTAGTCATAATTTTTGTCATAATTTTTGTCATAATTTTAGTCATAATTTTAGTCATAATTTTAGTCAAATTTAGCCCATAATTTAAGTCATAATTTTAGTCATAATTTTAGTCATAATTTTAGTCATAATTTTAGTCATAATTTTAGTCATAATTTTAGTCATAATTTTAGTCATAATTTTAGTCATAATTTTAGTCATAAATTTTAGTCAAAATTTTTTAGTCATAATTTTAGTCATAATTTTTTAGTCCATAATATTTTTCATAATTTTTGTCCATAATTTTAGTCATAATTTTAGTCATAATTTTAGTCATAATTTTAGTCATAATTTTAGTCATAATTTTAGTCATAATTTTAGTCATAATTTTAGTCATAATATTCGTCACAAATATTAGGTCATGATTTTAGTCATGATTTTAGTCATGATTTTAGTCATGATTTTAGTCATGATTTAGTCATGATTTAGTCATGATTTAGTCATGATTTAGTCATGATTTAGTCATGATTTAGTCATGATTTAGTCATGATTTCTGTGCAATAACTTTAGAAAGCCTCTTCTGTTCAGCTCTGAACTTTTAACAATAGTGTATTCTAATAAGTCTATGGAATGGGTGAAATTGGCAATTTGTGACTTGCAAAGTTCAGTAACAGGAAAAATCTAAACTACAACTCTCAACGTATTTAGCGGCATATCATTTAAAAAAATATCTATTGAAAAACCTTCTTTTAGCCACTTCGTAATTAGCAAATATAACTTACGATGTTACTATTTAAATATAATGAAAAGTGTTTCCTCTAAGTGTCACCAGTGGGTCTCAGAGGACAATGTTAACAGAACTAAGTTTTCCAGTTGTTTTCACGTCTACAGTCTGCTTGGAGAATATAGTGTTTCATGATTGCCGTAGCGAAAATGTAAATATGCACTGGGCAAACTGTAGAAAATGCAAGAGATGGTACAGCAAAAACAGCTGGAAGAAGTATCAGCTCCCATATACAATTATATATGGGAGCTGATAATTCCTACTTACTGTACCAAAATATCAAGGGACAGAGTCCTTCCTACTTGTATGTGAATTATATACAAACACGTTTCCAACATCTTTTCCGATACCTCATTCCAAGTATCTATCTCCACAACTACGACCATCAAGGACATTACCAGGAATCATCACCTATCTGTATATCTAACAACTTCTGCCAAAACAACGGCATCTATAACATAGCTGAATCCCTCGCCAAGAAACCTCTTCATCACTATCCCACATAAGAACACAAGAATGGAGGAACACTGCAGAAGGTCTACTATATACTTATCCAATCTCTTTTTAAAGCTACCCGAGGTTCTAGATTATCACCCTACTAGGAAGATTGTCACATGCTGCATTCTCCATTTATCACATTCTTCACCTGACCCAGCATTCTCTACAAATCACCACGTTCTCTTCACGCCAGGTAATCTTGTTTGTGACTTGATAAAGCCCACTGTGTGGGCGAAACGTTGTCAATAAAAGATCACATTATACTTCTTAAGTGTTTATATTTCCATACACACATTAAGAAGGAGCATAAAAAATATATGTTAAACAGGACTATGAAATTAAGTTGGCAAACGAGTCGAAAACTAACCCGAAAGGCTTTTTCCAGGTATATATAACAAACGTTAGAGAAAAGTTAAGCCCTCTTAAAAATAACTCTGGGCATCTTACTGACAAGGAGAATGAAATGAGCTCGATTTTTAATAATTACTTCCTCTCGCTTTTCACACAAGACTCTTAATATCCCAGTAATTAACTTTTATAGTGGGCCTCAAGAAAATAAATTATGTAATATCACAGTGACTATGGATATAGTAATGAAACAGTAGACCAATTAAAGCAAAATAAATCCTCGAGCCCTGATGAACTTCTTTCAAGGGTTCTTAAGGAATGCAAAATGGAACTTTGTGAACCATTAACTAACATTTCTAGCATATATCTTCAAATAGGTGTAGTGTCTGATATGTGGAAGATAGGTAATGTAATTCCTATTTTTAAAATAGGAGATAAGTCGTTATCGTCGAATTACCACCCTGAGAACCTGAGGCTCATTTCTAGGAAAATTGCTAATCAATTATGGCTGATATAAAAAGCCATCTTGATAAGCTTAATTTGATCTACGATATTCAGTATGGAAACTCAAGGGACCGTTCCTGCCTAATTTACTATAGTAAAGTTCTCGAGGCTGTTGATCACGATAAAGAATTCAATATTATTTATATGGATTTTACTAAGGATTTTGATAGACCGGTAAAAGTGGCAGCTCATGGTATTGTGGGAAAAGTCCTGTCATGGACTGAGGCATGGTTCACCAACAGGAAGCAGAGAGTGTGAATAAATGAGGTAAAATCTGACTGGGGATCTTAAACAAATGGTGCTCTACAGAGATCAGTTTTAAGCCCATTGTTAATATACCTTGATGAGGGAAGAGCTAGTGATATGAGCAAATTCGCCGATGACATAAAAATAGCAGGATAATTGATTCAGAGGAGGATATCACTGAATTTCAGGATAATTTAGACAAACTCGTGTCGTGGTCGGAAAATTGGCAGATGCAAGGTGACTCCCTGACTACCTAGGTCAAGCAGCATTACCGGTAATACCACTAACGTTACTAAATAGGTTTCTCAAGCATCAAAAAAAAGAAAAAAGTGATTGCGTTGTTTGATCAAGGAACACAAAGGTTCTTTATCTGCTGAAGTCCATTGTGTGAACTCTGTGACGACATATCCTTAGACCCAACTGATTTTTTCCCATGCCATGGCCAACGATCATACAATGACCATGACCTTGTCTGACCAGTCAAACAAGCGCCTCACCATCCCCCCGGTGTGGGGAAATAAAACCCATGCTATTTTCCCATGAAAGATATGGGAGGTAAAGAGAAAGGAGAGGGGAGGGGGGTATGGAAACAGAGTCAAGATGGGCAGTAAAACCTATGTATGCCTATCCAATGGTGCCATTTTTCTTTATCCACTCTTAATTTATAAGATTAAGTTAGTAATGAAACCTCTAAGTTAATAAAATACTACTTCTTATAAGTATTTAAGCTAAGCTAGAGTCAGATATACGATAATTTAGTTTAGTATCTACGATTACCTTTCACTGCCCCACCATGGGGCAGTCGGACCGAAACGTCGTCGTAAGCTCCTCTCTTCTATGTGCGGGTTATTTGTGTATAGAGCACTGTGTCTACTCAAGCTGGGCAGTCACAAAAATGGCCACCTGTGAGAAGGGAAGCAAGCGACATCTCACCTTCGCAAGTTTATTAAGTTTAGTTTAACAGGGTGACATACTTGAGCCACTAGCTAAAGGATCACACTCACATACCGGGCGGAGTAGTGTCGTGTGAGACACCAGCCAGGTAGTGCCGTGTGAGACACAGGCCAGGTAGGTCGTGTGAGGACACTACCCAGGTGAGTGTCGTGTGAGAACATGGGCCAGGTAGTGCCGTGTGAGACACAGGGCCAGTTAGGTCGTGGAGACACAGGCCAGGTATGTCGTGTGAGACAGCATGCGAGGTAGTGTCCGTGTGAGACAGGCCATGTATGTGTCGTGGTGAGACACAGCCAGGTAGTGCCGAGTGAGACACAGGCCAGGTAGTGTCGTGTGTGAAGACACAGGCCAGTAGCGCCGTGTGAGACACAGCCAGGTAGTGTCCGTGTGAACACAGCCATGTAGTGTCGTGTGAGACACAACACGAGGTATGTCGTGTAGACAGGCCAGGTAGTGTCTCGTGTGAGACACAGGCCATGTAGTGCCGTGTGAGAGCAGGCGATGTAGTGTCGTGTGAGAACACAGGCGGAGGTATGCGTCTGTGAGACACAGGCCAGGTAGTGCCGTGTGAGACACAGGCCAGGTAGTGTCGTGTGAGACACAGGCCAGGTAGTGTCGTGTGAGACACAGGCCAGGTAGTGCCGTGTGAGACACAGGCCAGGTAGTGTCGTGTGAGACACAGGCCAGGTAGTGTCGTGTGAGACACATGCCAGGGTAGTGACGGTGAGACACAGGCCAGGTAGTGTCGTGTGAGACAGGCCAGGTAGTGTCGTGTGAGAGACAGGCCAGGTAGTGCCGTGTGAGACAGGCGAGGTAGTGTCGTGTGAGACACAGGCGAGGTAGTGTCGTGTGAGACACAGGCCAGGTAGTGCCGTGTGAGACACAGGCCAGGTAGTGTCGTGTGAGACACAGGCCAGGTAGTGTCGTGTGAGACACAGGCCAGGTAGTGTCGTGTGAGACACAGGCCAGGTAGTGTCGTGTGTAGACACAGGCCAGGTAGGTCGTGTGAGACAAACAGCCAGGAGGGTCGTTAGACGACAGCCAGTAGTTCTGGGAGACACAGGCCAGGTTAGTTCGTGTGAGACACAGGCAGTAGTGTCGTGTGAACACAGCCAGGTAGTGTCGTGTGAGACACAGGCCAGGTAGTGTCGTGTAGAGAACCACAGCCCGGTAGTGTCGTGTGTGACCTGGCCAGGTAGTGTGAGTGAGGACAACAGGCCAGGTAGTGTCGTGTGAAGAACAACAGGAGCAAGGTATGTCGTGGTGAGACAACAGGCCAGGTAGTGTCGTGTGAGACACAGGCCAGGTAGTGACGTGTGAAGAACAGGCCAGGTATTCGGTGTGAGACCTGGCCAGGTAGTGTCGTGTGAACACAGGCCAGGTAGTGTCCGGTGTGAGACACAGCCAGGTAGTTGTCGTGTGAGACAGCCAGGTAGTGGTCCGCGTGAGAACCCAGGCCAGGTAGTGTCCGCGGATACAGCAGGCCAGTTAGTGTCCGCGTGAGACACCAGGCCAGTAGTGGTCGCGTGAACACAGGCCATTAGTGTCGCGTGGAGACACAGCCAGGTAGTGTCGCGTGAGACACAGGCCAGGTAGTGTCGCGTGAGACACAGGCCAGGTAGTGTCGCGTGAGACACAGGCCAGGTAGTGTCGCGTGAGACACAGGCCAGGTATGTCGCGGAGGACACCGGCGGATGTAGGTCGCGTGAGACACAGCGAGGATTGTCGCGTTAGATACAGTCTAGGTAGTTGTCGCGTGAGACACAGCGGAGGTAAGTGTCGCGTGACACACAGGCGTAGGTAGTGTCGTGTGACACACAGGCGAGGTAGTGTCGTGTGACACACAGGCCAGGTAGTGTCGTGTGAGACACAGGCCAGGTAGTATCGCGTGAGACACAGGCCAGGTAGTGTCGCGTGAGACACAGGCAGGTATGTCGTGTGAGACACAGGCGGGGTTTAGTGTCGTGAGACCAGGCGAGGTAGTATCGTGTGAAGACACAGGCGAGGTAGTGTCGTGTGAAGACACAGGCGAGGTAGTATCGTGTGAAGACACAGGCGAGGTAGTGTCGTGTAAAAGAAACAGGCGGTAGGATCGTGTGAGACACAGGCGAGGTAGAATCGGGGAAGACACAGGCAGGTAGTGCCCGTGTGAAGAAAAAAGGCGAGGTAGAATCGTGTGAGACACAGGCGAGGTAGTATCGTGTGAAGACACAGGCGAGGTAGTATCGTGTGAAGACACAGGCGAGGTAGTGTCGTGTGAAGACACAGGCGAGGTAGTGTCGTGTGAAACACAGGCGAGGTAGTGTCGTGTGAAGACACAGGCGAGGTAGAATCGTGTGAAGACACAGGCGAGGTAGTGTCGTGTGAGACACAGGCGAGGTAGTGTCGTGTGAGACACAGGCGAGGTAGTATAATGTGAGACACAGGCGAGGTAGTGTCGTGTGAGACACAGGCGAGGTAGTGTCGTGTGAGACACAGGCGAGGTACTATCGTGTGAAGACACAGGCGAGGTAGTGTCGTGTGAGACACAGGCGAGGTAGTGTCGTGTGAGACACAGGCGAGGTAGTGTCGTGTGAGACACAGGCGAGGTAGTGTCGTGTGAAGACACAGGCGAGGTAGTGTCGTGTGAAGACACAGGCGAGGTAGTGTCGTGTGAGACACAGGCGAGGTAGTGTCGTGTGAAGACACAGGCGAGGTAGTGTCGTGTGAAGACACAGGCGAGTTGCGTGTGAGACCAGGAGGTAGTGTCGTGTGACACAGGCGAGGTAGGTCGTGTGGGGACACGGCGAGGAGTGCGTGTGAGACACGGCAGGTAGAATCGTGTGAGACACGGGCGGGGTTTAGTGTCGGGGAAAGACACAGGCGAGGTAGTGTCGTGTGAAGACACAGGCGAGGTAGTGTCGTGTGAAGACACAGGCGAGGTAGTGTCGTGTGAAACACAGGCGAGGTAGAATCGTGTGAAGACACAGGCGAGGTAGTGTCGTGTGAGACACAGGTGAGGTAGTATCGTGTGAAGACACAGGCTAGGTAGTGTCGTGTGAAGACACAGGAGAGGTAGAATCGTGTGAAGACACAGGCGAGGTAGTGTCGTGTGAAGACACAGGCGAGGTAGTGTCGTGTGAGACACAGGCGAGGTAGTGTCGTGTGAAGACACAGGCGAGGTAGTGTCGTGTGAGACACAGGCGAGGTAGTATCGTGTGAAGACACAGGCGAGGTAGTGTCGTGTGAGACACAGGCGAGGTAGTATCGTGTGAAGACACAGGCGAGGTAGTGTCGTGTGAAGACACAGGCGAGGTAGAATCGTGTGAAGACACAGGCGAGGTAGAATCGTGTGAAGACACAGGCGAGGTAGTGTCGTGTGAAGAAACAGGCGAGGTAGAATCGTGTGAAGACACAGGCGAGGTAGTATCGTGTGAAGACACAGGCGAGGTAGTATCGTGTGAAGACACAGGCGAGGTAGTGTCGTGTGAGACACAGGCGAGGTAGTGTCGTGTGAAGACACAGGCGAGGTAGTGTCGTGTGAGACACAGGCGAATTAGTATCGTGTGAAGACACAGGCGAGGTAGTGTCGTGTGAAGAAACAGGCGAGGTAGAATCGTGTGAAGACACAGGCGAGGTAGAATCGTGTGAAGACACAGGCGAGGTAGTGTCGTGTGAAGAAACAGGCGAGGTAGAATCGTGTGAAGACACAGGCGAGGTAGTATCGTGTGTAGACACAGGCGAGGTAGTATCGTGTGAAGACACAGGCGAGGTAGTGTCGTGTGAAGACACAGGCGAGGTAGTGTCGTGTGAAGACACAGGCGAGGTAGTGTCGTGTGAAGACACAGGCGAGGTAGTATCATGTGAAGACACAGGCGAGGTAGTGTCGTGTGAAGACACAGGCGAGGTAGTGTCGTGTGAAGACACAGGCGAGGTAGTGTCGTGTGAAGACACAGGCGAGGTAGTGTCGTGTGAAGACACAGGCGAGGTAGTGTCGTGTGAAGACACGAGCGAGGTAGTGTCGTGTGAAGACACAGGCGAGGTAGTATCGTGTGAAGACACAGGCGAGGTAGTGTCGTGTGAAGACACAGGCGAGGTAGTATCGTGTGAAGACACAGGCGAGGTAGTGTCGTGTGAAGACACAGGCGAGGTAGTGTCGTGTGAAGACACAGGCGAGGAAAGTGTCGTGTGAAGACACAGGCGGGGGTAGTGTCGTGTGGAAGACACAGGCGAGGTAGTGTCGTGTGAAGACCCCAGGCGAGGTAGTGCGTGTGAAGACACAGGCAGGATGTCGTGTGAGACACAGGCGAGGTAGTGTCGTGTGAGACACAGGCGAGGTAGTGTCGTGTGAGACACAGGCGAGGTAGTGTCGTGTGAGACACAGGCGAGGTAGTGTCGTGTGAGACACAGGCGAGGTAGTGTCGTGGGAATAACAAAAAAGGCACAATACCGTGACTGGAACGATACACAAATAACCCGCACATAGAAGAGAGGAGCTTACGACACTTTTTCGGTCCGACTTGGACCATTTAAAAGTCACACTAACCAGAAGTGGAGCAGGACGGGTATATATAGGCAGGAAGAGGTAGCAAATGGTATTATTTAGTAGTGGTAGTAGTAGTAGTAGTGGTAGTGGAAAGTATAGTAGTAGTATATGGTAGTAGTAGGGAATTTAAAGGGGGCGCCAGTCAAAAACAAAGAAAGGGGAGCACTGCAAGGGAGCTAGGTGCCCATAAGGGAGCTAGGGGCCCACAAGGGGGCTAGGTGCCCACAAAGGGGGCTAGGTCCCACAAAGGGGGCTAGGTGCCCACAAGGAGCTAGGTGCCTACAGAGGGAGAGCAAGTGCCACAGAGGTGGGGAAAGGGGGAAGTGGTGAAATAAATAGTGAAGGAACAGAAACATGAGACAGAAGAAAGAAAGACAACCCAGAGGAGAAAAGGGAAAGAGGAAAGGGGGAGTGGGAGAAGAAGAAAAAAATGTAATAAAGTAAGTGAATTACCCCACAATATGTAAAGTAAAAAGGGCACAAGAGCAACTAATGTGACATTTATTGTGGCAACGCTTCGCTCTCCAGGAGCTTTATCAAGCCATTATGTAATGGCTTCATAAAGCTCCTGGAGAGCGAAACGTTGCCATAATAAATGTCACATTAGTTGCACTTGTGTCCTTTTACTTTACAAGAAAAAAAATGAGGAATCGGGTTAAGTCACGGGTGTTGTGAAGTTTGGAGCATTTTACAATGTAGTGGGAGAGGAAGGCATCTACAGAGACCACGCCGGGACTAAGATTCATACAAGGAAAGTTGTGTATTAGAGAGGATTCAACTAGACGGCGACTGTTAGAGTTGGGAAATAGGGAAGACGTTTTAAGCAGAAGACCAGTCAATAGGATGGCATGATCTCTGACGTGACAGAAAAGGCATTGTTAGTCGGCAAGCCTAACACTAATTTTTGGGGCTCCCCAAGTCTGCAGAAAGAGATCGACCAGTTTCTCCGAAGTATTGAAGGGAAAGGAAGGGGCAAGAAATAGAGTAACACCAGGAACATCTGTAGAGGGAGGAGAGGTATGAACGAGATTTGTGCGAAGATTTTTTAGTCTGGGGGAAGGTAAGCTTGATGTCTAAGGGACGGAGAGAATTGTTTAGATTAGAAAGACCGGAAATGTAGGGAAGGCAGAAGACAGAAGAATTCCCAGGAGTAGAGTTTGGGAGAGAAGAAATTACGTTTAGCACGTGAGAGGGCAGAGTCCATGAAATGGGAAGGGTAGCCAAGACTGGAAAACGAATTATGAAGAGTGGAAATTTCTCCTGGAAGGAACTGAGGATCACAGATGCGGAGGGCACGGAGAAAGAGGGAGATAAGAACACTTTTCTTGACAGGGGAAGCATGACAGGAAAAGTAGTGAATGTACATGCCACTGTGCATAGATTTTCGGTAAAAGGAAAAAACCTGCATCTGAGCGGTGGACATGGACATCAAGGAAAACTTAATGGAAGGGGCAAGATTATTAAGAGCTTCAAGAAAAGGTTAGAAGAGACTGGAGTCATGAGGCCACGAGTCACGAAGACACAAGCGAGGTAGTGTCGTGTGAGACACAGTCAAGGTAGTGTCGTGTGAGACACAGGCGAGGTAGTGTCGTGTGAGACACAGTCAAGGTAGTGTCGTGTGAGACACAGGCGAGGTAGTGTCGTGTGAAGACAGGCGAGGTAGTGTCGTGTGAAGACACAAGCGAGGTATTGTCGTGTGAGACACAAAGTAGTGGTAACGGTGTCGTATGTGAGAGTTTGTCTGTAATAACACGGGGGAAGGGTGTAGCACAAATCATATGCCATTAGCAAGGTGTCATGTAACCCTGTACAAAAGGTAGTGTCTTGTGACACAGAGGAATAGCATGACACAGAACAGGGTGTCGTGTGACACAGAAAGCGTGTTATGACGCAGAGAACAGGGTGTCGTGTAACACACTGAGAAGGCGTGTCGTGTGACAGAGTAAAGGGTGTTATGTGACACGGAGAAAAGGAGCGTCGTAACAGAGACAAGGGTGTCTTGTGACACGGAGTAGTAGGTGTTATGACACATAGGGAAAGGTAGTGTCAAGTGACACAAGGGTAGGTAGTGTCATGACTACATTGTTAGTGTAATATATGATAATAATGCCAAAGAATATACTCCTATTTTATGATGTTTCTTCATAAATCAACGAAAATATTCTTTTATGTTAAAAATCATATTACTAGTAAAGATTAGAAGTATTGTATGTGTTTTTGTACTAACGGACTATATTACTATTGCAGTTATGGTAATGGGCTAGTTTTTTATACTACAGGCAGATTAGTTTTTTATACTACAGGCAGATTAGTTTTTTATACTACAGGCAGATTAGTTTTTTATACTACAGGCAGATTAGTTTTTTATACTACAGGCAGATTAGTTTTTTATACTACAGGCAGATTAGTTTTTTATACTACAGGCAGATTAGTTTTTTATACTACAGGCAGATTAGTTTTTTATACTACAGGCAGATTAGTTTTTTATACTACAGGCAGATTAGTTTTTTATACTACAGGCAGATTAGTTTTTTATACTACAGCAGATTAGTTTTTTATACTACAGGCAGATTAGTTTTTTATACTACAGCAGATTAGTTTTTTATACTACAGGCAGATTAGTTTTTTATACTACAGGCAGATTAGTTTTTTTATACTACAGGCAGATTAGTTTTTTATACTACAGGCAGATTAGTTTTTTAATACTACAGGCAGATTAAGTTTTTTTATACTACAGGCAG
This sequence comes from Cherax quadricarinatus, assembly GCF_026875155.1. Taxonomy (NCBI): domain Eukaryota; kingdom Metazoa; phylum Arthropoda; class Malacostraca; order Decapoda; family Parastacidae; genus Cherax; species Cherax quadricarinatus. The sequence goes on from NC_069454.1 coordinate 29,243,011, forward strand.
ATTAGTTTTTATACTACAGGCAGATTAGTTTTTTATACTACAGGCAGATTAGTTTTTTATACTACAGGCAGATTAGTTTTTTATACTACAGGCAGATTAGTTTTTTATACTACAGGCAGATTAGTTTTTTATACTACAGGCAGATTAGTTTTTTTATACTACAGGCAGATTAGTTTTTTTATACTACAGGCAGATTAGTTTTTTATACTACAGGCAGATTAGTTTTTTATACTACAGGCAGATTAGTTTTTTATACTACAGGCAGATTAGTTTTTTATACTACAGGCAGATTAGTTTTTTATATTACAGGCAGATTAGTTTTTTATACTACAGGCAGATTAGTTTTTTATACTACAGGCAGATTAGTTTTTTATACTACAGGCCGATTAGTTTTTTATACTACAGGCCGATTAGTTTTTTATACTACAGGCCGATTAGTTTTTTATACTACAGGCAGATTAGTTTTTTATACTACAGGCAGATTAGTTTTTTATACTACAGGCGATTAGTTTAGATTCCCCTAGAAAGCTTGTTTACTAAAATTGTAATATCGTAATAGATATTGTATCTGAGTTGGTATACCATACGTCTTGATTTATTTCTAGAACTGTACTGAGGGAGGTGGGAGGGATGGTACAGGCTGAGAGTGTGGTAAACACGGCTGGATATTATGATAGGCTGGGGTTGTGGTGCTATTAGTCTGGTGGAGACTGTGGGAGTGGAATGTGGTTTGTTTCTGGTTGTTTTGTTTGGTTAGTGTGTGCTGGTACGGGTTGAGGGGATGCTGTGAGGTAGCTCTGTGGCCAGTTGCTTTTGTTCTTCTCCCCGAGATTGCACTTCCCTGTTTGTCGGTATAATACTAATACTAATAATAATAATAATCATTATTTTTACAAGTTCTTGTTCAAGGTATATAGGCCTAGCCGACATGACATACTACTAAATAGAAAGCCGCTTGTTATGCAGTGCATTTCGGATAAATTAGGTCAGTATTGTCCCAGGATGCGACCCACACCAGTCGACTAACACCCAGGTACCTGTTTTATACTGATGGGTGAACATGCATGTTCTGTCTCACATTCCTGCCTCAGGCGCTCAGTTATTCCTGTTCTTTTTGCATCATGTCCTTTTACACTGGTTTCCTTTGCAGGATTTTGTTTCGTATCATTTCTCTCTTGAATGTCCATTTGACTGGCCGCTTCTTTTCTCTCGAGTACCACCAAATCTCTAAAAATTTGTCACTTGCGTCATCTCTCCTGTTATGCGATGATGCTCTCAGTCTCTCTTACCTTCCCTGCCTTTTGACGTCGAAAGTCTTTCCTTCTCCCTCATGTAGTCAGTAACCTCTCCCTCTCTTTTTCCTATTTCGTTACTCTCTATATTTTTAGGTCCAATTTAAGTATCTCCTTGGTTGTTACCCTTATCGTCTCACAGACATCCCAGTGGTCTGATATTATTTCCTCTAAGGGCGTCTCTGCTCCTGCCCCTCCTTCAGTCCCCTCAGTGTCTGCTAATCTTCCTGCACACAGTACCTTCCTTATAACAATCATCACCTATATATTCCACTTCAGCACTTCCAGGTCATGTGCCAAGCTCTACACCTCTAAGTCTAAGCAGCAAGACAGGACTCGCAGCAATGGTTTCAAGTTGGAAAAAATCAGATTCAGGAAGGATATAGAAAGCACTGGTTTGGTAACAGAGTTGTGGATGAGTGGAACAAACTCCCGAGTACAGTTATAGAGGCTTAAACATTGTGTAGTTTTAAAAATAGGTTAGATAAATACATGAGTGGGTGTGGGTGGGTGTGAGTTGGACCTGACTAGGTTGCGCTGCTGGATCTGATGCCGTGCTCTTTCCCTAAGTGGAAGTGACCAGACTTGGTGGGTCATTGGGCTAATCTGTGTGTGGGGGGGCGGGACATGGACCTCCTCCGCATGGGTCAGAAGGCTTGTTGCAGTGTTCCTTCTTTCTCATGTTCTTATGTTCTTAACAGCTCGTAGCTCCCACTTCTTAACCTCTGTACATAAGAACATAAGAAAGAAGGAACACTGTAGCAGGCCTACTGATCCATGCGAAGCAGGTCCATGTCCTCCCCGGAAAAGCCCAATGACCCACCTAGTCAAGTCACTTCCACTTAAGGAAGGAGCACGGCATCAGACCTAGTAGCACAAGCTAGTCAGGTCCAACTCACACCCACCCACACCCTCTCATGTATTTATCTAACCTATTTTTAAAACTACACAACGTTTAAGCCTCTATAATTGTACTCGGGAGTTTGTTCCACTCATCCACGACACTAAAACTCCATAAATGTATGCCAGATTTCCGACATTACCCTAACTCCGATAGATTTCGAAAAAGCCATTGAAAACATGCCCATGCACTCAGCCCCGGGCCCAGACTCGTGGAACTCTGTTTTCATTATGAACTGCAAGAAACCCTTCTCGCATGCCCTAGGTACACTATGGAGGAGGAGCTTCGACATGGGTGAAATTCCAGTCACTTAAAACAACGGATATAGCCCCACTCCATAAAGGTGGCGGCAAAGCATTAGCTAAGAACTATAGACCAATACCTCTGACGTCCCATATCATAAAAATCTTTGAAAGAGTGCTAAGAAGAAGGATTGCAAATCACCTGGATTCCCAAAATCTGCACAATCCAGGGCAACATGGGTTCAGGGCAGGTTGCTCCTGCCTCTCACAACCACTGGATCACTATGATATGGCCATGGATACACTGGAAGAAAATCAGAATTCAGATGTAATATACACAGACTTTGCAAAAGCATTTGACAAATGCGATCATGGCGTAATAGCCTATAAAATACATGCTAAAGGAATAACTGGGAAAGTGGGGAGATGGATCTTCAACTTCCTAACAAATCGAACACAAAGAGTAGTGGTCAACAGAGTTAAATCGGAGGCTGCCATAGTGAAGAGCTCTGTTCCACAAGGCACAGTACTCACCCCATCTTATTCCTCATCCTCATATCAGACATAGACAGAGATATACATCACAGCACCAAATCATCCTTTGCGGATGATACTAGGATCTGCATGAGGCTGTCATCTGCTGAGGGCGCGGTTAACCTCCAAGAAGATATAAACAAAGTTTTCCAGTGGGCAACGGTAAACAATATGATGTTCAATGAGGACAAATTCCAACTACTCCGTTATGGAAAACTGGAGGAGATAATAATTAGAACAGAGTATACTACAGACTCTTGCCATACAATAGAGCGGAAAAATAATGTAAGGGACCTGGGAGTAGTAATGTCTGAGGATCTCACTTTCAAGGATCACAACAGTGCCACGATCGCACGTGCAAAGAAAATGATAGGATGGATAACGAGAACGTTCAAAACGTGAGATGCCAAGCCAATGATGATCCTTTTCAAATCACTTGTTCTCTCTAGGCTGGAATACTGCTGTACATTAACATCTCCATTCAAAGCAGGTGAAATCGCATATCTAGAGAGTGTACAGAGATCCTTTACTGCACGTATAAGTTCTGTCAAGCACCTTAACTACTGTGAACGCTTGGAAGCACTTGACTTGTGCTCGTTGGAACGGAGGAGGGAGAGATACATCATAATCTACACTTGGAAAATCCTGGAACGAATGGTCCCAAATTTGCACACAGAAATCACTCCCTACAAAGAAAAGAATGGGCGGGCAGCAAAATCCCCCAATTAAAATAGGGGCCCAGGGTACACTAAGGGAAAACCCCATAATGCCCGGGGGCCCAAGACTGTTTCAACAGCCTCCCATCAAGCATTAGGGAACTGCAATAACCCCTGCTCCCTTTAAAGAGAAGCGGGACGATACCTAAAGCAGTTCGGACACCCGGGGCTGGGGCCGACGGGACACGGGGGCCCAGCAGTAACACCCTGGTTGATCGACCCTGACCACGGGGGGCCCTGTCAGGGACCGGCCGAGGGGCGAAATCCCGTAACCCCGGGTTTAACCTGGGTATACCCCGTATTTTCATCCCATTTCAATTTTCCAACAGAAACCAGCGCGAGTTTGTAGCACGCATTACACCCCCTTATTTATTCCTATTTCCGTTTACACACCCGTCAATCCCGCCTAACTACCCTTTCAAGAGAGTGCGATTCAGGGCACCATCTACCTCATGGGGAAAATTCTGTTCCCTGGGATCCTTTGTCCACCCCTCTGTACGTTTTCCAGAGCTTTTAAAACCATTCGAAATATATGCCCAAACGGGCACATAGTCAAGGGGCCTCCCAAAGGGTAATATGGGAAGAACCCGAGGACTCTATTATTTATTCTTCTTAAAGAAACCAAAAATTCTTTTAGTTTTAAATTGCGAACACAAATGCACTGTTTTTTGGGTTTTTAGATTACTGCAAAACCCAAAAACTCCAAATCCTTTGCGCAATCATAGTTTTTAAGATTTTACATTATTTTATTTTTAAAATGTGGCAGGGTTATTTAAACTCTTAAACATTTAAACTTTGCATTTGTCATATTAAACTGCAAATGCCTTTTTCCGACCATTTTCATCGTCATTCAAATCATCCTGGAGTGCTCTAGTGTCCTCATTAAATGAATTGGGCGGCCATTTTTGGGGTCATCAGCAAATTTGCTTTTGTCGCTATTTATTCCCTCATCTATTCGTTAAAGAAAATGTGAACAACAACATCCCAAACTGACCCCAGGAACACGTCCCCTTTTGCGTTCCCCCCCATTTTGTTTTTTCCCCATTTTTGTAAACTCCTGCGTCTATTTGTCAGCCATGCCCCTACCCAGGGAAAAAATTTCTCCTCCTATTCCGGTCCCTTAAGTTTCCCCCCAATAGCCTCTGGGGGGGAACCTATCGACGAAGTCCAATACACCTACATATTCATTACCATGATCTACCTCCTAAACACCTTAGTGAAAAAAAGTTAGTAAATTTCAAACAGGAACCCCAACATTGAAAAAACCTGTTTTTTCCTTTTCCCCTGAGTTTCAAAAAGCAATTATTTTGTTCCTGCTCTTTTTCCATTTTGTTTCCCTTTAACCTTTCTGTTTAAAGTTTCCTTATCCACAGCAATCCCCCGTACCCTTTCATCTTTGTCCGGTTATTTTTTTGTTGTGTGTGTGTGTGTGTGTGGTTGTGTTGTGTTGTGTGTGTGGGTGTGGTGTGTGTGTGTGGTATACTCACATAATTGTACTCACCTAATTGTGGTTGCGGGGTCGAGACTCACCCTGGCCCCGCCCTTTACTGAAACGCTTCTGGGTCCTCTCTCTCTCTTTCTTTCCTGACTTTTTCATCCCTTTTTAAAAATGTATGTTTTTCCCCCCCCACTACTTCACTTGCCCAGCTATTCCCTTGCTGACAACTCTATGACTGAAAAATACTTCCTAACGCCCGGACCTCGATCTTCAGCTCCGTGTGACCCCTTTCCCGGTCCCCCTCCTTGGAACTCCTTTTCCCTGTCCACCTTGTCATTCCCCCGCAGTATCTTGATGTCGTTATCATGTCCCCCCTGCCCCTTTCTGTCCTCCATTTCGCATCCGTTTTCCCCCTTAACCCTTTTTCCCGTACGAATTCCCCTTGAGCTCTGGGACTAGCCTTGTTGCAAACCTTTGTATTTCCAACTTCCTGACGTGCTTGACCATTGGGTTCCAGACGGGGGGCGCAACTCCAGTATGGGCCTAACATACACATGTACAGGTCTTGAACGTTTCCTTATTAAAAGGTAGGGAACCAAATTCTCAGGTTTCCCGGGCCCCCTAGCTGCAGCGGTTATTTGGTTGTGTGTGCCCCGGTATGTGCCGTTTTGGCACCCCAAGGTCTTTCTCCCCTGAGGAGGTCTGTAGTCTTTGTCCACCACCTTCTCGTCTGCGGCTCTTTCCCCCCCCAATCTTCATGACTTTTTCATTTGGGTGGATTAATTCGAGAACCAGTTTTCTGGACCACATGTCCAAACCCCCTTTCCAGGTCTCTTTGCAGTCCTGCCTCATCCTCGTCCATTTTTAATTTTTTTCTCATCAAATTCACTCATCGCAAACAGGGGGCACTTCGAGTCTATTCCTTCCCTCATGTCGTTCACATATATCAAAAAAAGCACTGGTCCCAGAACGACCCCTGTGGCCCCGCCGTAACGGCCCCACGTGAACCTCTTCACGTACCATGACTCTTGCGCCTCCCGTCAGTATTCCCTTATCCATTTCTTTCCCTTTTCCTTTTACGTGTGCCTCATCCTCCAGCTTCTCATAACTCTTTGGGGGGAAATGTGTCAAAGGGGCCCCCCGATCTAGGGAAAACGAATCTACCCCAACCCTCTCTCTCGTGTCTTCTGTTACCCTTTCATAAAACCCAGGAGGTTTTTTGATACAAGATTTTCCTTCCAACCCTGCTGGTTTTCATTTTTAATCTTGTTTTCCCGCCAGGGTTAACCACTCTCCTCCTGATTAATTCTCCATGACTTTGCACACAATACAGTCAAAAAAGGGG
>NC_069454.1:29249978-29324437 GCF_026875155.1 Cherax quadricarinatus
TTGCTGTTTCCATCTAGGGAACATCCTGTCTTTGCCCCCTTGTAAATTTCCTCTCAGATTTTGTAGCGTTTTCAGTCCCCCCTATCTTCCTTTCCCAGGTGTCAGGTTGATTTCCCAAACCTCCCCTCGTAGGACATCCCCTTAGTCGGGGACTAGTCTTTTTGAAACCTTTTGCACTTTCTCTATTTTCTTCACGTGTGGGCTAGGTGGGGGTTTTCCAAACTGGTGCCGCTACTCAATATGGGCCAAAACGTAAGGTACGGGCCCCTGAACGATTCTTTTAAAGATGTGGGAATGTATTCTGGGGTTTGCTAGGCGCCCGATGCTGCAGCTTTTTTTTGGGTTGATGTCGCTTCAGGAGAGGGCCCCTGGTTTTAAATTTTTCCCCACAAATTTTTTCCTTGAGTGAGGTTTGTAGCCTTGGCCCCCTAGACTGTACTCGGGGGTTTTTTTCCCCTTCCCCTCTTGTTGTTAGGAAAGAACATATGCAACATTGGTACTTTTTTTTTTCGAACGTTTCGCCTCACAGTACCCCAGTGGGTATTTTTTCCCTTTTTAAATGTTCATTCCCAAATTTATGACTTTTACTTGGTGGGGTTAAAACTCAGGACCCAAATTTGCTGGCCCGGGTCTGCAGCCGCCCAGACCCTTTTGTAGTTCTGCCTGGTGATCTGCAAATATCTAAAAACAGTCCCCCTTAAACCCACGAATAGTAAAATCGACAAGAAAATACCCTTCCCCGGGGCCCATACATAAAAATTAATAATAATAATAAAAATAATAATAATAATAATAATATTTTTTTTTATACAAGACATGTACGGGCCCCTACCAATCAGTGCTACTACTATATAGAAAACCGTTTGTTATGCTGAGCATTTCGGGCAAATTAGGTCAGTTTTGCCCCGGGATGCCCCACCCCATGACTAACCCAGGTACCCATGTTACTGATGGTGAACAGGGAGGGAAGGTGTCTCAGGGAAAATACTCCCAAATTTTTTCACTGTACGGGGGAATTAAAACTCCGGGTCATATGTGAGGGATCGCTAGTGATCGAGTCGAAAAATTATGCCCGGGTCGAAATTAGGGAGGACTAAACTCAGACCCAAAAACCGGTCTGGGTTCAGCTTACAGCCCCCGGGGTCCTAAACAAAAACAGCATTTTTAATGAGAGTACTTTCCCCAAATTCCTTCAACAAAATATAACTGGGTCAAATAATGTCTTAAAGGGAACAAGCTAAAACAATTAATAATATGGATAGAACCAAATCATTTTTTGTGTCTGGGCTGGAGTACGCAAACCCAAAACAGCTTTTCGGGCTGGCGAAATGCAGACCGGGAGAATATGCGAGAACATCATGCTCACACTGATTCGAAAAGCCCCAAAAAATACTGTATTTAAAGTTTCCTGATCTGTAATCCTTGAAACAAAGGTAGAGAGATCTTTTAAAATGTACATTTCGAAAATTTGAAGGGGTTGGCCCCAAATCTACAAAAAACCTTTCTTCATAAAAGTAAGGGGTTGGGCGGGGAGGGCAAAATACCCCCTTGAAAAGCAGGGGGGGAAGAGTACCTACGAAAAAAACAAAAAAATGTAAAGGGCCCAAAACTTTTCAATGCCCCCCTTTCCATACAAGGGAAATTACAAAGAGCCCTCGGGCTGTCTTCAAGCAGGAATTTGAAAATTTTTCTGCATCCCTGTAACGCCTGTAAGATTACTAGGAAAAATCGTGCAGAAACACAAAAAAACCGGTCAATGAGACCATCCCCCGGGGGGACCTGCTAAAGGGGTGGGGGGGGGCAGTAGACGATTTCGTTAATTCCTTTCAAAGGTATGCAACCCACAAAACCCCTTTCTTTCCTGCTTCACTTCTGTTACTTTAACACACAACTCCAGAAGTTCTGAGACGGATTTTCCCTTTAGCTGTTATTGTTGTTCACGAACCGTTTTCCCCTTGTGTTCCTCTCCCGATATCCCCGCTTTACGTTACTTAGTATCCCGTTATGAACGAGGCGTATTTTTTAAACCTAAACTGCCCCAAATTTGACGAATATATTTCTTTTCGGATCTTTGAAAATTTTTCTCATCTACTGGTTTAAAAAATTCATCACTGTGAATCTAAGCGGGGTCTGGGGCAGGGATCATCCCCTAGTTAAAAACGTTAACAACTTTGTAAGTTGGGCCCTTAAGAATTAACGGGGGCGTCTACATGCAAACTGAATTGTTTCAATCCTAAGGGCCCTAAAGCTAATTTATGGCACTGAGTTTGACTCTAAAATTATCATGATTCTGTGTCTTTACGATGGCTCTTGACTCACATAATGACTAACAATCAGGGAAAGCAGGTATAGTACTAAAAAAACAAGGAAAAGGGGCTTAATGTACAAATGTTACGGGGTCCCCTCACACATGGGTTATCCTTTATAAAGTTGATATGTTAGCCAAAAAAAAGTGCCATGAAAGGGGTATGTTATATATAACTTTTTGTGCATCGTTCTGCATAAGGGAAAAAAAATTTTAGAGAGATGTAATTAATGAAACTGAATGTTATAGGGAAAGCAATTTGAAGCGTAGTTTCTAAAAATGGACAACTTGCAATGTGAAAAAATGATGTTGTAGTGACCAGGCCCAGGCTTGGTTCAAGACTTTCTGGCTTTGGGAGACAACAGATGATCAAAAATTGTAAAATATGTAGCCCGTCCTTTGGTCCCCCACTGAAAACCCGTGTTATTAATTGTTCACTTATTTGGGGAAAAAGAGTAGACAGTTTAAAAAACCTTTTTGACATTCAAGATATCTTATTATGAACATAATATACCCAATTTTAAACAAATTTTTTTATTTTTTTGAACAAATAAGTGAACCGTAAAAAAATAAATCCAGATTACTCTTGTTAACCCTTTTTGGGGGGTAGTTTCCAGGCCTTTTGTGTATCCATTGTTCTTTCATACATCCACAGGATGGATATGGAGTGCACAAAACTAGCCAATTCGGTGGCAAAAACTATCTGACGCTGAACCATTTCAATCACATGTCGACTTTAGCTAGCGGTTTGACTGCTTTTTTTCTTTCCTCTCGCAGAATCCATGGTACGCACTAAGGTCCAATTTTTTACAGGGATCCAACTCATAGTTATCTAGCTATAAGTATCCCCGCTCCAGGTATCCACTCAGGGTATCCAGTCACAGGTATCCGCTCACAGGGATTCACTACAGGTTTTCCGTCACAGGTATCCAGCTCACTCAAATTTCTTCCCTTTTTTTGTTGTATTACGTCCAGTAAGCTTTTCCCCCCTCTCTCTCTCTCTCTCTCTCTCTCTCTCTCTTTTTCTCTCTTCCTCTCTCTCTCTTCTCTCCCCCGACTTTTTGGGGTTCCCGACACTTACACTCAACTTCTTTTGCCCGCGGAGTGTGTGGTGTGGTTGTGGTTGTGTTGTTTTGTGTGTGTGTGGTGTTGGGGGTGGTGTGGTTTGGTTTGTTTTTGGTTTTGTGTGTGTGTGGTTGGTTGGTTTGTGTGTGTTGTGTGGTTTTTGTTGTTGGGTGTTGTGTGTTTTGGTGTGGTGTTTTTGGTTGGGGTTTTGGATGTTTTTGGTGGTGATGTTTTGTTGGGGTTTGTGTATGTATGGGGTGTGTGGTGTTGGGGGTTTTGGTTTTGGGGTGTGGTGTGTGGGGTTTGGTTGTGGTTGTGTTTTTTTGTGTGTTTTTGTTGTGTGTGTTTTTTTTTGTTGGTTGTGTGTGGGGTTTTTTGTGTGTGTGTGTTTTGTGTGGGGTGTGTGTATTTTTTGTGCTGTGTGTATTTTTGGGTGTGTGTTTGTGTTTGTGTGTGTGTGTGTGTGTGTTGTGTGTGTGTGTGTGTGTGTGTGTGGTGTGAAACTCACCAAAATTGTGGTTGCGGGGGTCGGGGAGGGAGCTCCGACCCCCCCTCTTCAAGGGGAAATAACCTGCTTGACTTAGTTCGGGCCCAAACAATAAATTCCCTTGAAAATTTTTTTTAAAAATTTTTCGAGGAATGGGTGCTAGGGGCCCACAAATAAATTTTACATTTTAGAATGAATGGAAGTATGATAGTAGGGAAAAATCGTAAAAGTCCCAAAATTTTCGCTTAGCAGTTACGATGGGTTGGAGAACACTTATCATTGTTAAACTGGGGAAACAAAGAGAGCTATCAATTGTAAAGAAAAAGGGGACACAAGTGCAACTAATTTTACATTTATTGGGGCAACTTTTTCGCTCTCCGGGAAGCTTTATCAAGCCATTAAAAAACAATACATGGACCGGGAGGGTTAAAAAAAGGCTCAGAGTGAGGTAAATTTATAGGGGAGGTAAAAATTTCGATTTTCATAGTGGTAGTAGTAGTAGTATTTAGAAATAGTAGTAGTAGTATTTGTGGGTAGTGGTAGTGCCCAAAAGTAATACAATAGGGTAGAGAAAATTTAAATTTCTTACATGAGAAAAAGGGATATAAAAGCTATTATTGGGAAACATAAAAATAGGTTGGCCCAAATATCAACTGGAATGAGGCAGTTGTTTCAGTGTTCACTCTCTGGGTTTGTTTTGTAAAAAACGGGAAAGAGACTATGTGATGGCGGGTTTTAATGTTTTCAGGAGGATTCTTGTAAGACTTCGGAGATGGTGAAGTGCCGTTTTTTTGGGTTTAATTGTTTTTCCCAAAAACAGCGATCAGTGCTGATTAAAGGAATTTCGTGTGCGGAAATTATTTTCTTTTATCACAAATTTGGGCGTTCCCCCAAAATTTCATAAGTTTTGATTGGTGGAATTTCGGTGTTGTACACGGCGTTGTTTAAGTTGCGTTCCTACATGCGTTTATGTTTTCATTGAGGCGGGGTCGGGGTTTTCTTGTGTTTAAATAGTAGATCTTGTCAAAAGCCCCCAACAGGGTATAGTGTAAACCCCCCCCATTGACTGGTTCGTGGTCCCTTGGGGTTTTGTCCGGGTTTTGATCCCTTTATTGAAGTGGTAAAACCCGATGGGGGACTTTTGGTGTTAGCTTGGGGAAAGTACTTTTGAGACGTTTAGGGGAAAACCTGGCGGTTGGGAAAAAATTTTAAATTGTTTGGGAGCGGGTTGATGCGTGGGAATTGATGATCTGAAGAGTCTTTTCTTGCAGTCTTTGTTTGAAAAAAAGAAGGAAAATTGTAACTCGTGAAGTTTGGTAAATTGTTTTTTTTTTTTTTTTTTCCTCGTAAAGGGAAACTCAGGACTACAAATTCGGTTGTCTTGGGAAAAAACCCCGTGATGTGCCTCTTTTGGTCTTGGTATCTTGACGGGAAATTTGGGGGGTTGTGGATCATTTTTATTGGGGGGTTTTCCCGGATAAATTTAAAACCCTTAGGTTGTTTTTCTACTTTGTAAAGGGAGGACGTCAAAGGAAAAGGGTTTTCCCTTGTCATTGACTCTTCTTCTAGTGTAAACTGGATCGCGGGTTCAACTGCGTTGAGCCTTCCCTGAGACCCCGTACTAAAAAACGTTTTGGATTTAAATTACGAGGACTTTGCCCACGTAAGTAACCGGGGACGTTTTTGAAGGGTTGTTTGTTGGCGAAGTTTTCGGACTCTAGGTGTTCCATGTTTAAGTTGGCTAGGCGGCACTTTTTGGGGGAAACCCCCTTTCCCCAGCCGTAGGTTTGTTTTTTGGAGCTTGTTATTAAAGGGAAAAAACATTTTGAATTTTAACAAGAGTTCAATCAAAGGTCAACAAAACTCCGGGGGGTTAAAGGGAAAGATTAAGGTCCGGGTTTGATTTACGTCGTAGAACCTCGATGGTTTTTTTTGGTGGGTTTTACTTTTGTGAGAGGGAAGTGGGAAATCCAAATGCTTATTTTTCTTGTTAGGGAAATGGAGAGGTTACGGTTTGCGGTTGGAAGGTCCCCGGAGTGTTTAAGTTGAGCGGGGCTGTGGTCCCCAGAAGGCGGGAAAAGATGTTTGGCAAGAACTCGGCTAGTTTGTGGGGGAGCACTGCTTTTCCCTGACGTGATTGGTCTGAGAGGAATTTTGTGTTTATGGGTTTGGGGGAAACCCTACATGTGTGCTGGTTTTGGGTTGCTTGGTTAAAAAGTACAAGAAATTTCTTCCCTTCTCTATTTCTTTGAGTATTTGGGTTTGGGTTTTTTATAGAAAGGGCTTTGGGTGGCGTTCCCCCACTGTTGGGTGTGATGGGTTCTTTTGTGAAAAAATCTTTTAAAAAAGGGCCATCATTTTAGTGTTTTTGTCCCCTTTGGGGTTGAGTTTTGACGACTCCAACTCCTTTTTCGGCGGGGTGACGATAATGTTGGGGTCGTTCGCTAAGGAAAAAATTTTAAAATGCAAGGAAATGAGGGCCTTCTTTAGATTTTACCCAAAACATGCTGAGCATTTTTCTCAGCACAGTCACCCCAGCAAACCTTCCCAAAAGAAAAATCCAAAAATCAAAACGCAAAAATTCAGTACCTTTTGCACTAACAGTCGATTGGGAAAGGAAAAGGGACGCGAAAACCCTGATAAAAATTTTTTCCCTCACGCACCTTTAAACCCATACGAGAAAAAAAGCACTGGAAATCTGGGGTCAAATTTACCCCCAACATACGCAAACCCCTAGACACAGTGACAGCAACTTTTCCCGAAGGGGTTTTATACAGGGCCTTCTCACTGCCCGCTTTATGTGAACCTTTTTTTTAATCTTCCTAAAGATTCATCACTGCCCTTTAAAGGGCCTCGGGCCAAAAAACCCCCCAAAATTTTCGTCCCCCCGCCGACAAAGGGGGTGGGGTCGTATACTCAACACCCGTGACTACAACACTAAAATGAAGGACCTTTTTTAATGATCAATCTACATACGAAAACCCCTTTAGCCCTCAACCCGTGGGAGGGCGCTCACCAAAGCTTTCTATACAAAACCAGACAAAACTCAAACGAAATGGAAGGGGAAGGGGAAAATTCTGTACTTGTTACCAAGCAAACCCTAAAACCCGAAAACATGTATGGTTTAACCCCAAAACCCCTAAAACAATATTCCCCTCAGCAAACACTAAGGGAAAATGCGTGCTCCAAAAAACTAACCCGGGGTTCTTGGGCCCAAAAAACTTTTCCCGCCTTTTTGGGGACCCTCAAACCCGCTAAACTTAAACACTCAGGCGACCTTCCCCAACCCCATCCGTTTAAACCTTTTTCCCCTCCGTAACAAGGGGAAAATAAGCAGTTTGGATGTGATTTTCCCCCTTCACAAAAGTTCCTACCAAAAAAGCCATCGAGGTTCTACGACGTAAAGTCAACCAGGACCTTAATCTTCCTTTACCTCCCGGAGATTTTGTTGACTTGATTGAACTCTGTGTTAACTTCAACTGTTTTTCCTTCAATAACAAGCTCTACAAACAAACCTACGGCATGGGAATGGGGTCCCCAATAAGTGCCGTCCTAGCCAACTTATACATGGAACACCTAGAGTCCGAACACTTCGCCAACATCATCCCTTCAAGCGTCACTTGGTTACGTTACGTGGACGATGTCCCTCGTAATAACTCCAAAACGTTTTGATGTACGGGATCTTCAGGCAAGGCTCAACGCAGTTGAACCAGCGATCCAGTTTACACTAGAAGAAGAGTCCAATGACAAGCTACCTTTCCTCGACGTCCTCATTCACAAAGTAGACAACAACCTAAGATTTCAAGTTTATCGGAAACCCACCAATAAAAATGATCTCACACACTTCTATTCCAGTCAAGATACCAAGACCAAAAGAGGCATCATCATCGGGTTTTTCCTAAGAGCATACCGAGTTTGTAGTCCTGAGTTTCTTGACGAGGAATGTACTTACATTCACCAAACATTCACTGAGTTACAATTTCCTTCTTTTTTCATCAAAGACTGCAAGAAAAGAGCTCTTCAGATCATCAATTTCCACGCATCAACACCGCTCCCAACAAAGTTATAATTCTTCCCAACAGCCAGGTTGCACTAAACGTCTCAAAAGTACTTTCACAAGCTAACACCAGAGTCGCCATCGCTTCTACCACTTCAATAAAGGATCTAACCAGGACAAAACCCAAGCACCACGAACCAGTCAATGCAGGAGTTTACACTATACCCTGTGGAGGCTGTGACAAGATCTACGTAGGTGAAACAGCAAGAAACCTCGACACCCGCCTCAATGAACACATATACGCATGTAGGAACGACAACTTAAAACAACGCCTGTGTACAACACCGAAATTCCACCAATCATCTTATGAAATTCAGAGACGCCCAATTAGTGATAAAAGAAAATAATTTCCGCACACGCAAGTGCCTTGAATCAGCACTGATCGCTGTTTCGAATACAATTAAACAAAACAACGGCAGCTTCACCATCTCCGAAGTCTTAGCAAGAATCCTCCTGAAAACAGTAAACCCTGCCATCACATAGTCTCTCCTGTTATACTACACAAAGCACAGAGAGTGAACACTGAAACAAGCTGCCTCATTCCAGTTGATATTTGTCCAACCTATTTTTATGTTACCCAAGTAATAGCTTTTATATCCTTTTACTCATGTACGAATTAATTGCTCTACCATATTGTATTACTTTTGTCACTACCACTACTACTACTACTACTACTACCACTAGTGAACATCGAAATGGTACCTCACTAGTATTCACCTCACTCTGAGCCTTTATATACCCTCTGTGCCCATGTATTGTTTGTAATCACAACACTTCAGTAACAGTTACTCACGATGCATTACTCTAACAGAGTAAAGATCAAACCAGCGAGTGGCACAACCAATGAGTCGTCCAAACTAGCACTTGCAGCTGTCGTTAGTGGCAGGCTGCAAGTCAAATGTAATGCGATTTTATCGCTCAAAGAGGCCTTTGTTGTCGTCTGTACAGACGACACAGAGGCTGAGAAACTACTTACCACCACTGCTACTACCACTCTACGAGACCAGGATTTCTTGTCTTGATTCCCCAGCACTGAGGGCCAGGAGAAACTGTGTTCCTCAAGCGACTCGACAACCTTATCACTGTACAGGCCACTGAAGAAATCAAGTCATCTATCGAAGCAAAGAACCCTTGGGCCAAGGTGGACTTCATTACTAAAATACCCAATGCTTCATCCATGCTGAAGGTCACCTTCAGTGACGTCAACATGGCAGCCAGAGCTCTCGCTGAAGGCCTGGCTATTCACTACTTCCACATCAACCCAGCCTTCATCGAAGCAGAGAAATTCCAACATATCTCACAGTGCTATAATTGTTACTCATACTTACACACCACAAATGATTGTCCTACCAAGGACAAGAAGTTCTGCTCCACCTGTGGCCGTGAGGGTCATGACTTCAAGAATTGCACTACTGCTTCACCACCTAAATGCTTGAACTGCAAGAATGACCACCATACTCTTGCTGCCAGGTGCCCTACCAGAAGAGACATACTCAAGAAACAACAACAACAACAAAAGAAACCCAACCCACAAGCAACCACATATTCTGCTATCGCCAAGCTTCAAGCAGACACTACCAAGATACTACATGCCACGCAAGCTGCTCCCACCACTTCCCTGCCAGCACCTACTGCCGACTCCACCAAGATTCTTTGTTGCATTATGTATGCTCATGTACAGAATGCAGCTGAGCCTGGTTCCTTCAACACCACCATCAATGAACTTTTCAAACTAAATAATATGCCTGGCCTCACATTCCTGCATCACCACCTTCCACTGAGATCCTAAAATCTACTGCAAATATTACCAGCATCACCGCTGCTCCAACCGCTGTCACAACCTCCACTAGACACAGAGATGGACAATCAGAGACCTCTGAGACGTCGGCAAAACCAACCAATGAGAGTCCACTACAGCTTTCATCCACTGCTAGAGCAACTGACCAGTCGGAAATCTCGCCTTCACCAGTTCAGCCACCAGCCAAGAAAGCAAAAACACAAGACACTGCGGATGCACCTCACGGTGCCACTGTCACTGACACTGCTGCACCACAACAGTCCGATATTCTGAAGGGTGTATACTTCTACACAACCATGGAGTATAAGAACACAATGCTGTCTTCAGAAATCCATCATCACCTCCAGAACGGAACAGTCAAGTATACCTACGACCAAACTGCTACATACACCACTGCAGACATGACCAGACTACTCACTGCCAACACCCAACACCTTGTGGAAGTCAAGTACACCTCAAAGAGGAAATTCAGGATGCTTCAGAATAGGGACCTTGAAGACGGTACCCTCGTCTAGCACGACTATCCATGACCATTCACCCAGCACTTTGCTGTCCGCTAAAGCTGGGGTGTGGCTCCAATCAACCCTGTAACTGCTGCCTCTGCCCGACTGCGCTTCTCTTTGGGGAAGTCAGCGCAAGATAGAAGAAGACGACATCCTCCAACCGGAGGGCCAAGAAAGAAGAAAGATGATTATCGTCACCCCCCACCCGGGGGGCCACTGCCGGGTCACCATCTGGAGAAGACCTGGGCCAGAAGGACCTGCAAATCAACATGAATGAAAATGAACACCAACACACGACACTCCACACAGGAGAGCACAGCGCTAGCACGATCGACACCATGCATTGCCCTTCTAGGGCATGGTTGGTGCCAGAGCCCGAGTTTGTACCTTACAAGATGAGGGGGGTACTTGTGCCTCCTCCCATGGGAGACTTAGGTCTCAGACACTCCCTAGAGAGGGAGCCAGTGCCGGGCCACCACTTGGAAGGGCCCGGGCCGGGAAAATACCGGCGAATCTTTAACAACAATATTGTTTGTAATGGCTTGATAAAGCTCCTGGAGAGCGAAACGTTGCCACAATAAATGTCACATTAGTTGCACTTGTGTCCTTTTACTTTACATATTGTCGGTAATTCTACCAACTTTATTACGTACGCTTAGGCATTGCTGTCTTGAAGATTGAGACACTTATGCAGCATATGGGAATCTTTATTCAGGAAACGTTTCGCCACACAGTGGCTTCATCAGTCCAATACAAAGAGGAAGGCGTAAGGAGAGGAGGAGTATGAGGTAATCAGTCCCTCAGCCTGGAGTCGATGTGTTCAGTCCATCAATCTTGTAGAATATACAGCATAGGGCCGTAGACGTGGCTTATATACTGTAGTGAGGTGAGGTGAAGCAGGCGGAGGCGGGGTCATAGCGGTACCATCCACTAGTCAAAGTAGGTCTTCGTCCAAAGGTTGAACAAGTGTTGAAGAATTCTGTGTAACAAGATCCCATGATGCTGCAGTGTCTGACAGTTGTGATGAATGGTTTGAAAAACTGACAAGTTGAAGATTGAGACACTTATGCAGCATATGGGAATCTTTATTCAGGAAACGTTTCGCCACACAGTGGCTTCATCAGTCCAATACAAAGAGGAAGGCATAAGGAGGAAGAATATAAGCCACGTCTACGGCCCTATGCTGTATATTCTACAAGATTGATGGACTGAACACATCGACTCCAGGCTGAGGGACTGATTACCTCATACTCCTCCTCTCCTTTCGCCTTCCTCTTTGTATTGGACTGATGAAGCCACTGTGTGGCGAAACGTTTCCTGAATAAAGATTCCCATATGCTGTTAGGTAAGACACATATGCAACAGTTAGGTATCTTTATTTCGAAACGTTTCGCCTACACAGTAGGCTTCTTCAGTCGAGTACAGAAAAGTTGATAGAGGCAGAAGATACTTGAAGACGATGTAATCAGTCCATCACCCTTAAAGTTTTGAGGTGTTCAGTCCCTCAGTCTGGAGAAGAGCATTGTTCTATAGTATGAAACAATATGGAGAAGAAGTGACAGGATGGAGCTTTTTATAGCGCCAAGAGGTGAGACGTAGGCCACTAGGAGAGGTAAGAACTCAGATGTTGAGAGGTCAGGTCCCTCTCAAATCCAGCCCCTCTCATTAGTGTCAACTTCGACAACTTCCACTAATGAGAGGGGCTGGATTTGAGAGGGACCTGACCTCTCAACATCTGAGTTCTTACCTCTCCTAGTGGCCTACGTCTCACCTCTTGGCGCTATAAAAAGCTCCATCCTGTCACTTCTTCTCCATATTGTTTCATACTATGGAACAATGCTCTTCTCCAGACTGAGGGACTGACCACCTCAAAACTTTAAGGGTGATGGACTGATTACATCGTCTTCAAGTATCTTCTGCTTCTATCAACTTTTCTGTACTTGACTGAAGAAGCCTACTGTGTAGGCGAAACGTTTCATAATAAAGATACCTAACTGTTGCATATGTGTCTTACCTAACAACCTGTCGGTATTTTATACCATTTTAATGTTCATAACCCCCAAGTCCTTTTTGCAATCTGTATGGCTAAGTTCTACATTATTTAACTTATAAGTGCTAGGGTTATGGACACTCCCGAGCTTCAGAACCTTGCATTTATCTACATTGAACTGCATCTGCCACTTTTCTGACCAAGAGTAGAGTTTGTCTAAATCCTCCTGAAGTTCCCTAACATCTACGTTTGAATCAATTATCCTACCTATCTTTGTGTCATCGGCGAATTTGCTCATATCACTAGTAACACCCTCATCAAGATCATTGATATATATTATACACAACAACGGGCCCAAGACTGATCCCTGTGGAACGCCACTTGTTACAGATCCCCACTCGGATTTAACCCCATTTATGGACACTCTGCTTCCTGTCAATGAGCCATGACTCGACCCACGGGAGCACTTTTCCCCCAATGCCATGAGCTGCCACTTTCTTTAACAGTCTTTGGTGCGGAACTCTATCAAAAGCCTTACTAAAATCTAAGTAAATAATATCAAATTCTTTATCGTGGTCAACAGCCTCAAAAGCTTTACTGAAGAAAGTTAATAAATTAGTTAGACAAGACCGGCCTCTTGTGAATCCATGCTGAGTATCATTAATCAAGCTATGCTTATCGAGATGGCTTCTTATAATCTCAGCTATAATTGACTCTAGTAATTTGCCTAGAATTGAGGTCAGGCTTATTGGGCGGTAATTTGACGGTAACGACTTGTCCCCTGTTTTAAAAATAGGAATTACATTAGCCATCTTCCACATATCAGACACTACACCTGTTTGAAGAGATAAATTAAAAATATTAGTTAATGGTTCACAGAGTTCCATTTTGCATTCCTTAAGAACCCTTGAAAAAACCTCATCAGGACCCGGTGACTTATTTTGCTTCAGTCGGTCTATCTGCTTCACAACCATTTCACTAGTGACTGTGATGTTACATAATTTATCTTCTTCTGGCCCACTATAGAAATTAATTACTGGAATGTTATTAGTGTCTTCCTGCGTAAAAACCGAGAGAAAATAATTATTTAAAATCGAGCACATTTCATTCTCTTTGTCAGTAAGGTGCCCATAGTTATTTTTAAGGGGACCTATCTTATCTCTGACTTTTGTTCTATGTACCTGGAAAAACTTTTTGGGTTAGTTTTAGAATCCCTAGCAACTTTAATTTCATAGTCCCTTTTAGCTTTTCTTATCCCCTTTTTAATGTCCCTCTTAATGTCAATATACTGATTCATAAGATGACACTCGCCTCTTTTGATACGCCTATAAATTCCTTTCTTATGCCCTAGTAGATATTTCAGCCTATTATTCATCCATTTTGGGTCATTTCTATTTGATCTAATTTCTTTATATGGAATAAACGTTCTTTGAGCCTCATGTATAGTGTTCAGAAAACTGTCATATTGATAGCTCTCTTCGTTACCCCAGTCAACAGATGATAAGTGTTCTCTAAGCCCATCGTAATCTGCTAAGCGAAAATCTGGGACTGTTACTGAGTTATCCCTACTATCATACTTCCATTCAATGCTAAATGTAATTGATTTGTGGTCGCTAACACCCAGTTCCTCTGAAACTTCTAAATTATTAACAAGGATTCATTGTTTGCCAGAACTAAGTCAAGCAGGTTATTACCCCTTGTAGGTTCTGTCACAAACTGCTTTAAAAAACAATCCTGAACTACTTCTAAGAAGTCGTATGATTCTAAATTCCCAGTCAAGAA
The DNA here is from genome assembly GCF_026875155.1 of Cherax quadricarinatus. NCBI lineage: Eukaryota > Metazoa > Arthropoda > Malacostraca > Decapoda > Parastacidae > Cherax > Cherax quadricarinatus. The sequence goes on from NC_069454.1 coordinate 29,263,966, forward strand.
ATTCCAATCAATATGACTAAAGTTAAAGTCTCCTAGAATTACTACATTATTGTGCCTTGTGGCCCTAACAATTTCCTCCCATAGTAGTCTCCCCTGGTCCCCATCTAACTTTGGGGGACGGTATATCACATCTAAAATTAATATTTCATGCCCCTCTGAAAATTCTATCCAAACAGACTCTGTATGTGTTACTTCAGACTTAATACCCGTTTTTATGCAACAGTTCAAGCGATCTCGGACATACAATGCCACCCCACCCCCCTTCCCGACACTTCTATCTACTTGGAACACTTTAAAACCCTGAATGTGACATTCCGCAGGCATGTCCCGACTTTTTTAATTAAACCACGTTTCAGTTAAGGCAAATACATCAATGTTACCTGCACTAGCAACTAGTCTCAACTCGTCCATCTTATTCCTAGCACTGCGACTATTTGTGTAATATATATTTAAAGACCCTCCTCTCTCTTTACCCTTCCTGCTCCTTTCTGTTATTCCACTAAACCTATTACTGTCCTTGTCAATTTGTGCCACTGGCTTTCCAATATCTACCTCATTTTGCCTATTACTAGTTCTCCTAGTACTCATATTACTACACTGCGACTTGACTCTTTTCCCGCCAAAGACCATACCACTAACTATTCCTAGTTTAAAGACCTAACAGCTCCCTCCACTGCAGTTGCCAGTGCTCCCACCCCAGACCTAGATAAGTGAACCCCATCCCTGACATCCATGTCACTTCTGCCATAGAAGAGGTCCCAGTTGTCAATGAATGTTACCGCATTTTCCTTACAGTATTTGTCCAGCCAGCAATTGACACCAATTGCCCTGGACAACCATTCATTTCCAACTCCTCTCCTTGGCAAAATACCACATATGACAGGGTTCCCACCCTTCCTCCTAATTATTTCTATTGCTGACCCATACCTGCTAATCAGGTCTTCACTCCTACGTCTGCCAACATCGTTGCCCCTTAACTCTGGAACTAGCCTTGTTGCAAACCTTTGCACTTTCTCTAATTTCTTGACGTGTTTGACCACGTGAGGGTTCCAAACTGGTGCTGCATACTCCAGTATGGGTCTGACGTACACAGTCTATAAAGTCTTGGACGATTCCTTACTGAGGTACCGGAATGCTATTCTCAGGTTTGCCAGGCGCCCATATGCTGCAGCAGTTATCTCGTTAATGTGTGCTTCTGGCGATGTACTCGGTATTACACTCACTCCTAGATCTTTCTCCTTGAGTGAGGTTTGCACTCTTTGGCCTCTGAGGTCTTCTTTGCCCTTTTCCGATCTTCATGACTTTACATTCAGCGGGGTTAAATTCTAGGAGCCAGTTGCTGGACCACACATCCAGCCTGTCCAGGTCTCTTTGTAGACCTGTCTGGTCTGCATCTGATTTAATTCTCCTCATTAACTTCACATCATCTGCAAACAGGGACACTTCCGAGTCTATCCCTTCCGTCATGTTGTTCACATATACCAAGAATAGCATTGGTCCCAGGACTGACCCCTGTGGGACCCCGCTCGGCACAGGCGCCCACTGTGATACCTCACCATGGACCATGACTCGCTGTTGCCTTCCTGTCAGGTATTCTCTGATCCATTGCAGTGCAGCTTCTGCACTAATCTCTTGTGAGGAACTGTGTCGAAAGCATTCTTGCCTCCAAGAAAATGCAATCAACACACCTTTCCCTCTCATTTTTTACTTCAGTTACCTTGTCATAAAACTCTAGTGTGTGTACTCACTTAATTGTGGTTGCAGGGGTCGAGACTCAGCTCCTGGCCCCGCCTCTTCACTGATTGCTACCAGGTCCTCTCTCTCTCTGCTTCCTGAGCTTTGTCATACCTCTTCTTAAAACTATGTATGGTTCCTGCCTCCACTACTTCACTTGCTAGGCTGTTCCACTTCCTGACGACTCTATGACTGAAGAAATACTTCCTAACGTCTCTGTGACTCGTCTGAGTCTTCAGCTTTCAGTTGTGACCCCTTGTTTCTGTGTCCCCTCTCTGGAACATCCTATCTCTGTCCACGTTGTCTATTCCCCGCAGTATCTTGTATGTCGTTATCATATCTCCCCTGACCCTTCTGTCCTCCAGTGTCGTTAGTCCGATTTCCCTCAACCTTTCCTCGTACGACATTCCCCTGAGCTCTGGGACTAGCCTTGTTGCAAACCTTTGTACTTTCTCTAACTTCTTGACGTGCTTGACCAGATTGGGTTCCAGACTGGTGCTGCATACTCCAGTATGGGCCTAACATACACAGTGTACAGTGTCTTGAACGATTCCTTATTAAGGTATTGGAACGCTATTCTCAGGTTTGCCAGGCGCCCGTATGCTGCAGCAGTTATTTGGTTGATGTATGCCTCCGGTGACGTGCTCGGTGTTATGGTCACCCCAAGGTCTTTCTCCCTGAGTGAGGTCTGCAGTCTTGTCCACCTAGCCTATACTCTGCGGTCTTCTTTACCCCTCCCCAATCTTCATGACTTTGCATTTGGCAGGGTTGAATTCGAGAAGCCAGTTTCTGGACCACATGTCCAGCCTGTCCAGGTCTCTTTGCAGTCCTGCCTCATCCTCATCCGATTTAATTCTTCTCATCAACTTCACATCATTTGCGAATAGGGACACTTCAGAGTCTATTCCTTCCATCATGTAGTTCACATATATCAAAAATAGCACTGGTCCTAGAACTGACCCCTGTGGGACCCCGCTCGTCACAGGCGCCCACTGTGATACCTCTTCACAGGCGCCCACTGTGATACCTCTTCACGTACCATGACTCGTTGTTGCCTCCCTGTTATATGCACCTGATCCTCCAGCTTCTGCACTAATCTCTTGTGGGGAACTGTGTCAAAGGCCTTCCTGCAGTCCAGGAAAATGCAATCAACCAACCCCTCTCTCTCGTGTCTTACTTCTGTTACCTTGTCATAAAACTCCAGAAGGTTTGTGACACAGGATTTGCCTTTCATGAACCCATGCTGGTTTTCATTTATAATCTTGTTCCGTTCCAGGTGTTTCACCACTCTCCTCCTGATAATCTTCTCCATGACTTTGCACACAATACATGTCAGAGACACAGGTCTGTAGTTTAGTGCCTCATTTGCCTCATTTCTGTTTCCTTTCTTAAATATGGGGACTACATTTGCTATCTTCCATTTCTCAGGTAGTTGCCCAGTTTCAAGGGATGTGTTGAAGATTGTGGTTAGGGGCACGCACAGCATCTCTGCTCCTTCTCTAAGGACCCCCAGGGAGATGTTGTCCAGTCCCATCGCCTTTGAGGTATCAAGGTCACTTAGCAGCTTCTGCACCTCCTCCTCGGTTGTTCGTATGTCATCCAACACTTGTTGGTATATTCCCTCTTGATGTTCCCTTCTGTGCTGTCTTCCCACAGCCCTTCCTGTCTCTACTGTAAAAACTTCCTTAAATCTCCTGTTTAGCTCCTCACTTACCTCCTGATCATTTCTTGTGAGTTCTCCACCTTCTGTTCTCAGTCGGATCACCTGGTCTTTGACTGTTGTCTTCCTCCTGATGTGGCTATACAACAGTTTCGGGTCAGTCTTGATTTTCGATGCTATGTCATTTCATACTGTCGCTGGGCCTCCCTCCTTACCTGTGCATACTCGTTCCTGGCTCTGCGGCTAATCTCCCTATTTTCATGTGTTCTCTGCCTTATGTACTTTTTCCATTCTCTATTGCATTTTGTTTTTGCCTCTTTACACCGTCGGGAAAACCAGGGGCTCATTCTGGTCTTCCCATTGTTTCTGTTGCCCTTGGGAATAAACCTTTCCCCTGCCTCCTTGCATTTTGTTGTTACATATTCCATCATTTCATTTACTGGCTTTCCTGCCAGTTCTCTGTCCCACGGAACCTCCTGCAGGAAGTTCCTCAACCCTATGTAGTCCCCTCTTATAGTCTGGCTTTTCCCATTCAACTCCTGTTACTCTCTCCACTTGCAACTCTATGTATTCAAAGCACAGAACCACGTGGTCACAAGCTCCTAGGGGACTCTCATATGTAATGTCCTCTATGTCTGAACTGCCCAGGGTGAACGCAAGGCCCAATCTTGCTGGTTCATCCTCCCCTCTCACTCTGGTAGTGTCCTTAACATGTTGGTGCATGAGGTTTTCCAGCACCACATCCAACATCTTGGCTCTCAATGTTTCAGGATCCCCATGTGGCTCCAGGTTTTCCCAGTCAATCTCCCTGTGGTTAAAATCCCCCATAACCAGCAACTTTGCTCTGCTGGAGTAAGCTCTTCTTGCCGCCTCAGCAAGTGTGTCCACCATTGGTCTGTTGCTCTCTTCATATTCCTCTCTTGGTCTTCTGCAGTTCTGTGGTGGATTATACATCACTGCAATGACCACCTTGTGCTCCCCAGACTGAAGTGTACCTACTATGTAGTCCCTTTTTCCTGTCTCGTCTATGCCTCCCATTTTCTCGAATTTCCATTGGTTTTTTACGAGCAGAGCAACCCCTCCTCCCCCTCTGCCCCTTCTATCTTTCCTCATGATCTGGTATCCTGGTGGGAAGATTGCATCTGTTATTGTCTCCGTGAGTTTTGTTTCTGTAACTGCTATGATGTCTGGGGACTTCTCATTGATTCTTTCTTGCCATTCCTCATATTTATTCGTTAATCCATCCACATTTGTGTACCAAACCTTCAACTTCTCTTCTAATACTGTAACTGTGGTCCTGGGGGAATACTGGGGTTGGGAGAGCAGGAGCCCTTTTGGGGGCCTGTGGGGGGTTGCAGTGGAGGTGGAGGAAGAGCTCCCATAGGGGGTTGCTGTAGGGGTAGGGTTCGTGGTGCGGGGGGTGGGAACAGAGGGATCGGTGTGTGATGGTTGGTTTGGATTGTCCAGTTGCCTTGGAGGTGTCGTGGCTGGAGTCCTCCTGCAGGTGTTTCTCGGGGGTGTGCTTGTCCTTCCACCAGTTGCTGGGTTATTCTGCTCTCCTTTTTCATTTCCTCCCATTCCTCCTTTCGTTTTTTCACTCTCTCTTCCAGTATCATCCTTTCTTCCTGTGTTCTGTCTCGATAGAGGTACACACTCATGAACTCCTGTTTGCCTCTCAGCCATGCTTTCTCCTGCAGGATCATGGTTCGAGTTGATTCTGCCTTGAAAATTACTTTGAGAAGCCGATTCCTTTTCTTTGTGAACCACCCGATTCTCCGAAAATTTGCCACCTGGGTCATGTCTCCTTCGCCTATCACCTTCATGATACCTTCAATTGCTTTTTTCTCCTGCTTTCTTTCATCATAAGTTTTCCCTTCAGCTTCGTCTAGCCCATAGACAAAAACTGATCTCTCCCTTTCCACCTCCCACTGTGACTCCCATTGCATCCTCTGAGGTGCTTTAGTTCCTTCCCATGGAGTGTTATTTCAGTCCCTTCCCTAGCTGTGGCCCATATGCTCATTGGTTTGTCCTTCCTGCTCACCTGTTCCTGGCCCCCACAAGTGTCTGGTTAGGTCCCTGCACATGTCCTAGTTCCTTCAATGTCTTCCAACCTCTCATTCTGTCCTAGTGTGCTCGCTGTCTTTGTTTTGGCCCCATGTGGGTTTGACAGGACCTCTGCATACAGTTTAGCTTCCATGCTCCCTTCAGACCCTTTGTCTGTGTCTAATGTAAACATTGCTGATGCTACTTCTGTATTATCTTTGTCTCTAGGCTGTTTAAGATTTCTCAGCTCCTCTTCTAATCTCTGTATCTTGGCTTCTGCTACTGTGGCATGTTGCTCCCACCTGCATTCTGCTGCTAACCTCTCCTCCATCTTCCTTGCAAGCTCATCTAGCCTCCTTCCCCAGTCTTCCTCCCTTTTTTTTGAGCTCTGCCTCCCAGTGTATATTTGTTTGTATGTTTGTGTACATTTGTGTGTGTATGTAACTGTATATTTGGCTGTGTGTGTGTTTGTGTAGATATATGTGTGTGTGTTTGTGTAGATTTGTGTGTGTGTGTTTGTATGTGTGTGTGTGTGGTACTCACCTATATGTGGTTGCAGGGGTCGAGTCACAGCTCCTGGCCCCGCCTCTTCGCTAGTTGTGTGTGTGTGTGAGAGAGAGAGAGAGCTAGGACGCTGCAGTAGTCAGGTTTCACTATATAATAACACTTCAGGTTGACCTTCATACTCTCAAGAATTCTCTCTCTCTCTCTCTCTCTCTCTCTCTCTCTCTCTCCCTCTCAATAGGCAGAATTCCCTTTAAAACTGGACTTTTGCAAAAACTTTTTTCAGACTGTTATATATTTAACTGACAATGACATAAAAGCTATATTTTAAACTTAGAAACCTCACCTAACCTAACTTAAACTAGCGTAAATGTATAAGCTAGATTCTGCTATGTATAGCATAAGTCAGTTAAAATTGATTTAACATTACTTAAAATCAAGAATAAATCATATTTTCGTTATCTTCAGATTGATTTCCGCCGACTTATAACAAAAACAATTTTCATTCTGCTAATTCGGCAGAGAAAACCCTTTACCGAATAGACCAAACTTGCCAGTTCGGCTTAGTCGGCACGACATATGTATGCGCACTTCTCCGTGCGTCATTAGGAGCTATGCAGTTGCAATAGCAGGAAAGGTAGTGTGTTGACGTCGACCTGTTCCACTCAGGCTGGTGCCAACACGCTACCTTTCCTGTTGCAGCTCTTGCAACACGGCATAGCTCCTGATGACGGAGATGTGTGAAAGATCTCAGGCTAAAGATTTCCATTCCCTCTTGGCATAGTCCTCCATTGTTAAGATCGCTTGTCTGCGAGTATATTTGCATACATTTCTGTGTGTGTGTGTGTGTGTGTGCGTGTATTCACTTAGCTGTGCTTGCAGGGGTCGAGTCACAGCTTCTGGCCCAGCCTCTTCACTGATCGTTGCTAGGTCCACTTTTTCCCTGCTCCATGAGCTTCATCATACCTCATCTTAAAGCTATGCATGAATCCTGCCTCCACTACCTCATTTTCCAGACTATTCCACTTCCTGACAACTCCAACAACATGCTAAGTGGAGAAACCAGGTATAGATACTAATTAATCCGGGAAAAAGGAATTAATGTGCAGTTGCTACGGATCCCATCACACACTGGATTACTCCTTGATAAAGTTGATATGTTAGCCAAGAAGAATACCCAGAAGAAGAATATAGAATATAACTTTGGTATATCTGTGTCTAGCATGAGGAATAATATTAGGAGAGAAGTAAATAATGATGGTGAAAGGTTTTCTTTTTTGGGCCACCCTGCCTTGGTGGGAATCGGCCAGTGTGATAATAAAAAAATAAAAGTAAATAGTGAAAATGAACGTTATAAAAATGCAGTTAGAAGTCTGAGTACATCTATACCTCACTATAACACGAACGTAGATAAGTATGTCTATCTATGGAGCAACTTGCAATGTGAACAGACTGACTGATGTTGTAGTGGCCAGGCTTAGGCTTGGTTACAAGTACTTCTGGCAGTCTGGCAGACAGACGATGATCAAACTAAATGTTAATTATGTGATCAGGCCTTGAACGCTATGTGCTTAATTGTCCACTTATTGAGGAATATAGAGATAGTATAATAACCTATGTGACATGTCAAGATATCTTATTAATGAAAATAAGATACCAGATATACTAAACAAATTTCCTAAATTAGGTAAGTGAACTTTAGATATAAATCCAAATGTACACCTGTTAACCCGTTTTGGGCCTAATTCCTAGGCCTTTTGTGTATCCACATACTCTTGCGCTGCCCTCCACAGGATGGATGTGGGTGCACAATAAACTAGCCACTTCGGTGGCAAAATCTCATCTGACAACTCTATTATGCAAAAACGTAAGTTATGCAGGCAAGCCTAAATAAAATTATATTATTATTATTATTAAGGGGGAGCGCTAAACCCGTAGGATTATACAGCAAATACAAGTATAGTTGCTGCCTTGAAGGTCTAAGACGTTACTTCCAGCCTTGAAGACACACACAAGGCTTCACCAAGGTCTAAGACGTTACTTCCAGCCTTGAAGACATACACAAGGCTTCACCAAGGTCTAAGACGTTACTTCCAGCCTTGAAGACATACACAAGGCTTCACCAAGGTCTAAGACGTTACTTCCAGCCTTGAAGACACACACAAGGCTTCACCAAGGTCTAAGACGTTACTTCCAGCCTTGAAGACACACACAAGGCTTCACCAAGATCTAAGACGTTACTTCCAGCCTTGGAGACACAGAGAGCATCTTCAACAAGAAGGCTGACGTTTGCCTGGCCTCCCTGTTATCAGCTCTGAGGGTCAGCCATTAAGCTGTCAGCCACACACTCAGATAATTCACTTATTTACTAATTTGAGTTTGGCGTCAGCCATATCTTAGGCGGCGGAGAGTGGTAGTATGTAGCTGACGTGTGTGTCAGGAGCGGGGTGTTGGGTGTCAGGAGAGGGGTGTGGGGTGCCAGAAGAGGGGTGTAGGGTGTCAGGAGAGGGGTGTGGGGTGTCAGAAGTGCGTAGGGTGTCAGGAACGGGGTGTGGAGTGTCAGGAGCGGGGTGTGGGGTGTTAGGAACGGGATGTGGGGTGTCATTAACGGGGTGTGGGTGTTAGGAGTGGGGTGTTAGGAACGGGTTCTAGGGTGTCAGGAACGAGGTGTCGGGTGTCAGGAACGGGGTGTGGGGTGTCAGGAACGGGGTGTGTGGTGTCAGGAACGGGGTGTGGGGTGTCAGGAACGGGGTGTGGGGTGTCAGGAACGGGGTGTGGGGTGTCAGGAATGGGGTGTGGGGTGTCAGGAACGGGGTGTGGGTGTCATTAGCGGGGTGTGGGGTGTCAGGAACGGGGTGTCAGGAACGGGATGTGGGGTGTCATTAGCGGGGTGTGGGTGTCAGGAGAGGGGTGTGGGGTGTCAGGAGAGGGGTGTGGGGTGTCAGGAGCGGGGTGTGGGGTGTCAGAACCGGGTGTGGGGTGTCAGGAACGGGGTTGTGGGGTGTCAGGAACGAGGTGTGGGTGTCATTAGCGGGGTGTGGGGTGTCAGGAACGGGTTGTGGGGTGTCAGGAACGGGGTGTCAGGTGTCAGGAACGGGAAGTGGGGTGTCAGGAACGGGATGTGCGGTGTCATTAGCGGGGTGTGGGTGTCAGGAGAGGGGTGTGGGGTGTCAGGAGCGGGGTGTGGGGTGTCAGAAACGGGGTGTGGGGTGTCAGAAACGGGGTGTGGGGTGTCAGGAACGGGGTGTGGGGTGTCAGGAACGGGGTGTGGGGGTGTCAGGAACGGGATGTGGGGTGTCAGGAACGGGATGTGGGGTGTCAGGAACGGGGTGTGGGGTGTCATTAGCGGGGTGTGGGGTGTCAGGAACGGGGCGTGCGGTGTCAGGAACGGGGTGTGTGGGGTGTCAGGAACGGGGCGTGCGGTGTCAGGAACGGGGTGTGGGGTGTCATTAGCGGGGTATGGGGTGTCAGGAACGGGGTGTGGGGTGTCAGGAACGGGGTGTGGGGTGTCAGGAACGGAGTGTGGGGTGTCAGGAACGGGGTGCGGGGTGTCAGGAACGGGGTGCGGGGTGTCAGGAACGGGGTGCGGGCTATCAGGAGTGTGGTGTTAGGAACGTGGTGTGGAATTGTTCCAGTCATGGTAGTGTACATTGTTGATTGTTCCAGTCACGGTATTGTACATTGTTGATTGTTCCAGTCACTGTATTGTACATTGTTGGTTGTTCCAGTCACGGTATTGTACATTATTGATTGTTCCAGCCACAGTATTGTCCATTGTTGGTTGTTCCAGTCACGTTATTGTACATTGCCCTTTAAAACCTTTGTTTCCCTGATGCATACCACCATACAGGTGGCACAGAAGGTGCTGTCACTCTCAGCTGGGAAACTTCAGAGGCACTTAAGTTCCCTCGTCTTTCTAATAACATGTTCAGTTTTCCACTATAATCTACCTTGTTCATAATTACTATCACATTTGCTTTGTCCGTTTCGTAAGGTGAAGTCCAGGATCTTTCCTTAAGATCCTAGACTTCACCTTACGAGAGATCCTAGACTTCACCTTACGAGAGATCCTAGACTTCACCTTACGAAAGATCCTAGACTTCACCTTACGAAAGATCCTAGACTTCACCTTACGAAAGATCCTAGGCTTCACCTTACGAAAGATCCTAGACTTCACCTTACGAGAGATCCTAGACTTCACCTTACGAAAGATCCTAGGCTTCACCTTACGAAAGATCCTAGGCTTCACCTTACGAAAGATCCTAGGCTTCACCTTACGAGAGATCCTAGACTTCACCTTACGAAAGATCCTAGGCTTCACCTTATGAAAGATCCTAGACTTCACCTTACGAGAGATCCTAGACTTCACCTTACGAGAGATCCTAGACTTCACCTTACGAAAGATCCTAGACTTCACCTTACGAGAGATCCTAGACTTCACCTTACGAAAGATCCTAGGCTTCACCTTACGAGAAATCCTAGACTTCACCTTACGAAAGATCCTAGGCTTCACCTTACGAAAGATCCTAGGCTTCACCTTACGAAAGATCCTAGACTTCACCTTACGAAAGATCCTAGACTTCACCTTACGAAAGATCCTAGACTTCACCTTACGAAAGATCCTAGACTTCACCTTACGAAAGATCCTAGGCTTCACCTTACGAAAGATCCTAGACTTCACCTTACGAAAGATCCTAGGCTTCACCTTACGAGAGATCCTAGACTTCACCTTACGAAAGATCCTAGACTTCACCTTACGAAAGATCCTAGACTTCACCTTACGAAAGATCCTAGACTTCACCTTACGAAAGATCCTAGACTTCACCTTACGAAAGATCCTAGACTTCACCTTACGAAAGATCCTAGACTTCACCTTACGAAAGATCCTAGACTTCACCTTACGAAAGATCCTAGACTTCACCTTACGAAAGATCCTAGGCTTCACCTTACGAGAGATCCTAGACTTCACCTTACGAAAGATCCTAGACTTCACCTTACGAAAGATCCTAGACTTCACCTTACGAAAGATCCTAGACTTCACCTTACGAAAGATCCTAGGCTTCACCTTACGAGAGATCCTAGACTTCACCTTACGAAAGATCCTAGACTTCACCTTACGAAAGATCCTAGACTTCACCTTACGAAAGATCCTAGACTTCACCTTACGAAAGATCCTAGACTTCACCTTACGAAAGATCCTAGGCTTCACCTTACGAAAGATCCTTGACTTCACCTTACAAAAGATCCTAGACTTCACCTTACGAAAGATCCTAGACTTCACCTTACGAGAGATCCTAGACTTCACTTTACGAGAGATCCTAGACTTCACCTTACGAGAGATCCTAGACTTCACCTTACGAAAGATCCTAGGCTTCACCTTACGAAAGATCCTAGACTTCACCTTACGAGAGATCATAGACTTCACCTTACGAAAGATCCTAGGCTTCACCTTACGAGAAATCCTAGACTTCACCTTACGAGAGATCCTAGACTTCACCTTACGAAAGATCCTAGGCTTCACCTTACGAGAAATCCTAGACTTCACCTTACGAAAGATCCTAGGCTTCACCTTACGAGAAATCCTAGACTTCACCTTACGAAACATCCTAGGCTTCACCTTACGAGAAATCCTAGACTTCACCTTACGAGAAATCCTAGACTTCACCTTACGAGAGATCCTGGACTTCACCTTACGAGAGATCCTAGACTTCACCTTACGAGAGATCCTAGACTTCACATTACGAGAGATCCTAGACTTCACCTTACGAGAGATCCTGGACTTCACCTTACGAGAGATCCTAGACTTCACCTTACGAGAGATCCTAGACTTCACATTACGAGAGATCCTAGACTTCACCTTACGAGAGATCCTGGACTTCACCATATTAAAACAGACAAAGCAAATGTGACAGTAATATTGGATAAGGTAGATTATAGTGGAAAAATGAACATGTCATCAGAAGACGGGGGAACTTACGTGCCCTTTCAGTAGGGTAATGAGGATATCATCAAAAATTTCAGTAAGGGATAGAGTTACTATCACATGGAAAAATCCAGAATATCTTTGGTGGTTGTGGCGACTGAGGAATGTCTATCTTGTCGGATACGGCTGAGCAAACACACTGACAAAATTTAAGAACATAAGAACATAAGAAAGAAGGAACACTACAGTAGGCCTACTGACCCATGCGAAGCAGGTCCATGTCCCCATCCCCCTCCGATTAGCCAAATGACCCACCTAGTCCTGGTTACCTGGAGGTTATTCCGGGGATCAACGCCCCCGCGGCCCGGTCCATGACCAGGCTTCCCGATGGATCAGGGCCTGATAAACTAAGCTGTTACTGCTGGCCGCACGCAGTCCAACGTACGAGCCACAGCCCGGCTGATCCGGCACTGACTTTAGGTATCTGTCCATCTCTCTTTTGAAGGCAGCCAGGGGTTTATTGGCAATTCCCCTAATGCTTGATGGGAGGCTGTTGAACAGTCTTGGGCCCCGGACACTTGTGGTGTTTTCCCTTAGTGTACCAATGGCGCCCCTACTTTATATAGGGGGCATTTTGCATCGCCTGCCCAGTCTTTTACTTTCGTAGGGAGTTATTTCTGTGTGCAGATTTGGGACCATTCCTTCCAGGATTTTCCAAGTGTAGATTATGATATATCTCTCAGGTCACAATTTTGTATAAATTCTGTCAGACACAGCAACATCCTGGGATCCAGATGCAGGGAACTCTACAACGCTTGCACCACCTAGAAGCACCACCTACTTCCACTAGCGGGGTGTTGCATCACCTAGAAGCACCACCTACTTCCACTAGCGGGGTGTTTCACCACCTAGAAGCACCACCTACTTCCACTAGCGGGGTGTTGCACCACCTAGAAGCACCACCTACTTCCACTAGCGGGGTGTTGCACCACCTAGAAGCACCACCTACTTCCACTAGCGGGGTGTTTCACCACCTAGAAGCACCACCTACTTCCACTAGCGGCGTGTTGCACCACCTAGAAGCACCACCTACTTCCACTAGCGGCGTGTTGCACCACCTAGAAGCACCACCTACTTCCACTAGCGGGGTGTTGCACCACCTAGAAGCACCACCTACTTCCACTAGCGGGGTGTTGCACCACCTAGAAGCACCACCTACTTCCACTAGCGGGGTGTTGCACCACCTAGAAGCACCACCTACTTCCACTAGCGGGGTGTTGCACCACCTAGAAGCACCACCTACTTCCACTAGCGGGGTGTTGCACCACCTAGAAGCACCACCTACTTCCACTAGCGGGGTGTTGCACCACCTAGAAGCACCACCTACTTCCACTAGCGGGGTGTTTCACCACCTAGAAGCACCACCTACTTCCACTAGCGGGGTGTTGCACTACCTAGAAGCACCACCTACTTCCACTAGCGGGGTGTTTCACCACCTAGAAGCACCACCTACTTCCACTAGCGGGGTGATGCACCTCACCTGTCTAGGCGCATATGCTGTAATTTTATCAAGATTGATGGACTGAAGACATCAGCTCGAGGCTGAGGGACTGATTACCTCAAACTTCTCAACTTCCACTATTTTCCTCTGTAAAGAACTCAACAAGTCGCTGGTTGGAGAAACGTTTCCAGAATAAAGATTCCTAAGTATTGCTCAAGTGTCTCAATTATTAGATCCGTTTGTGACAAGATAAAGACCACTGTGTAGGAGAAACCTTGATAATAAAGTCCAATGTGTAGGAGAAACCTTGTTAATTAAAGTCCACTGTGTAGGAGAAACCTTGATAATAAAGTCCACTGTGTAGGAGAAACCTTGTTAATAAAGTCCACTGTGTAGGAGAAACCTTGTTAATAAAGTCCACTGTGTAGGAGAAACCTTGTTAATAAAGACCACTGTGTAGGAGAAACCTTGATAATAAAGTCCACTGTGTAGGAGAAACCTTGTTAATAAAGACCACTGTGTAGGAGAAACCTTGTTAATAAAGTCCACTGTGTAGGAGAAACCTTGTTAATAAAGACCACTGTGTAGGAGAAACCTTGTTAATAAAGACCACTGTGTAGGAGAAACCTTGTTAATAAAGACCACTTGTGAGAAACTGTATAAAGACCACTGTGTAGGAGAAACCTTGTTAATAAAGTCCACTGTGTAGGAGAAACCTTGTTAATAAAGACCACTGTGTAGGAGAAACCTTGATAATAAAGTCCACTGTGTAGGAGAAACCTTGTTAATAAAGACCACTGTGTAGGAGAAACCTTGTTAATAAAGTCCACTGTGTAGGAGAAACCTTGTTAATAAAGACCACTGTGTAGGAGAAACCTTGTTAATAAAGACCACTGTGTAGGAGAAACCTTGTTAATAAAGACCACTGTGTAGGAGAAACCTTGTTAATAAAGACCACTGTGTAGGAGAAACCTTGTTAATAAAGACCACTGTGTAGGAGAAACCTTGTTAATAAAGACCACTGTGTAGGAGAAACCTTGTTAATAAAGACCACTGTGTAGGAGAAACCTTGTTAATAAAGGATCACATTTGTCCGTCTTTCAGGTTAAAAACTGTTAGGGAGAGTATTAGGCAAGGCAGGCTGGCAGGGAGGCAGGCTGGCAGGCAGGCTGGCAGGCAGGCTGGCAGGCAGGCAGGCTGGCAGGGAGGGTAGTGGTTCATGTATCACTTACCAACTTGTTTATGGTAGCGGGTCTTCTCCTCCGCTGCCAGGTCTCAGACCAGACCGCCAGGTCTCAGACCAGGCCTCCAGGTCTCAGACCAGGCCTCCTGGCTCATGGTCTGGTCACTCAGGTTGTTTGAAGTTATCGTCCTACAGTCAGAAGCCAACCTATTCTCGTTTAAGTTTTATTTCCACGGGGTAACCAATGCCGGTGTCGTGAAGCTCAACGTAAACGTTCAAACACTTATCTGGAGAGTTTATCTGGAGAGAGTTCCGGGGGTCAACGCCCCCGCGGCCCGGTCTGTGACCAGGCCTCCTTAGGTCAGTGTCCCAGGATGCGACCCACACCAGTCGACTAACACCCAGGTACCCATTTTACTGACGGGGAACATAGACAACAGGTGGAAAGAAACACGTCCAATGTTTCTACTCTGGCTGGGAATCGAACCCAGGCCCTCACCGTGTGAAGCGAGAGCGTTAACCACCAGGCCACCAGAGCCCTTGGGTTTACAACGACTTGCAGTTGCTGTCTCGATGGATAGCATCAAATTCTAGTATCAAAGTTTATTCTCTATAAGGATTACAATGCTGAGTTTACAGAAATTTGGTTAGTGTGAGGTTTACATGTAGCAAAATAGTGATTGTTAGGTAAGACACATATGCAACAGTTAGGTATCTTTATTTCGAAAACCAGATACCTAACTGTTGCATATGTGTCTTACCTAACAATCTGTCGGTATTTTATACCATTTTAAAATAGTAATTACAGAGTGTACCACTAGAACGCTTAGCATGGCTAGGCTAGGCAAGAACGCTTAGCATGGCTAGGCTAGGCAAGAACGCTTAGCATGGCTAGGCTAGGCAAGAACGCTTAGCATGGCTAGGCTAGGCAAGAACGCTTAGCATGGCTAGGCTAGGCAAGAACGCTTAGCATGGCTAGGCTAGGCAAGAACGCTTAGCATGGCTAGGCTAGGCAAGAACGCTTAGCATGGCTAGGCTAGGCAAGAACGCTTAGCATGGCTAGGCTAGGCAAGAACGCTTAGCATGGCTAGGCTAGGCAAGAACGCTTAGCATGGCTAGGCTAGGCAAGAACGCTTAGCATGGCTAGGCTAGGCAAGAACGCTTAGCATGGCTAGGCTAGGCATCCTCGGATAAGATTTCAGATTTTCCTACTGAAGCGGCTAGTTTAATTGTGTACCTCATGACTCACGAAATCGTAATTAAACGATTTATTTATTTATTTAATGTCTTTGCAAACAGTACATTGAGATTTTGTATTTACAATAGTGGGTTGCAATACAAAAAGAGCCTCTATTATGCCTGGCATTATGGGCCAACTAACATTATTGGCTTACAGACTACTTAACACTAAGGAGTATATCATAGTTGTACAGTAGGATAGTAATTATTTCATAATTGTACAGTAGATTATTAATTATAAGTGAATCAAAATTTATATATGACAAAAGATATATTTATATATTCCTGTCAACGGTGGATAAAAGGTTCAAAGTGATTGTTGAAGTTATGATGTGGGAGTACATAAGTGATTATGTGTGTACTGAGTATTTAGCGTTTAGTCTAGGGTGATTGCAAACAAACCATAACACGGGCGGGGTTGGAACCCGCGATCAGAGTCATAGCGCGTCGGTCTGGAGTTTTATGACTCTCTGATCGCTAGTTCTAACCCCGCCCGTGGTATGGTTTTTTGTACACCTCATATCCATCCTGTGGAGGGTAGTGCAAAACCATATGGATACACAATAGACCTAGGAACTAGGCCCCAATAGGGTTAACAGCAGTACTTCTGGATTTGTATCAGGTGGCCCGTGGCTTGATAGGCAACGCTCTCTCTTTACACGCTGAAAGTCCGAAACTTTGGGCGTGTCTTCTTAAACCGGTTGTCTATGATCCCCATCAGTAAACTGGGTACCTGGGTGTTAGTCGACTGGTGTGGGTCGCATCCTGGGATAAAACTGACCTAATTTGCCTGAAATGCTGAACATAATAAGGGGCCTTCTATATAGTAGTATGTCAGTAATGTCAGCTAGACCTGTATACCGTGTACATGTACTTGTAGAAATAACGGTAGTATTACACTGTTATTAGTCGACTGGTGTGGGTGGCATCCTGGAGGACAAGATTGAGGACCACAATGGAAATAAGACAGACTCTCGATGACGCACTGACTTTCTAGGGTTATCCTGGATGACTAATCCTCCGGGGCTAAAAATCCGAACAAACTCTTATCACTATCTACAATTGCCTTATCTGTTGCAATCAAATTTAGGATATCTGGTTAATATGTCTGGTATCTTTTCATTAATAAGAAACCCTGACATATCACATACCTTATTATATTATTTCCATACCTCTCAGTAAGTGAAGAATGAAGTACGGTGTTTTAATTGATAATACAAGAACTGTTATCCTATTTTCGCTTATTTTATATCCTAGTCCTATGTAAGGTTCTACATCCCCTCCAGTGAACTCCTTTTGGGATCTAGTTCCTAGGACTCTTGTCTACCCATTTGATCATGTGCTACCGTCTACAGGATGATTAATAAACTATATATTCCAGTATGCTACCCACAACAGTCTGCTAACATTTTTTTTTTCAACAAACCGGCCGTATCCCACCGAGGCAGGGTGGCCCAAAAAGAAAAACGAAACTTTCTCATTTTAAATTTAGTAATTTATACAGGAGAAGGGGTTACTAAGCCCTTGCTCCCGGCATTTTAGTCGCCTCTTACAACACGCATGGCTTACGGAGGAAGAATTCTGTTCCACTTCCCCATGGAGATAAGAGGAAATAAACAAGAACAAGAACTAGAAAGAAAATAGGAGAAAACCCAGACGGGTGTGTATATATATGCTTGTACATGCATGTGTAGTGTGACCTAAGTGTAAGTAGAAGTAGCAAGACGTACCTGAAATCTTGCATGATTATGAGAGAAAAAGACACCATCAATCCTACCATCATGTAAAACAATTACAGGTTTTCGTTTTACACTCACTTGGCAGGACGGTAGTACCTCCCTGGACGGTTGCTGTCTACCAGCCTACTACCTACAAGTACTTATTTACTTGCGGGAGGAGACGCTCCAGCAGGCGTCATGCCTCATTCAGTTGCCAGCTGAGCGCCCTGCCTTAAAACTGCGAGCGACCAAGGAAAGGGGATGGTAGAGAATGTGAGGATAGACGGCATAGAGAAGCTAGGATAGGGTTGGCTAGGTGGGTGTTGAATATTTAAGGCTAGGGTATGGAAGATAGGTAAATACTTTTGATGAGTTTCGCGAGTTTTTCCTACTCCTGCAGCCCGGTCCTAGGCCAGGCTTGTCTGTTGCTAGCCTGGTCAACCAGGCTGTTGCTGCTGGAGGCTCGCTGCCCCACATATCCATCAAAGACTGGTTAATCTGGCACTTGGTAGAAGTATATGTTCAAGTTTCTCAGGAGTGTTTCTGAGATCTTCTGGCAAAGTGAATAATCTGGGACCACAAATGTTGATACAATTTTCTCTTATTGTGCCCACAGCGCCTCTGGGTTTATTGAACATTTTCTTTCATACTGCAGTGTGCACATTTCGAACAAGGTTCTCATGTACTTCCCACGTATATATTATCACTTATCTCTCTCCATTCTAGTGACAACATGCTTACGACTTCAAGCATTCCCAGTAATTATTAGTTTTATTAGGACTGTAAATGATCATTCCATCTGTTCCAACTCTGATATATCTTCTGCCCTGAAGATCAAATTTAGATTTTGCCGCTGAAGTGGCTAGTTTAGTGTGCACCACATATACATCTTGTGCAGGGCAGCGCAAGAGCATATGGATACACAAAAGGCCTAGGAAATAGGCTCCAAAAGGGTCTACAGGAGTACATCTGGATTTATATGTACAGTTCACTTATCTATTTTAAGCAAATTTAGAAAATTTGCTTAATATGTCTAGTATCTTATTCTCATTAATAAGATACTTTGACATACCACCCTGAAGGGAGCCGTCAACACTGAACAATACTCCAAGCAAGAGAGCACAAGCGATTTGAACAGAGAAAGGATATCGTAGGTAAGGGAATTAATAATAATATATCTTTATTTCTACAAGTACATGTACAAGGTATACAGGTTTAGCTGACATCAATGACATATTACTATATAGAAAGTCGCTTGTTATCCAGAACACTTCAGGCAAATTAGGTCAGTTTTGTCCCAGGATGCGACCCACACCAGTCGATTAACTCCCAGGTACCCATTTGACTGATGGGGAACATAGACAACCGATGTAAGGAAACACCCCAATGTTTATACCCTCGCCGGGAATCGAACCAGGACCCTCGCCGTGTGAAGCGAGAGCTTCATCCACCAGGCCACGGGGCCCACAAGGGAATGAAAAGGCAGACAGAAGGCGAATGAACAGACACACAAAGGAGGAGATGAAAAAAAAGGGCAAGAGATGGGGAGGGTATGCATCAAAAAGAAGAAAATGGGAAAGTATAGACAAGGGAGAGAGAGAGAAAAAAAAACAGGCAAGGATATTGGAGAAAACAGGATGAGAGGAGAGAAGGAAAGGGAATGGCAGGAGAGGCGGGATCTGATGTATGTGAATGAACAGAAGAACAAATGAGAATGAAAAATGACAAGTTGTTTGGGGGAGAGATGCTGAGGTGCTGGGAAGGTGCTGAGGTGCTGGGAAGGTGCTGAGGTGCTGGGAGGTGCTGAGGTGCTGGAAAAGTGCTGGAAAGGTGCTGAGGCGCCGGGAAAGTGCTGGGAAGGTGCTGAGGTACCGGGAAAGTGCTGGGAAGGTGCTGAGGTGCTGGGAAGGTGCTGAGGTGCCGGGAAAGTGCTGAGGTGCCGGGAAAGTGCTGATGTGCCGGGAAAGTACTGGGAAGGTGCTGAGGTGCCGGAAAAGTGCTGGGAAGGTGCTGAGGTGTTGGAAAGGTGCTGAGATGCTGGGAAGGTGCTGAGGTGCTGGGAAGTGCTGAGGTGCTGGGAAAGTGCTGGAAAGGTGCTGAGGTGCTGGGAAGGTGCTGGGAAGTGCTGAGGTGCCGGGAAAGTGCTGAGGTGCCGGGAAAGTGCTGAGGTGCCTGGAAGGTGAAGTTCTGGGAAGGTGGTGCTGGGAAAATGCTGAGAAGGTGCTGAAGTGTTGAGAAGATGTTAGGAAGGTGCTGAAGTGTTGGGAAGGTGATATGAAAGTGATGGGGAAAGTGCCTGGAAGGTCATATGACAGTGATGAGAAAATGATGGGAAGTTGCTGGAAAGAAGGTGCTGGGAAGGTGCTAGGAAGGTGATGGGAAAGTGCTGGGAGGGTGCTAGAAAGGAGGTGCTGGGAAGATGCTGAGAAGGTGCTAGGAAGTGCTGTGAAGGTGCTAGGATGGAAGTGCTGGGAAGTTGAAGGCATTTAACCACGTGGTTAAGTTGGTAATAGCACCACGTGATTAAGTCATAGCACAACGTGGTTAAGTCATAGCACAACGTGGTTAAGTCATAGCAACACGTGGTTAAGTCATAGCAACACGTGGTTAAGTCATAGCACAACGTGGTTAAGTCATAGCAACACGTGGTTAAGTCAAAGCGCAACGTGGTTAAGTTATAGCACAACGTGGTTAAGTCATAGCAACACGTGGTTAAGTCATAGCACAACGTGGTTAAGTCATAGCACAACGTGGTTAAGTCATAGCAACACGTGGTTAAGTCATAGCAACACGTGGTTAAGTCATAGCACAACGTGGTTAAGTCATAGCACAACGTAGTTAAGTCATAGCAACACGTGGTTAAGTCATAGCAACACGTGGTTAAGTCATAGCACAACGTGGTTAAGTCATAGCAACACGTGGTTAAGTCATAGCACAACGTGGTTAAGTCATAGCACAACGTGGTTAAGTCATAGCAACACGTGGTTAAGTCATAACACCACGTGGTTAAGTCATAGCAACACGTGGTTAAGTCATAGCAACACGTGGTTAAGTCATAGCAACACGTGGTTAAGTCAAAGCACAACGTGGTTAAGTCATAGCAACACGTGGTTAAGTCATAGCAACACGTGGTTAAGTCATAGCACAAGGTGGTTAAGTCATAGCACAACGTGGTTAAGTCATAGCAACACGTGGTTAAGTCATAGCACAACGTGGTTAAGTCATAGCACAACGTGGTTAAGTCATAGCACAACGTGGTTAAGTCATAGCAACACGTGGTTAAGTCATAGCACAACGTGGTTAAGTCATAGCACAACGTGGTTAAGTCATAGCACAACGTGGTTAAGTCATAGCAACACGTGGTTCAGTCATAACACCACGTGGTTAAGTCATAGCACCACGTGGTTAAGTCATAGCAACACGTGGTTAAGTCATAGCACCACGTGGTTTACCAGAACACTGATGTTTATTATACATCTCAAGGTACCAGCACACTACTGATGTATACTATACACATCAGGGTACCAGCACACTACTGATGTATACTATACACATCAGGGTACCAGCACACTACTGATGTATACTATACACATCAGGGTACCAGCACACTACTGATGTATGCTATACACATCAGGGTACCAGCACACTACTGATGTATACTATACACATCAGGGTACCAGCACACTACTGATGTATACTATACACATCAGGGTACCAGCACACTACTGATGTATACTATACACATCAGGGTTCCAGCACACTACTGATGTAGCTATACACATCAGGTACCAGCACACTACTGATGTATACTATACACATCAGGGTACCAGCACACTACTGATGTATACTATACACATCAGGCACCAGCACACTACTGATGTATACTATACACATCAGGGTACCAGCACACTACTGATGTATACTATACACTCAGTGTACCAGCACACTACTGATGTATACTATACACATCAGGGTACCAGCACACTACTGATGTATATATACACATCAGGGCACAGCACACTACTGATGTATACTATACACATCAGGGTACAGCACACTACTGATGTATACTTACACATCAGGGAACCAGCACACTACTGATGTATACTATACACATCAGGGTACCAGCACACTACTATGTAACTATACACATCAGGGTACCAGCACACTACTGATGTATACTATACACATCAGGACCAGCACACTACTGATGTACACTATACACATCAGGTACCAGCACACTACTGATGTATACTATACACATCAGGGTACCACACACTACTGATGTATACTATTACACTCAGGGTACCAGCACACTACGATGTAACTATACACATCAGGGTACCAGCACACTACTGATGTATACTATACACATCAGGGTACCAGCACACTACTGATGTATATACACATCAGGGTACCAGCACACTACTGATGTATACTATACACATCAGGTACCAGCACACTACTGAAGTATACTATACACATCAGGGTACCAGCACACTACTGATGTATACTATACACATCAGGGACCAGCCAAACTGATGTACACTATACACATCAGGGTACCAGCACACTACTGATGTAACTATACACATCAGGGTACCAGCACACTACTGATGTATACTATACACATCAGGGTACCAGCACACTTACTGATGTATACTATACACATCAGGGTACCAGCACACTGATGTTAACTAACACATCAGGGTACCAGCACACTACTGATGTATACTATACACATCAGGGTACCAGCACACTACATGATGTATCCTAATACACATCAGGGTACCAGCACACTACTGATGTATACTATACATATCAGGGTACCAGCACACTACTGATGTATGCTATACACATCAGGGTACCAGCACACTACTGATGTATACTATACACATCAGGGTACCAGCACACTACTGATGTACACTATACACATCAGGGTACCAGCACACTACTGATGTATGCTATACACATCAGGGTACCAGCACACTACTGATGTATACTATACACACAGGGTACCAGCACACTACTGATGTATACTATACACATCAGGTACCAGCACACTACTGATGTACACTATACACATCAGGGTACCAGCACACTACTGATGTACACTATACACATCAGGGTACCAGCACACTACTGATGTATACTATACACATCAGGTACCAGCACACTACTGATGTATGCTATACACATCAGGGTACCAGCACACTACTGATGTACATATACACATCAGGGTACCAGCACACTACTGATGTACACTATACACATCAGGGTACCAGCACACTACTGATGTACACTATACACATCAGGGTACCAGCACACTACTGATGTATACTATACACATCAGGGTACCAGCACACTACTGATGTATACTATACACATCAGGGTACCAGCACACTACTGATGTATGCTATACACATCAGGGTTCCAGCACACTACTGATGTATACTATACACATCAGGGTACCAGCACACTACTGATGTATGCTATACACATCAGGGTACCAGCACACTACTGATGTATACTATACACATCAGGGTACCAGCACACTACTGATGTACACTATACACATCAGGGTACCAGCACACTACTGATGTATGCTATACACATCAGGGTACCAGCACACTACTGATGTATACATACACATCAGGGTACCAGCACACTACTGATGTACACTATACACATCAGGGTACCAGCACACTACTGATGTATGCTATACACATCAGGGTAACCAGCACACTACTGATGTATACTATACACATCAGGGTACCAGCACACTACTGATGTACACTATACACATCAGGGTACCAGCACACTACTGATGTATGCTATACACATCAGGGTACAAGCACACTACTGATGTATACTATACACATCAGGGTACCAGCACACTACTGATGTACACTATACACATCAGGGTACCAGCACACTACTGATGTATACTATACACATCAGGGTACCAGCACACTACTGATGTATGCTATAACACATCAGGGTACCAGCACACTACTGATGTATACTATACACATCAGGGTACCAGCACACTACTGATGTAACACTATACACATCAGGGTACCAGCACACTACTGATGTATACTATACACATCAGGGTACCAGCACACTACTGATGTATACTATACACATCAGGGTACCAGACACTACTGATGTTACATATACACATCAGGGTACCAGCACACTACGATGTAACTATACACATCAGGGTACCAGCACACTACTGATGTATACTATACACATCAGGGCACCAGCACACTATGATGTATACTATACACATCAGGGCACCAGCACACTACTGATGTATACTATACACATCAGGGTACCAGCACACTACTGATGTACACTATACACATCAGGGTACCAGCACACTACTGATGTATACTATACACATCAGGGCACCAGCACACTACTGATGTATACTATACACATCAGGGTACCAGCACACTACTGATGTACACTATACACATCAGGGTACCAGCACACTACTGATGTACACTATACACATCAGGGCACCAGCACACTACTGATGTATACTATACACATCAGGGCACCATGCACACTACTGATGTAAACTATACACATCAGGGCACCAGCACACTACTGATGTAACTATACACATCAGGGTACCAGCACACTACTGATGTAACTATACACATCAGGGCACCAGCACACTACTGATGTATACTATACACATCAGGGTACCAGCACACTACTGATGTATACTATACACATCAGGGTACCAGCACACTACTGATGTATACTATACACATCAGGGTACCAGCACACTACTGATGACACATACACATCAGGTACCAGCACACTACTGATGTAACTATACACATCAGGGTACCAGCACACTACTGATGTATACTATACACATCAGGGTACCAGCACACTACTGATGTATACTATACACGTCAGGGTACCAGCACACTACTGATGTATGCTATACACATCAGGGTACCAGCACACTACTGATGTACACTATACACATCAGGGTACCAGCACACTACTGATGTATACTATACACGTCAGGGTACCAGCACACTACTGATGTACACTATACACATCAGGGTACCAGCACACTACTGATGTATACTATACACATCAGGGTACCAGCACACTACTGATGTACACTATACACGTCAGGGTACCAGCACACTACTGATGTATACTATACACATCAGGGTACCAGCACACTACTGATGTCACTATAACACATCAGGGTACCAGCACACTACTGATGTATACTATACACATCAGGGTACCAGCACACTACTGATGTACACTATACACATCAGGTACCAGCACACTACTGATGTACACTATACACATCAGGGTACCAGCACACTACTGATGTATACTATACACATCAGGTACCAGCACACTACTGATGTATACTATACACATCAGGGTACCAGCACACTACTGATGTATACTATACACATCAGGGTACCAGCACACTACTGATGTAACATACACATCAGGGTACCAGCACACTACTGATGTATGCTATACACATCAGGGTACCAGCACACTACTGATGTATACTAAACACATCAGGGTACCAGCACACTACTGATGTACACTATACACATCAGGGTACCAGCACACTACTGATGTATGCTATACACATCAGGGTACCAGCACACTACTGATGTATACTAATACACATCAGGGTACCAGCACACTACTGATGTACACTATACACATCAGGGTACCAGCACACTACTGATGTATGCTATACACATCAGGGTACCAGCACACTACTGATGTATACTATACACAATCAGGGTACCAGCACACTTACTGATGTAACTATACACATCAGGTACCAGCACACTACTGATGTATACTAACACATCAGGGTACCAGCACACTACTGATGTATCTATACACACAGGGTACCAGCACACTACTGATGTATACTATACACATCAGGGACCAGCACACTACTGATGTACACTATACACATCAGGGTACCAGCACACTACTGATGTACACTATAACACATCAGGGTACCAGCACACTACTGATGTATACTATACACATCAGGGTACCAGCACACTAACTGATGTACACTATACACATCAGGGTACCAGCACACTACTGATGTACACTATACACATCAGGGTACCAGCACACTACTGATGTATACTATACACATCAGGGCACCAGCACACTACTGATGTATACTATACACATCAGGTCACCCAGCACACTACTGATGTATACTATACACATCAGGGTACCAGCACACTAACTGATGTACACTATACACATCAGGGTACCAGCACACTACTGATGTATACTATACACATCAGGCACCAGCACACTACTGATGTATACTATACACATCAGGGTACCAGCACACTACTGATGTACACTATACACATCAGGGTACCAGCACACTACTGTAAGTAACTATACACATCAGGGTCACCAGCACACTACTGAGTATACTATACACATCAGGGCACCAGCACACTACTGATGTATACTATACACATCAGGGACCAGCACACTACTGATGTATACTATACACATCAGGGTACCAGCACACTACTGATGTATACTATACACATCAGGGCACCAGCACACTACTGATGTATACTATACACATCAGGGTACCAGCACACTACTGATGTATACTATACACATCAGGGTACCAGCACACTACTGATGTACACTATACACATCAGGGTACCAGCACACTACTGATGTATACTATACACATCAGGGTACCAGCACACTACTGATGATACTATACACATCAGGGTACCAGCACACTACTGATGTATACTATACACGTCAGGGTACCAGCACACTACTGATGTATGCTATACACATCAGGGTACCAGCACACTACTGATGTATACTATACACATCAGGTACCAGCACACTACTGATGTATACATACACGTCAGGGTACCAGCACACTACTGATGTAACTATACACATCAGGGTACCAGCACACTACTGAGTATACTATACACATCAGGGTACCAGCACACTACTGATGTACACTATACACGTCAGGGTACCAGCACACTACAGATGTAACTATACACATCAGGGTACCAGCACACTACTGATGTAACTATACACATCAGGGTACCAGCACACTACTGATGTATACTATACAATCAGGGTACCAGCACATACTGATGTATGCTATAACACATCAGGGTTCCAGCACACTACTGATGTATACTATACACATCAGGGTACCAGCACACTACTGATGTATGACTATACACATCAGGGTACCAGCACACTACTGATGTATACTATACACATCAGGGTACCATCACACTACTGATGTACACTATACACATCAGGGTACCAGCACACTACTGATGTATGCTATACACATCAGGGTACCAGCACACTACTGATGTATACTATACACATCAGGGTACCAGCACACTACTGATGTACACTATACACATCAGGTACCAGCACACTACTGATGTATGCTATACACATCAGGTACCAGCACACTACTGATGTATACTATACACATCAGGGTACCAGCACACTACTGATTACACTATACACATCAGGGTACCAGCACACTACTGATGTATGCTATACACATCAGGGTACCAGCACACTACTGATGTATACTATACACATCAGGGTACCAGCACACTACTGATGTACACTATACACATCAGGGTACCAGCACACTACTGATGTATACTATACACATCAGGGTACCAGCACACTACTGATGTATGCTATACACATCAGGGTACCAGCACAACTACAGAGTATACTATACACATCAGGGTACCAGCACACTACTGTATGTACACTATACACATCAGGGTACCAGCACACTACGATGTATACTATACACATCAGGGTACCAGCACACTACTGATGTATACTATAACACATCAGGGTACCAGCACACTACTGATGTACACTATACACATCAGGGTACCAGCACACTACTGATGTACACTATACACATCAGGGTACCAGCACACTACTGATGTATACTATACACATCAGGGCACCAGCACACTACTGATGTATACTATACACATCAGGGCACCAGCACACTACTGATGTATACTATACACATCAGGGTACCAGCACACTACTGATGTACACTATACACATCAGGGTACCAGCACACTACTGATGTATACTATACACATCAGGGCACCAGCACACTACTGATGTATACTATACACATCAGGGTACCAGCACACTACTGATGTACACTATACACATCAGGTACCAGCACACTACTGATGTACACTATACACTCAGGGCACCAGCACTACTATGTATACATACACATCAGGGCACCAGCACACTATGATGTATACTATACACATCAGGGCACCAGCACACTACTGATGTATACTATACACATCAGGGTACCAGCACACTACTGATGTATACTATACACATCAGGGCACCAGCACACTACTGATGTATACTATACACATCAGGGTACCAGCACACTACTGATGTATACTATACACATCAGGGTACCAGCACACTACTGATTATACTATACACATCAGGGTACCAGCACACTACTGATGTACACTATACACATCAGGGTACCAGCACACTACTGATGTATACTATACACATCAGGGTACCAGCACACTACTGATGTTACTATACACATCAGGGTACCAGCACACATACTGATGTATACTATACACTCAGGGTACCAGCACACTACTGATGTATGCTATACACATCAGGTACCAGCACACTACTGATGTATATCTATACACGTCAGGGTACCACACACTACTGATGTATACTATACACTCAGGGTACCAGCACACTACTGATGTACACATACACATCAGGGTACATCACACTACTGATGTATACTATACACATCAGGGTACCAGCACACTACTGATGTATACTATACACGTCAGGGTACCAGCACACTACTGATGTATGCTATACACATCAGGGTACCAGCACACTACTGATGTACACTATACACATCAGGGTACCAGCACACTACTGATGTATACTATACACATCAGGGTACCAGCACACTACTGATGTATACTATACACGTCAGGGTACCAGCACACTACTGATGTACACTACACATCAGGGTACCAGCACACTACTGATGTATACTATATACGTCAGGGTACCAGCACACTACTGATGTATGCTATACACATCAGGGTACCAGCACACTACTGATGTATACTATACACATCAGGGTACCAGCACACTACTGATGTAATACTATACACATCAGGGTACCAGCACACACTGATGTATACTATACACATCAGGTACCAGCACACTACTGATGTATACTATACACATCAGGGTACCAGCACACTACTGATGTATACTATACACATCAGGGTACCAGCACACTACTGATGTATACTATACACATCAGGGTACCAGCACACTACTGGTGTGCACTATACACATCAGGGTACCAGCACACTACTGATGTATACTATACACATCAGGGTACCAGCACACTACTGATGTACACTATACACATCAGGGTACCAGCACACTACTGATGTATACTATACACATCAGGGTACCAGCACACTACTGATGTATACTATACACATCAGGGTACCAGCACACTACTGATGTTACTAACACATCAGGGTACCAGCACACTACTGATGTACACTATACACATCAGGGTACCAGCACACTACTGATGTACACTATACACATCAGGGTACCAGCACACTACTGATGTATACTATACACAATCAGGGTACCAGCACACTACTGATGTACACTATACACATCAGGGTACCAGCACACTACTGATGTACACTATACACATCAGGGTACCAGCACACTACTGATGTACACTATACACATCAGGGTACCAGCACACTACTGATGTATACTAACACATCAGGGTACCAGCACACTACTGATGTAACTATACACATCAGGGTACCAGCACACTACTGATGTACACTATACACATCATGGTACCAGCACACTACTGATGTATACTATACACATCAGGGTACCAGCACACTACTGATGTACACTATACACATCAGGGTACCAGCACACTACTGATGTACACTATACACATCAGGGTACCAGCACACTACTGATGTATACTATACACATCAGGGTACCAGCACACTACTGATGTACACTATACACATCAGGGTACCAGCACACTACTGATGTATACTATACACATCAGGGTACCAGCACACTACTGATGTATACTATACACATCAGGGTACCAGCACACTACTGATGTAACTATACACATCAGGGTACCAGCACACTACTGATGTATACTATACACATCAGGGTACCAGCACACTACTGATGTATACTATACACATCAGGGTACCAGCACACTACTGATGTATACTATACACATCAGGGTACCAGCACACTACTGATGTATACTATACACATCAGGGTACCAGCACACTACTGATGTATACTAATACACATCAGGGTACCAGCACACTACTGATGTTACTATACACATCAGGGTACCAGCACACTACTGATGTACACTATACACATCAGGGTACCAGCAACACTACTGATGTATACTATACACATCAGGGTACCAGCACACTACTGATGTACACTATACACATCAGGGTACCAGCACACTACTGATGTACACTATACACATCAGGGTACCAGCACACTACTGATGTATGCTATACACATCAGGGTACCAGCACACTACTGATGTACACTATACACATCAGGGTACCAGCACACTGCTGATGTATACTATACACATCACGGTACCAGCACACTACTGATGTATACTATACACATCACGGTACCAGCACACTACTGATGTACACTATACACATCAGGGTACCAGCACACTACTGATGTATGCTATACACATCAGGGTACCAGCACACTACTGATGTACACTATACACATCACGGTACCAGCACACTACTGATGTATACTATACACATCACGGTACCAGCACACTACTGATGTATACTATACACATCACGGTACCAGCACACTACTGATGTATACTGTCTCATCTTCCTCTTTCTATCTTTTCATCTGTCTTCCAGTCTCAGTTTTTTTCATCAATTTTCTATTCTCCCGCCTTCACTGTCTTCCTGCTGGGGATTGTGTGTGATGCTGGAGTGTTGTGGTGGTGGTGGTGGTGGTGGTGGTGTGATGCAGTGGTGGTGGTGGTGTGATGCAGTGGTGGTGGTGTGATGGTGGTGGATCAGGGCGTGGAGTGATGTGGTGTGATGCAGTGGTGGTGGTGGTGTGATGCAGTGGTGGTGGTGTGATGGTGGTGTGATGCAGTGGTGGTGGTGTGATGGTGGTGTGATGCAGTGGTGGGGGTGTGATGCAGTGGTGGTGGTGGGGATGCAGTGGTGGTGTGTGATGCAGTGGTGGTGGTGTTTTGGTGTGTGATGATGTGTGGTGGGGGGTGTGGGTGGTGGTGGTGTGGTGGTGTGGTGGTGTGATGGTAGTGGTGGTGGTGGTGGTGGGTGGTGGTTGGTGGGGGTGGTGTGATGCAGTGGTGGTGGTGGTAAATGCAGTGGTGGTGGTGTGGATGGTGTGTGTGATGTGTGGGTGGTGGTGGGTTGGTGGTGGTGGTTGGTGTGATGCAGTGTGGTGGTGTGTGTCAGGGTGGTGGTGGTGTGATGCAGTGGTGGTGTGTGATGGTAGGGGTGTAGGGGTTTGGGGGGTTTGGTGTGGTGGATGTGGTGGTGGTGGTGTGATGGTAGTGGGGATTAGTGGTGGTGGTGTGGGTGGTGGTTGTGTGATGGTGGTTGGTTGATGGTGGTGGTGGTGGTGTGATTGGTGGTGTGTGATGGTTGTGTGAAGTGGTGGTGTGTTGTGTGTGGTGGGTGGTGTTGGTGGTTAGGTAGTGTGATGTAGTGGAGGTGGGTGGGGTGGTTGTGGTCGTGGAGAGTGGTGGTGTGTGATGTAGTGGTGGTGGTGTGATGGTAGTGTGATGTATTGTTGGTGGTGTGGGGGGGGTGTGTGGGGGTGGTGGTGTGGTGGTGATTGTGGTGGGGGTGTGGCGTGGGTGGTGTGTGGTGGTTGGTTGGTGGTGGGGTGTGAAAAAGTGGTGGTGGTGTGATGGTGGTTTGATATATTTGGGGTGTGGTAGGTGGTTGTTGGTCGTGGTTGGTGTGGTTGGTGTATGTATGGTGGTGTGATGTGGTGTGATGTAGTGTGGTGGTTAGGGTAGTGTAGTAATGGTGGGGTGTGATGTAGTGTGATGTAGGTGGTGTGTGATGTAGTGTGTGTAGTGTGAGTAGGGGTGGTTTGGTGTGATGTAGTATTTGGGTGTGGTGGTGATGTAGTGGTGTGGGTTGGTGTGTATAGTAGTGTGATGTAAGTGTTGTGTTTGTGGTAGTGGTGGGTTATGTGGGGGTTTGGTGTGTGATGTAGTGGTGGTGTGAGGTTAGTGTGATGAAAAGTGATGGTGGTTTGGGTTTGGTAGTTTGTGTGTGTGTGTGTGGTGTGTTGTTTTTGTTTGTTGATTAGTGGTGGTGGTGTGATTTGTGATGGTGTGATTAGTGTGATGTAGTTGTGGGTGGTAGTTGTGATGGTGGTGATGTAGTGTGGTGGTGTGACGTATGATTAGTGGTGTGGTTATAAGTTGGTGGGTGTGTGTAGTGTGATGTAGGTGTGGTGTGGTTAGTGTGATGTAGGGGTTTGTGGTTGTGGTATTTGATGTAGTGGTGGTTTGGTGGATTGATGATTGTTGGTGTAGTGTGATGTAGTGGTGGTGTGTTGTGGTGTGATGATTTGGATGTGGTGTGTGGTGGTGGTTGATGGGGGTTTGTGATAGTGTGGTGTGGGTGTTGTGTGGTGGTGTTGTTGATGTAGGGGGTTTGGGTTATGGTGTTTTGAGTAGTGGTGGTGTGTGGTAGTGTGTGATGGTGGTGTGGTGTGGTGGTGGTGGTTGGTGTGGTGGTGGTGTGTGGTGTTTGGTGGTGTGATTTTTGGTGGTGTGGTGGTTTTTTGGTGGTGGTGGTGTGGTGGTGGTGGTGGTGGGTGGTGGTGTGGAGGGTGTGGTGGTGGTGTGGGTGTGATGGGGGTGAGTGGGGGTGTGCAGTTGGTTTGTGGTGGTGGTGTGGGGTGAGCGGGGTTGTGGTGTGGTGGTGGTGCAGTGGTGTGGTGTTGGGGTGGTGTGGTTGGGGGGCGGTTGGGTGTTTGGTGTGGTTTAGTGGTGTGTGTGGTGTACGTGGTGGGTGTGGTATATTTGGGGTGTGATGGGTGGTGTATGTGCGGGGTGAGGGGGGTATTTGGGGTTTGGGGTGGGGTGGTTGATGGTGCTGTGGGTGCTGGGCGATGTGGGGTTGCTAGGGGGGATGGGGGCGGTGCTGTGGTGATGGGGTGGTGGTGGTGGGGTGATATTGTGGTGGTGGTGGTGGTGTGGTGGTTGTGGAGATGTGGGGGCGTTTGGTGTGATATAGTGGGCGTAGTGGAGTAAGTGGTGTGGAGTGGGCATGGTTAAGTGGATGTGGTGAAGGAATGGATGAAGCGGAGGAATGAAGAGGTATTGAAGTGTGACAAAGTAGCGAGGTGGTGGAGTACATAGTGATGGAGTGAGTTTATCAGACTGGTGGTGGAGTATGTTCAGAGTTATCTTACATTATCATCCACATGCTACGCTCTTGGACACAAGGACGAGAGGGGGAAAAATGGAATGCACGTGATAAATAATAATTATATTTAAATGTTCCTCATCCTCATATCTGATAGAGACAGATATTTAAGCCACAACACTGTCCTCCTTTGTGGATGACACTCGAATCTGCATGACAGTGTCATCCATCGAAGACATTGCAAGACTCCAACCGAGCATCAACCAAATCTTTAAATGGGCCGCAGAAAACAATATGAAGTTCAATGAAGACAGATTGCAATTACTCCGTTATCCAAAATTCGAGGAAATTAAATCTGTACTGGGATATAAAACAAATTCCAACCACACAACAAAGCGAAAAATTAATGTGAAGGACCTGGGAGTGATAATGTCAGAGAATCTCACTTTCTCTCGAAACTCATCAAAGGAAGGTATATCAAAGATCACAACTATGTATCTACCACATCTGCTAGGAAAATGATAGGATGGATAATGAGAACCTTCAAGACTAGGGATACCAAGCCCATGATGATTCTCTTCAAATAGTTTGTTCTCTCTAGGTTTGAATATTGCTGTACACTAAAGGACCTTTTCAAGGCAGGCGAAATTGCAGACCTGGAGAGTATACAGAGACCTTTCACTGCATGTATAAATACGATAAAGCACCTAAATTACTGGGGATGGTTGAAAGCCCTTAATTTGTACTCCCTGGAATGCAGGCGAGAAAGATACATAAAAATATACACTTGGAAAATCCTAGAGGGACTAGTCCCAAATCTGCACACGAAAAATTACTCCCTACGAAAGCAAACGACCTGGTAGGAGATGCAACATCCCACAATGGAAAGCAGGGGCGCCATGATTACGCTAATAGACAACACAATAAGTGTCAGGGGCCCAAGGCAGTTCAAACTGCCTCCCAGCATACATAAGAGGGATTACCAATAGACTCTTGGCTGTCTTCAAGAAAGCACTGGACAGGCACCTAAAGTCAGTACCTGACCAGCCAGGCCGTGGCTCGTACGTCAGTTTATGTGCTTATCAGGCCCTGATCCACCACGAGACCTGGTCACGGACCGGGCCGGACCGGAGGCACTGACCCCCGAAATTCCCCTCCAGGTATAAGGCAGTAACACAACACCCTGGCTGAATATCTGGCTTGTGTATTTAACTATAATTTTCAAGCAGCTATTCGGTATTGCCATGGGCTCCCCCCTCAGTGTGGTCAAGGTCAACCAGTACATGGAGAACTTAAGAGATTAAAAGTTTGCATCCCTAGAGAGGTAATGTGACTATGATCCATGTACATCCTGGGTGTCGCTCCAAGATAACTTGACTCATGAAATCGTAATGACACGATCGCAAACAAACCATACCACGGGTGGGATTGAACCCGCGGTCAGAGAGTCTCAAAACTCCAGACCGTCGCGTTACCCACTGGATATTTCCGCACTCTAAACCTCAACAATTTTGCTATATTTCAGCAAGTTTCCCATAAAAGAAAAAGACAGATGCTTTTTTATTTATAATAATGTGCAAAAAACGACGATAAACTAGATTTCTAGGTACAGTATATGCAAACCTACTAACCAAAATTATTTATTGCACTGCTTATCACGACAGCAGAACAAAACATCGGGCAATTACTAGTTCCTGTCTAACAGCTTATAGGCTTTGTTTCCCACCCACTGACATCATCAAAACCTTCCCTGAACCTTGTTATCCACAGCACTTCATCGCTTTACTAAAGGAAAAGATCAGAGATACTACTACACAACACCAGACAAGATTCCAACACATCAAATGCATAGTTCTACCCATCAACAACACAAGCCAACATTAATGCTGCCACCATATCCTCCATCATCACAAAAGACATAGTTAAAATGAAAACCTTAAGGACATCACTACCAGCATCCACGTAATACCATGTGGAGGCTGTGATAAGTTCTCCGTGGGTGACAACTTCAGGGACCTAAGCATGAGGGTCAAAGAACATAGAAACATGTAGAGAATTATCCCGATGCGAAGCTATCAAGGAAACTTATTACACAGGTTATAATTGGAATCTGATTTAACCGCCATGACTTACACTATTACAGGAATTAGGTACATTCTTATTCCCAATAAGGTCACCAGGTATGACACTTGTAGTGTTCATTATGTTACAGGTTAATCAGTGTTTATCACCCACCTACTTCTTGCATTACCACTGTGATGAGACACTAGTGCAACATTTGGTTATCTTTATTCTAGAAGAGTTTCCCTAGCCAGTGGCTTCTTCAGTCCAGTGCAGAGAAAGGTGGAAGACGAGTAGTAGTAGCTTGAGGTAATCAGTCCCTCAACTTGGAGTCGATGTGTTCAGTCCATCAATCTTTTATTACTGCTACACCTTCTTTTGCTCTAGTTCTCTGTTATTCTTTATCATCCCACTTCTTCCCAGTGAAAGTCTCCTACCCTCTTTAGCTTCGTCTCACTTAGAGCTACGAACTAGAGATGTATCGGATATCCACATGTACATTTTACTGTAAACAGATATTCGCACATGCATCCGAATCCGCAAAATAAGACAGACATCCTCATACGCATCCGCGTCTGTGGATATCTAAATTTTCACATCCGATACATTCGAAGACCACTTTTCTTCTTTTTTTTTTTTTTTTTTTTTTTTTTTTTTTACATCCAGCTTGATTTTACATCTTTGTTTATTCCTGTTTTCCAGTTAAACACTTATATTCTACCTCTTCCTATTCTACAAAATTCCAAGGAGTGCAAGTTCACTGCCCTCAGTCTATCTTCGTAGGACCGGGACAGCGGGTGACTTGGACCTGCCTAGCATAGGCCAATAGGCCTCCTGCAGTGCTCCTTTATTATGGTCTTAAAATTTTCCAACAACTGAAATAAATTTCATCTTTCTCTGTATATTTTCCAGCCCATTTATGTCCATTCTATAACACGGAGACACCACTGGAGCAGCCTAAGGTAAATGAGGTGTTACCAAAGATATATAAAGTTGATATATAACCTCCAGACTTCTGGGAAAAACATTAAAAGTTTTCCTGGAAATTCCTGTTAACTCTTGCGGAAAAAAAACGTAATCAGTGAGACTGACTTCTTATAAAACAAATATAACGAAAACAGGATTACTAGTAACAAAAACAGCGTTACTAGTGTCAAAAACAGCGTTACTAGTAGCAAAGACAGCGTTACTAGTGTCAAAAACAGCGTTACTAGTACAAAAACAGCATTACTAGTACAAAAACAGCGTTACTAGTAGTAAAAACAGCGTTACTAGTGTAAAAGCGTACTAGTGCAAAAACAGCGTTACTAGTGACAAAAACAGCGTTATTAGTGACAAAAACAGCGTTATTAGTGACAAAAACAGCGTTAGTGACAAAAACAGCGTTACTAGTACAAAAACAGCGTTAATAGTACAAAACAGCGTTCTAGTACAAAACAGCGTTACTAGTGCAAAAACAGCGTTACTCGAGACAAAAACAGCTTTAATCAAAAACAGCGTTACTATCGACAAAAACAGCATTAGTGACAAAAACTGCTTTACAAAAACAGCTTATTCGTGACAAAAACTGCTTATTCGAGACAAAAATAACATTACTGGTCACAAAACACTTTACTAGTGGTAAAAACAGCGGTATGAAAAACGCGGTAAATGACAAAAACAGCGGTAGTGACAAAACACGTAGTAACAAAACAGCGGTTAGTACAAAAAACAGCGTAGTGACAAAAACGCGTAGGACAAAACAGTGGTAGTGACAAAAACGGTATTGACAAAAACAAAGTTTGTGACAAAAACACGTTTGAATAAACAGCGGTAGTGACAAAAACAGCGTTACTAGTAACAAAAACAGCGTTACTCATGACAAAAACAGCGTTACTAATGACAAAAACAGCGTTACTAGTGACAAAAACAGCGTTACTAATGACAAAAAACAGCGTTACTATGACAAAACAGCGTTATGTGACAAAAACAGCGGTAGTGACAAAAACAGCGTTCTAGTGACAAAAACACGGTAACATGACAAAAAAAGCGTTTCTAGTGACAAAAACAGCGGTAGTGACAAAAACAGCGTTACTAGTGACAAAAACAGCGTTACTCATGACAAAAACAGCGTTACTAGTGACAAAAACAGCGGTAGTGACAAAAACAGCGTTACTAGTGACAAAAACAGCGTTACTCATGACAAAAACAGCGTTTTCTGTGTTACAAAAACCCGTTAACCCCGAGTGATTTGTGAAACGCCGTTTTTATGGGACAAAAACACACCACACAAAAAACACAAACAAACCCGGTAGTGAAATTAAATGCGTTTGGAAAAAAATAACAGGGATTTCTATGAAAGAATAAGGTTACAAGTGACCCTGAAAAAAGCTGAGGGGACAAAAAACACGATAAAAACCCCCTACAAAAACGCTTTTTTTATCGTCACCAAAAAATTTTCAAGTTAATCAAGCAAATGCCGCAAGGTCTGCTGTTCTTGCCAATAAAGCTCCGTCTACATCTGGCCATAATGCTGCTGCCTAATTATAACTCTTTTGCTGCTTTATTTCTGAAAACAACTCCTGCTACATCCCAATACAAAGCTCTCCCACAACGCCTTCAAAGCTCTCTGCTTACATCTGCCATACAATGTCTGCTGCCTACACTGCCATACAAGCTGTGCTGCGGTTAAACCCGGTTCCTTTTCCACAGATGAGACATTCCCTTAAAGCTAACTTCGACGTCAGATTTCCTCACCCTTTTGGGTCTTACCTATGTTAACAGTAAAATTAAATTGTGTATATACATAAAAATTCTTCAACTTTAAGGCAGTTCCCTGGCCAATCCTTAGTCACGTGCCTCCTCTCCCTCCCCCCCCGTCCCTCACAGGCCTCTGGCTCAGACTCGACCAAGCCTAGCAAGTGGGCAATATAACGCCTTATAACAGTCTACAGTTGTTGCATTTACTACCATCACTTTATCAATGAACCCTCCTCGAGTTCAAAGTGGACAGGGAAAGAATATTTCAGAGATGGGACACAGGAACAAGGGGACACAACTGGAAGTTGTGTCCCCTTGTTCAGATGAGCCTTAGGGGTGTTAGGAATATTTCTTCAGCCTTAGAATTGTTAGGCAGTGGAACAACCTGGAGGATTGGAGGCAGTATTCATACATAGCTTTAAGAAGAGTTACGATAAGGCTCTTTGAGCAGTTTGTGTCCCGTAGCTCGGCTGGTAGCACACTCGGGTCACACAATGAGTCTCTATGGTTCAATCCCTGGTACGGTTTAAGACACCTGCTGTTCCTGCTCACCTAGCAGCGAGTAGGTACCTGGGTGTAAACCGACTGGTGTGGGTCTCATCCAGAGAAGACAAGGTTAACCTAAGTTGCCCGAATTGCTCTGCATAACAAAGGGCTTTCTATATAGTATATCACTGATGTCAGCTAGGTCTGTACAAGTTGTATCACATACTTGTAGAAATAAAGACATTATTATAGTAGCGACTAGCGAAGAGACGGGAGCCAAGAGCTAAGACCCCTACAACCACAAACAGGTGAGTACACACACACACACACACACACACACACACACACACACACACACACTCACACACTCACACTCACACACACACACACACACACTCCCCCTCTCTCTCTCTCTCTCTCCCCTTTTTCCTTCTCTCTCCCCCCCTCTCTCTCTCCTTCTACCATCCCTTTTCTCTCTCTCTCTCTCTCTCTCTCTCCTACCTTCCCTTCTCTCTCTCTCTCTCTCTCTCTCTCTCTTCTCTATCTCTTCCCCATTTTCCCTTCTCACTCTCCCCCTCTCTCTCTCCTTCTACCTCTCCCCTCTCTCTCTCCTTCTACCTTTCCCCTCTCTCTCTCCTTCTACCTTTCCCTTCTCTCTCTCTCTCACTAAAAAAAAAATGGTGAGGACTCGCAGGAACCAGGGATCAGATGAGAATGGTTCTGGTAGGGAGGAGTGGATGGATGAGCAGTGGAAAAGGATGGAACAAGAGTGGGAGAGAAAATTAGGAGAGCTTTCTTAAAAAATGGAGAAAGAACTCTGTGAAATTGGAAAAGAGGTTGGAGAAGGAGACAAAAAATTGGGAGGCACAAGTCGAAACTGCAGTAGCCAAGATAAGGCTCCTAGAAGTTGAGATAAATAGGCTGAAGCGAGTTACAGGGGCAGTGACCAGAGAAGACACAGCATATGAAGCTGAGAGACCGAACAGGAAGGAAGGAGAAATGAATTATGCTAAGGTCATATCAGCCTGCCAAGAAGGGCCAAGGAGTGAAAGGGAAGAACAGCTGGGTGCAGATAGAGAGGGTGATAGGTCGAATGCTGAGGCACAACCATGCTATCAAGAGCTACTGAAAAAATCAAGGGAGAAAATGACTACATACAGGCAGGATCCAGAGTCACAGAGGGTGAGGCAATGAGAGAAGGAAAGGGCAAAATCAGTGTTTATCCATGGGCTTCAGGAGAAAGAGGGAAAGGACACACACTGAAAGGCGGCAGGAAGAAAGAAAGGAGATTGAGAAAATCATCACGGAAATAGGTAAATTTTCAGAGAATAGGGGGGTACTCGAAGGGGAGAAACCGACCGATCAAGCTGATTCTCAGGACAGAAACAGTGCAAAACATGATCCTCAAAGAGAAACAATGGTTGAAATACTCGGAAGAGTACAAGAGGGTGTTCCTAGACAAAGACAGAACACAAACAGAACGACAGCAGCTGAGGGAGAGGACAAAAAAGAGAAAGGAGCTAGGAAAGGAGACAAGGATGGAAGCAGCAGAGGTCAGTCAGAGCAGAACAGAGCAGCAAGGGCAAGCACACACACAACTATCCTCAGAACCCCACAACCTATCACACCATCTCAACACACACTACAATCCATACCCACAGCTTCCACCCAACACCGAGCTATAGAATCCCACAGTATGCTACCAGGTCTCCCACCCTCACAGGCCCCCCAAACCACAGTGTTGGAAAGGAAACTGAAGGTATGGTACACAAACGCTGATGGAATAACAAATAAGTGGGAGGAGTGGCACGAAAGAGTCAGAGGCATCACCGGGCCTCATAGCTCTCATAGAAACCAAGCTTACAGGTATGGTATCAGATGCCATCTTTCCAATGGGATACCAGATCCTGAAGAAAGACAGAGGGAACAGAGGGGATGGAGGAGTGGCATTACTGATCAAAAACCGATGGAATTTTGATGAGCTGGAGAGAGGAGACAGCAGAGAAGAAAGTGATTACATAGCGGGAACGCTTCACTCTCGAGGTCCCAAGGTGGTAATAGCAGTGATGTATAACCCACCACAGAACAGCAGGAGGCCAAGGCAAGAGTACAACAAGAGCAATAGAGCAATGGTTGACACACTGGCTGCAGTGGCCAGAAGAGCTCATGCATGCAGGGCAAAGCTCCTGATCATGGGTGACTTTAACCACAAGGAGATTGATTGGGAGAACTTGGAACCACATGGGGGCCAAGATACATGGAGGGCTAAGATGATGGAGGTGATACTGGAAAACTTCATGTACCAACACGTAAGGGACACAACAAGACAGAGAGGAGAGGATGAACCAGCAAGACTGGACTTAGTATTCACCTTGAGTAGTGCAGATATCGAGGACATCACATATGAAAGACCCCTTGGGGCCAGCGATCATGTGGTTTTAAGCTTTGAATACACAGAGCTACAAGTGGAGGGAGAAGCAGGAAGGCCAGGACAAATGAAGCCAAACTACAAGAAAGGGGACTACACGGGAATGAGGAACTTCCTGAACGGGGTTCAGTGGGACAGAGAACTGGCAGGGAAGCCAGTTAATGAGATGATGGAATATGTAGCAACAATATGCAAGGAAGCTGAGGAGAGGTTTGTACCCAAGGGTAACAGGAATAATGAAAAAGCCAGGATGAGCCCATGTTTCACCCAAAGGTGCAGGGAGGCAAAAACCAAGTGTGCTAGGGAATGGAAGATATATAGAAGGCAAAGGACCCAGGAGAATAAGGAGAGCAGTCGTAGAGCCAGAAACGAATATGCACAGATAAGAAGGGAGGCCCAAAGACAATATGAAAACGACATAGCAGCGAAAGCCAAATCTGACCCGAAACTGTTATACAGCCACATCAGGAGGAAAACAACAGTCAAGGACCAGGTAATCAGGCTAAGGAAGGAAGGAGGAGAGACAACAAGAAATGACCATGAAGTATGTGAGGAACTCAACAAGAGATTCAAAGAAGTGTTCACAGAGGAGACAGAAGGGGCTCCAGAAAGACGGAGAGGTGGGGCACACCACGAAGTGCTGGACACAGTGCACACAACAGAGGAAGAAGTGAAGAGGCTTCTGAGTGAGCTAGATACCTCAAAGGCAATAGGGCCATATAACATCTCCCCATGGGTCCTGAGAGAGGGAGCAGAGGTGCTATGTGTACCCCTAACAACAATATTCAATACATCTATCGAAACAGGGAGATTGCCTGAGGCATGGAAGACAGCAAATGTAGTCCCAATCTTTAGAAAAGGAGACAGACATGAAGCACTAAACTACAGACCAGTGTCACTGACATGTATAGTATGCAAAATCATGGAGAAGATTATCAGGAGAAGAGTGGTGGAACACCTAGAAAGGAATGATCTCATCAACAGCAGCCAACATGGTTTCAGGGGCGGGAAATCCTGTGTCACAAACCTACTGGAGTTCTATGACATGGTGACAGCAGTAAGACAAGAGAGAGAGGGGTGGGTGGATTGCATATTCTTGGACTGCAAGAAGGCGTTTGACACAGTTCCACACAAGAGATTGGTGCAAAAACTGGAGGACCAAGCAGGGATAACAGGGAAGGCACTACAATCGATAAGGGAATACTTGTCAGGAAAGCAGCAGCGAGTCATGGTACGTGGCGAGGTGTCAGAGTGGGCACCTGTGACCAGCGGGGTCCACAGAGGTCAGGCCTTGGACCAGTGCTGTTTCTGGTATTTGTGAACGACATGATGGAAGGAATAGACTCTGAGGTGTCCCTGTTTGCAGATGACATGAAGTTGATGAGAAGAATTCACTCGATCAAAGACAAGGCAGAACTACAAAGGGCTGCAGGTTGCAGACCTGGTCCAGCAATTGGCTACTGGAGTTCAAC
The DNA here is from genome assembly GCF_026875155.1 of Cherax quadricarinatus. Taxonomy (NCBI): domain Eukaryota; kingdom Metazoa; phylum Arthropoda; class Malacostraca; order Decapoda; family Parastacidae; genus Cherax; species Cherax quadricarinatus. The sequence goes on from NC_069454.1 coordinate 29,306,259, forward strand.
CCCACCAAGTGCAAAGTCATGAAGATTGGAGAAGGGCAAAGAAGACCACAGACGGAGTACAGTCTAGGGGGCCAGAGACTACAAACCTCACTCAAGGAAAAAGATCTTGGGGTGAGTATAACACCAGGCACATCTCCTGAAGCGTACATCAACCAAATAATGGCTGCAGCATATGGGTGCCTAGCAAATGTCAGAACAGCATTCCGACATCTTAATAAGGAATCGTTCAGGACCCTGTACACCGTGTACATTAGGCCCATATTGGAGTATGCGACACCAGTTTGCAACCCACACTTAGCCAAGCACGTAAAGAAACTAGAGAAAGTGCAAAGGTTTGCAACAAGACTAGTCCCAGAGCTAAGAGGTATGTCCTACGAGAAGAAGTAAAGGGAAATCAACCTGATGACACTGGAGGACAGGAGAGATAGGGGGACATGATAACGACATACAAAATACTGAGAGGAATTGACAAGGTGAACAAAGACAGGATGTTCCAGAGATTGGACACAGTAACAAGGGGACACAGTTGGAAGTTTAAGACACAGATGAATCACAAGAATGTTAGGAAGTATTTCTTCAGTCACAGAGTAGTCAGTAAGTGGAATAGTTTGGGAAGCGAAGTAGTGGAGGCAGGATCCATACATAGCTTTAAGCAGAGGTATGATAAAGCTCATGGTTCAGGGAGTGACCTAGTAGCATTCAGTGAAGAGGCGGGGCCAGGAGCTTGGACTCGACCCCTGCAACCTCAACTAGGTGAGTACAACTAGGCGAGTACACACATACACACACACACACACACAGTCTCATCAGTGTGTGCGCGAGTCACGCCTTCTGTGCTCTGCAAATATAAGTGTTTTCGAGGGCTACCCAAGTGATCTGAAGGGTAGCTAAGTGTGCTAGGGTAGTGAACAATTCCTTGAAGCGATTTATAATCTGCCTGAGCCACAAAAGTGTAGAGAGAGCCGCAATTTTGTAAGTGATCTAGAAAGTAAAACGAGGTGCACAGTCACAGCGGGCAGGGCAGGCGACGTTGCCACGTGTCACCCAAGAAAGATAATAAAGTGAAACAATAGTGTGACCAGTGAAATACAGTGAATAGGGTACATTATATAACGAGAAGAAATTGAGGTGGATCTACGCCAGGACGTCTCATCGAGCTGGACAATCTACAGGCTGCTACTGCTGCATTGCAAGTATTGTATTCACCTATGAGTGGTTGTATGGGTGTGGGGTTTCAGGTTCCAATTAACTGCCAAGCTGATTGTGAATGGTCCAACTCTCCTAGTGCAATAAAGAATAGGCACTCAAGGATTCAATTAAGAATAGCAATTGGTAATCCATTGAACAAGGCGAGTAAGTTACTATAAGCTAGGTGGCAGGACAAGCATAAAGGGCAACATTGTAAGTAGGTGCCGTTCAAGTCCCAGGAGGGTGGAGGTCAGGTTACAAGAGGTTGCGGTCAGGCAAGTGACCACTGAGACTCTACATTACACTCCAATGCACAATTCACCTACTTTTCAGACACACAATAAACCCACACATAATTACACACACACACACACACACACACACACACACACACACACACACATATACAGACTCACACATACACTCCCTCCTTCCCCACCAACTTCTTACTCCTTCCCCTGATCCCACCCCTCCCTCTTTCACACCTCCCCCTCCCCACCTCTCCCTCCTCCCCCTCTCCCTCTCCCATTCACCCACTTGCTTCTCCCTCCTTCCCACTCCCCATATTTCCCCCTAAATCCCCCTCCCCACCCCTCTCCCACATAGTAACAGTTCCTCCTCTACCTCCCCCCCCACACTCTGACAAACACATTACTAACCTAACACACAGAGTTACATAGGTTCCCACTCTGAGGCAATCAAAATAAAACAAAAATGGGTTGCCAGAGAGCAGGAAGGAAAACCAAGGGACAGGAGGAGGAATCTGCAAAGGAAGATTGGGCAGCAGAGCTCATAAAAAGGGAACATGAATGGGAAAAGAAACTAGAACTTAGCATGAGAATGGAAGAGAGGATAGATATGGAAAGCAGGAAGTGGGAGGAGCAAGTCAAAGCAGCAGAGGCTAGGATACAGAGTTTAGAAGAGGAACTGAAAAATCTGAAACAGCCTAAAGAACTAAAGAACATTTTGGGATTGACATCAGAGACTGCTACCTCAGTCACAAATAAGGGGACTGTAGGGAAAGAAGGAGCAAAACTGCATGTAGAAGCTCTATCAGAGGAGACTGTAGTAAATGAAAGAGCTAAGCTATATGTGAAGGCCCTAACAGACCACAGCAGAGCCCAGGGAAAGCTGAGAAGGGAAAATGACAGGCCATTGAGCCCAAGTACATTAGCTAGTAAAACTGAAGAAAGGAAAGCTACAATGGAGGAAATTAAATTGAATGAGTGGATACACAAGGATATGCAGTGGGAGAATGAAAGGGAGAGGTCAGTCTTTGTGTATGGGCTCCAGGAAGCTGGAGGGGAAACATATGAAGCAAGAAAACAAGGGGGAAAAAAAGCAATTGAAAGCATCATAAAAGCAATAGGAGAAGACGACATGACCCAGCTGGAAAATTTTCGGAGAATAGGGAGGTTTGCAAAAAAAAAAAACCCAGCCAGTGAAAGTGACCTTCAAGGCAGAATCGACTCGGAACAGGATCCTGCAGGAGAAAGCACGATTAAGGGACATGCCAGCATACAGGAAGGTCTATCTCGACCGCGACAGAACACAAGAAGAAAGGCAGAAACTGAGAGAGATGGTACAAAGGTGAAAGGAGGAAAGAGAGGGGATGGAGGAGACAGACAGGAGATCCCAGACCCAGGAAGATCAAATACAGCCTCCCTCACAACTTCCTATAGAAGCTCCCCAACCAGGTCAACCCCAGTGCAACCAAACACTCTAAACCAAAACATCCATGCCATATCCAATGCCCCCACCCACTGCATTACAAACTCTGCCCCCACAGCAACCACCCATAGTTCCTTATCAGGTCTCCCACTTCCCCAACCTCAATATACCTCCCAGACCACAGTCTTAGAAAAGAAGTTGAAGGTGTAGTATACAAATGCAGATGGAATAACAAATAAGTATGAGTGGCATGAAAGAATCAAGGAGACATCCTCAGACATAATAGCACTCACAGAAACAAAACTCACCAGAATAATAACAGATTCAATCTTTCCATCTGGATATCAAATCCTCAGGAAAGACAGAGGGAGGAGAGGGGGGAGGAGGAGTTGCACTGCTCATTAAAAACCAGTGGGGTTTTGAGAAAATGAAAGGAATGGATGGCACGGGCAAAAGGGACTACTTAGTAGGAACAATCCAGTCTGAGGGACATAAGGTGATAATTGCAGTAATGTACAACCCACCACAGAACTGCAGGAGGACAAGAGAAGAATACGACGAGAGCAACAGAGCAATGGTCGACACACTAGCTGAGGTGGCCAGGAGAGCACACATGGGGGAGCAAAGTTACTAGTTATGGGTGATTTCAATCACTGACTGGGGGAACCTGGAGCCCCATGGGGGTCCCAAAACATAGAGAGCCAAGATGATGGATGTGGTACTGGAAAACCTCATGCATCAACATATTCGAGACACTACCAGAGAGAGGAGAGGATGAACCAGCAAGACTGGACCGTGTATTCACCTTGAGTAGTTCGGACATCGAGGATATGTATGAAAGGCCCCTGGGACCTAGTGATCATGTGGTTCTGTGCTTCGAATACATAGTTGAGCTTCAAGTGGAGAGAGTAGCAGGAATAGGTTGGGAAAAACGAAACTACACAAGGGGGAACTACTCAGGCATGAGGAACTTCCTGCAAGACATTCAGTGGGAGAGGGAACTGACAGGAAAACCAGTACAAGAAATGATGGACTATGTGGCAACAAAATGCAAGGAGGCAGAGAGGTTTGTTCCCAAGGGAAACGGAAATAATGGGAAGAACAGAACGAGTCCTTGGTTCACCCAAAGGTGTAGGGAGGCAAAAACTAGGTGTACTAGAGAATGGAAAAGGTACAGAAGACAGAGAACTCAGGAAAATAAAGAGATTAGCTGAAGAGCCAGAAACGAATATGCACAGATAAGAAGGGAGGCTCAACGACAATATGAAAATGACATAGCATCGAAAGTCAAGTCTGACCCGAAGCTGTTGTATAGCCACATCAGGAGGAAAACAACAGTCGAGGACCAGGAAATCAGACTGAGGAAGGGTGATGGGGAGTTCACAAGAAACGACCGAGAGGTATGTCAGGAGCTCAACACGAGATTTAAAGTATTTACAGTGGAAACCAGTAGGACTCCAGGAAATCAGAACAGGGAGGTACACCAGCAAGTGCTGCATGAGGTACATATAACCAAGGAGGAGAAGAAGCTGCTATGCGAACTTGACACCTCAAAGGCGGTGGGACCAGACATCTCTCCGTGGGTCCTTAAAGAGGGAGCAGAGATCTTCAACACATCAACTGAAACTGGGCAACTCCCTGAGGTATGGAAGATGGCAAATGTAGTCCCAATTTTTAAAAAGGGAGACAGACATGAGGCATACTATACACTAACGTGTATAGTATGCAAAATCATGGAGAAGATCATCAGGAGGAGAGTGGTAGAGCACCTGGAAAGAAACAAGTGTATAATTGACAACCAGCACGGTTTCAGGGAAGGAAAATCCTGTGTCACAAACTTACTGGAGTTTTATGACAAGGTGACAGAAGTAAGACAAGAGAGAGAGGGGTGGATCGACTGCATTTTTTTGGACTGCAAGAAGGCCTTCGACACAGTTCCTCACAAAAGGTTACTGCAAAAGCTAGAGGATCAGGCACACATAACAGGAAAGGCACTGCAATGGATCAGAGAATACCTGACAGGGAGACAACAACGAGTCATGGTACGTGACGAGGTGTCAGAGTGGGCGCCTGTGACAAGCGGGGTTCCACAGGGGTCAGTCCTAGGACCTGTGCTGTTCTTGGTATATGTGAATGACATAACGGAAGGGATAGACTCAGAAGTGTTCTTGTTTGCAGATGATGTGAAGTTAATGAGAAGAATCAAATCGGATGAGGATCAGGCAGGACTACAAAGAGACCTGGACAGGCTACAAGCCTGGTCCAGCAACTGGCTCCTTGAGTTTAACCCTGCCAAATGCAAAGTCATGAAGATTGGGGAAGGGCAAAGAAGACTGCAGACACAATATAGTTTAGATGGCCAAAGACTGCAAACCTCACTCAAGGAAAAAGATCTGGGGGCGAGTATAACACCGAGCATATCCCCTGAGGCGCACATCAATCAGATAGCTGCAGCAGCATATGGGCGCCTGGCAAACCTACGGTTAGCGTTCGGATACCTCAGTAAGGATTCGTTCAAGACTCTGTATACCATTTACGTCAGGACCATACTGGAGTATACAGCACCAGTTTGGAATCCACACCTAGTCAAGCACGTCAAGAAATTAGAGAAAGTGAAAAGGTTTGCAACAAGACTAGTCCCAGAGCTAAGGGGATTGTCCTACGAAGAAAGGTTGAGGGAAATCGGCCTGACGACACTGGAGGACAGGAGGGTCAGAGGAGACATGATAACGACATATAAAATACTGTGCGGAATAGACAAGGTGGACAAAGACGGGATGTTCCAAAGAAGTGACACAGACACAAGAGGTCACAATTGGAAGTTGAAGACTCAGATGAATCAAAGGGATGTTAGGAAGTATTTCTTCAGTCATAGAGCAGTCAGGCCGTGGAATAGCCTAGAAAGTGACGTAGTGGAGGCGGGAACCATACATAGTTTTAAGGCGAGGTATGATAAAGCTCATGGGGCAGGAAGAGAGAGAACCTAGTAGCAACCAGTGAAGAGGCGGGGTCAGGAGCTATGAATCGACCCCTGCAACCACAAATAGGTTAGTACAAATGGGTGAGTACACATACACACACACACACACACACACACACACACACACACGTCCCTGTGTGCAGATGTGAAGTTGACGAGAAGAATCCAATCGGATGAGGACCAAGCAGAGCTACAAAGGGACCTGGACAGGCTGCAGGCCTGGTCCAGAAACTGACTCGGAGTTCAACCCCACCAAGTGCAAAGTAATGAAGACTGGGGAAGGGCAAAGAAGACCGCAGACGAAATACAGTCTAGGAAGCCAGAGACTACAAACCTCACTCAAGGAAAAGGATCTTGGGGTGAGTATAACACCAGGCACATCTCCTGAGGCGCACATCAACCAAATAACTGCTACAGCATACGGGTGCCTAGCAAACCTAAGAACAGCATTCCGACATCTTAATAAGGAATCGATCAGGACCCTGTACACTGTGTATGTTAGGCCCATATTGGAGTATGTAGCACCAGTTTGGAATCCACACCTATACAAGTACGTAAGGAAACTAGAGAAAGTGCAAAGGTTTGCAACAAAACTAGTCCCAGAGAGAAGAGGAATGTCCTGCGAAAAATGGTTAAGGGATATCAGCCTGACGACACTGGAGGACTGGAAGGTCAGGGGAGACATAACATACAAAATACTGCGAGGAATTGACGAGGTGGACAGAGACAGGATGTTCCAGAGATGGGACACATCAACAAGGGGTCACAATTAGAAACTGAAGACTCAGATAAGTCAAAGGGATGTTAGGAAGTACTTCTTTAGTCATAGAGTTGTCAGGAAGTGGAATAGCATGGCAAGCGACGTAGTGGAGGCAGGAACCATGTATAGTTTTAAGACGAGGTATGGTAAAGCTCACGAAGCGGAGAGAGAGGACCAAGTAGCGACCAGTGAAGAGGCGGGGCCAGGAGCTATGAATCTACCCCTGCAACCTAAAATAGGCGAGTACACACACACGCACACGACAGTCAACACAGTGTCCCACACAAGAAGGTACAGCGCACTTTAATCTTTGTTTACATAAAACAGCAGTGAATCTTAAATTTGCAAGTCCCACGTGAACAGTACTGAGTGAGAGAGGCAGGGAGAGAGAGAGAGAGAGAGAGAGAGAGAGAGAGAGAGAGAGAGAGAGAGAGAGAGAGAGAGAGAGAGAGAGAATGAGAGGAAGAGCTGAGAGAAGGGAAGAGCTGAGAGAAGGAAAGAGCTGAGAGAGAGGGAGCCGAGAGGGAGAGCCGAGAGAGAGGGAGAGGTGAGAGACGGCTGAGAGAGAGCTAAGAGGGAGCCGAGAGAAAGCTCTGAAAAAGCTGAGAACTCAGAGAGCTGGCGGGAGGGGGGGGGAGCGAGACGAGTAAGGAAGGAGGAGAGAGCGAGAGAGAATAAATTAGAGAAGAGTAAAACAGAGGAAAGCAAGAGAGTTAAAGAGAGCAAACAAGAGAGGAGCAAGAGGAGACAAGATAAAGGAGCAACAAAACACGAGAGAGATTCAACCCTCGACTGCCTTGCATCTGGGACATGTCACAAGAAGTAAACATTGGAGTCAGGTACTCAAACTTAAAACCACAGTTAAGTCAGCTTCCTCCATGTATTCTGCTCAATATTAAACATGCAACCAACCCTTCAGTGTTTCAAGGTCCGTTAGGGACCCACATGTAGTAGGGTTCCAGGTCCCTGTCTGGATGTACAAATTTACTAAAATTGCCTTTAACCAATGGGGAAACTCATTGTCGTCCTTAAGCAGCCAATCAGAGGGCTCTCTTTCCCAAGGAACGTGAGGGGTTCAGAAGTGAAGCAGTGTAGTTACAGACATCGGAGAGGGAGGCTCTAAATTGCTCATAAATTGTAATTATGACTGTTTAGACTCGCATTCAAAAATTAACAAAAAAAAAGGAATATGGAAAATGTCATAGAGTTTAAAACAAATCTTAGAAAGAACCACGTCTTTAACATAATAGAAACACACACAAATTCCTTCATTTATATGAGACTATTTAATAACAAATGCCTTTGGACCTAACTTTTAGAGATACCAGATTTCCGAGCCCAGAGTTCTTGAAATTGTTGACACTGGTTCTAGCCAATAGGGAAGCTCACTCTCATCCTCAAGTAACCAATCAAGGGGAGTGAGGAGTTAATATGTGAAGCAGTGTAGTTCTAGATTTGGGGGAAGACTGTTCTCAAGCACTCTTAAGTAGGCATAATAACTGGTGTCACCTTCAAAAAGCAAAAAAAAAAATTACAAGTTTACCTGGAGTTCCGGGGGTCAACTCCCCAGTGGCCCGGTCTGTGACCAGGCCTCATGGTGGAACAGGGCCTGATCAACCAGGCTGTTACTGCTGGCTGTACGCAATCCAACGTACGAGCCACAGCCCGGCTGGTGGCAAAAGTAAAAAAGTCTTTGAAAAAAGCTAATGTATGACATACCAGAAGCATATCCAAATCTTTCCATTGATTACCGACCCCTAAAGGGGTTTAATGGCATACAGTAGCGACAAGTTTGTAAGATACATGATCAACACTTAGATATCTTTAGTGCATAAACGGGATGTTGAGACTGCTGCAAGAATTTTCTACCATTTTAGAGATATTTTGCAGTTTTGTCTACAAATTATGCCAAGAGTTCTCCCAGCTCATGTAATAAAAAACTTTTTTAATCTTGCTAAATTCTTCTCATCCCGGGAATAACATTACAACCTGAGGTTTGTTTAAATATTTTACGCTTGTCAGTCAGTACATGGGAACATGTAGGTTTCTCACGGCTGTGTCCGCGTGGTCACTCATTCTGTTACTAGCCAAACCCAACCGTATTTAACGTAACAGAAATAATAATAATTATCAGGGGAAAATGCTAACCCCTTTAGGGTCATACAGCGCCTGGGAAATACTAGACAGTTAAGTTTACTTAGGTACAGGTATACATAAGTACAATTATCATACCTAGCTAGTAATATGTGTAAATTACCAAGGATGACCCAGAAAAACTCAACGTGGCTTATTTCCACTGGTGTCCTTGTAATATTAGGTAAAGCCAATCCCTTGGACCAAGAGCCCCCACGCCAGCATCAAGGAATCTCCTTCGAGAGCATGACACGCCGAAAATAAATCTTAACAGTAAGAAGTTTTACCTAATTAGACCAAAACATATTCACTCTTCCTCTTCATATATGAGAATAAATCAATATACACAGGGATACTAAAAAGATACTCCAAGGCATGTCTTAAAGATGGTGGGAAACGTTTTTAATTCAGAGCCTATCTCTACACTGGGTAGATACTGATGACAAGGAACTTCACACGGTTATTATATAATATATCTGTCATTTGAAGCTTTAATTAAGTAACGTGTTGGAAGACAGGAGCCCGGAAGCTGGCACGAGTTACTGTGTCCAAGGTCCTCTCCGCCTGGCAGTCATATAATAGGTATGGTAGCAACAAAGGCCGAGAAACGCTGACAGCATCAAGGCAGTTTTGGAGCAGGACAATGGGTGTTCCGTTTAGCGGGGGCGGGCGTGGTTACCCAGTCTAGCACTCCACACTATACAAAAATTACCTTCATTCTCGCTTGTACATTTTATATTAATAATAACTGCCGTCCAGAGGTACCAGCACTTGAGGTTGTGGTACACCATACCTGAGCACCTATGGTACAAACTTGGTTAGCTCAGGAACATAGATATGGGAGGGGAAAAAAGAGGAAACGATAGAGGAAATTTGCAGACACCACCACTGAAATACAATTCTTTTCCATAATGCATCGACGTTTTCCGTTCAATGAGAATGAAGTGCGTGGCCAGCGAAGCAGCATTACGTGCACACGTAAGATCACTGAGGAAGCCACGGCAACTATGTGAGACAGAACAATGATGGTAAAAGACAACTACGGCCCCTCCCCGACCTTCCACACACAATGACGTCACTCCTTGTTTGTAAACACAAGGAACGTGACTCTGTTCTTCACTCCTCCTTCCTATATATACCAGCACATTAAGCTACTCACCTTATATAGTAGTCCTCCTTCACTCATTCATGATGACGACGTAAATCCAGCAACGTAGACTATATAAACGTCTTTCGACTCTAGCCTCTTGGCTGTAAATGCTCCTGGGAATCAATACTATTCACCTGGTCAACGTTTCTGGCTGATAAAACCGCACAATTAACACAACTCAAATCTCAGATTTTACACTTGTAACATTAGCGAAACTGACAGTAAACACGCGAGCAGTGAGAGAGGAAGCTATGCCTGGCAGAGCGTCAGGAGCAGACTGAGACGGTGTGTGTGTGTGTGTCAGCCTGGCGGGGGTGGCTGCTAGGGGGCAGCAGTTGCCTCATTCTACTTTATACTCTATACCCTCCTCCTCCTCCTCCTTCTCCCCCCTTCCCTCCTCCACCTCCTCCCCTCCTCACGTGACACTGCATACCACACGCCCCTCACTCTTTCCTCAGTGGTTGCTGCCTGAGGAAGTAACGTCAGTGTGCACAAGGGGAAGAATTTTGATTGGCTATGATACGGCAGATATTGGACTGTAAGATAAGTGTTTTAAGGTGGTCGTTGTTACCTTCCCCAGGTGACGCCTCTCTCTCTCTCGTAGGCTCAACCTGGTGGAGGTGGTGCACTGCTGACCACTCCACTAGTGTCCTTACTCCACCTACCCTCCCTCAGTCAGTGACAGGTGGAGGTGGGGCACTGTTGACCACTCCACTAGTGTCCTTACTTCACCTACCCTCCCTCAGTCAGTGACAGGTAAGGGGGGAAACACTGCTGCCCCACTCCATCAGTGTCCTCAACCCACCTACCCTCCTTCAGTCAGTGGTAAGTGGAGGTGGTGCACAGCTGACCACTCCATTAGAGTCCTCACCCACCTACTTTTCCCTCATTCATGACGGGTGGAAGTTATTAGTTAATATTTTTATTAGGGCACCCCATACCCATCCTGTGGGCGGTAGTCAAAAGATTACAGAGGTACATAAGGGTCCAGGGACTGGGCCTCAAAGTTTTGATAGCTGAGCAAGTTACAGAGGTAATGAATTTACAATTTACAAAGGTAATGAACTCACAATTTACAAAGGTAATGAACTCCAGGTAGGTCTAGTCACAATCATGACAAGTTACAAAGGTATTTACAGATTACAGAGGTACACAATGGGTCCAGGGACCGGGCTCCAAAGTTTTGATGGCTGAACTAGGTACAAGGTAATGAACTCACAAGTTACAAAGGTAATGAACTCACAAGTTACAAAGGTAATGACAGGTGGAAGTGGGGCACTGCTGACCACTCCGCGAGTGTCCTCAACCCACCTACCCTCCCCACCCCTTCAGTCCATTTAGGGAGTAGCACGTGGCGGTAATGGACCACTCACTCCACCAGTCTCCACCTTCCCTCCATCTCTCCGCCCACACACCCACCTACCTCCTAAACCCCACCCACTGATCTATCCCCAACCAACCCTCCCTCCAACCAGACCCAACACGCCCATCCAACTAACGCTGCCTCCAGCATAGAATATACCACACACTAGTGCCAATAAGCTACGCTCAAGTCAGACGTACACAACAATAACAGTGGCTAGGAATGGTGGAATATGGTACACATACCTTACTTCCCTTCCTGGAAACCCTCCAGTATATTTGCTGCTGTGTCTCCCTCGTGGAGTATAACTGTCAAAGATAAACCCTTTGGGTAATAAATACCGACAATTGGTTTAGAAAGACACTTTAAACAAACACTATAACATATTATTAGAAAAATTTCGGTCCTGGAACCTTGATCAAGGTCCCCGGACCGAAACGTTTTCTAATAAATATGTTATAGTGTTTGCTTACGTGTCTTCTAAACCAAATGTGAAAGTATATCATAATAAATATAAACCCTTTCCCCCATATTGTGAATTATTATTTTTATTATTATTTTTTAATTATTATTATAAATTTTAGTAGTAAGTAGTAGTAGTAGTATAGTACTAGCAGTGGTAGTAGTAGTAGTAGTATAGTAGCAGCAGCAGTAGTAGTAGTATAGTATAGTATACTAAGTAGTAGTAGTAGCAGTAGTACTAGTGTAGTTAGTAGTAGTATAGTAGTAGTAGTAGTATATACTAGTATAGTAGTAGCAGTAGTACAGTAGTAGTAGTAGTAGCAGTAGTACTAGTAGTAGTAGTAGTAGTAGTAGTATAGTAAATAGTAGTAGTAGTATAGTAGTAGTAGTAAGCAGTAGTAGTAGTAGTAATAGTAGCAGCAGCAGTAGTAGTATATAGTAGTAGTAGCAGTAGTAAATTTGTAGTAAATAGTAGTAGTACTAGTAGTAGTAGCAGTAGTAGTAGTATATATAGCAGCAGTAGTAAGTAGTATAGTAGTATTAGTAACTAGTAGTAGTAGCAGTAGTAAGTAGTAGCAGCGCAGTAGAGTAGTAGTAGTAGTACAGCAGTAATAGTAGTAGTAGTAGCAGTAGTAGTAGTAGTAAATATAGTAAAATAGTAACTAGTATAAGAGCAGTAGTAGTAGTAAATCAGCGCAGTATAGATTTGTAGTAGTAGTAGCAGTATAGTGTAGTAGTGTAGAGTACTAGTAGTAGTAGAGTAGTAAGTAGAGTTTGCAGCAGTAGTAGTATAAGTACTAGAGTAGTACAGTATAGTAGTAGTAGTAGTAGTATAGTAGTAGTACTAGTAGTAGTAGCAGTAGTAGTATAGTAGTAGCAGCAAATAGAGTATAGTACTAGTAGTAGTAGCACAGTAGTTTGTAGTAGTAGTACTATAGAGTACAGTAGTAGTAGTATAGTAGTACTAGTAGTAGTAGCAGAAATAGTAGTAGTAGTAGTACTAGTAGTAGTAGCAGTAGTAGAGTAGTAGTAGCAGCAGCAAAGTAGTATAGTACTAGTAGTAGTACATAGTAGTAGTAGCAGTAGTAGTAGTAGTAGTATAGCAGTAGTAGTATAATAGTAGTAGTAGCATAATAGTAAATAGTAGTAGTAATAGTAGTAGTATCGCAATGAACTATCAATATTATTATATAAAAAAAAAATAAAAAAGCGCTAACCAAAAGGGGGCTTCCAGCAACTATAAATAGTAATATGGACACCCTAAACAAGACAAAAAAAACAATATATATTCAGAAGCTTTCGAAAAAAAATATTGATACTTTTTCCTACTAACAATTAAAATAAACTGATGGCCCCTTTGGGGCCCCACAATTTTAACACTAAAGGCCCCCTTGGCCCCAACCCTTGTCCCACTGAGGGCCCCCCGGGACCAACTATGTAACACTGGGGCCCCTTTGGGAAACCCAAACTATGTAAAACTAAACCCCTTGGCCCAACTATGTAACTGGGGCCCTTGGACCAATTTATGAAAACTGAGGGCCCCCTTTTGGCCCAAAACAATGAAACTGAGGGCCCCCTTTTTGGACCAACAAATGTACACTGAGGGCCCCCTTGGACCAACTATGTCAACTCGGGGCCCCCCTTTGGGACCAACTATGTACACTGATGGCCCCTTGGCCCAAACCAAATTTACACTAAAGGGCCCCCCCTTGGCCCCAACTGGGGTACACTGATGGCCCCTTAAACCAAACTATGTACACGAGGGCCCCCTTTGGCCCCACAATTAAAACTAAAGGGCCCCTTTGGGACCAACTATGAAACACTGAGGCCCCCTTTGGGAACCACCAATGAACCCTGAGGGCCCCCTGGACCAACAAATGTAACAGGGGGGGGCCACCGGACCAACTTGTACCTGGGGCCCCCTTTGGGGCCCAAAACTATTTTACACTAAAAGGCCCCCCTTGGCCCAAACAATGTACACGGGAGGGCCCCTTGGACCAACTATGAAACACGGGATTGCCCCTTGGCCCAAATTTAAAATGTACATTTGATCCCCCTTTGGGACCAACAAAGTACACGATGGCCCCTTGGGACCAACAAATGAAACTGAGGGCCCCTTTGGGACCAACTATTAACTGATGGCCCCTTGGACCAACTAGGTAAAACTGAGGGCCCCTTTTTGGGGACCAAACAATGTACACTGTTTGGCCCCCTTGGGCCCCAACAATGTACACAAAATGGCCCCTTGGACCAACTAGACCCTGATGGCCCCCTTCGAAAAATTTGTACACGGAGGGCCCCTTTGGGGCCCAAACCCTATTCCCTGAGGGCCCCCTTTCGCCCAAACTTTTTCCCTTAATGGCCCCTTGGACCAACAATGTAAAAAACGTTTGGCCCCTTGGCCCAAACCTATTACACTGAGGGCCCCTTGGACCAACTATGTACACTGATGGCCCCTTTGGGACCAACTTTTTACATTAAGGGCCCCCCTTGGACCAACTATGTACGCTGATGGCCCCTTTGGGCCCAACATTTACACTAAATGGCCCCTTGGACCAACTTTTAACACTGATGGCCCCTTGGCCCCAACTATGTACACTAAATGGCCCCTTGGCCCAAACTTTTTAAAATTAAAATTGGCCCCCCTTGGCCCCAAAAAATTTTTAAAAAAACACGAGGGCCCCTTGGCCCAACATTTACTTTAAGGGCCCCTTGCCCAAACTATGTAACTGATGCCCCTTTTGGGAAACCCAAAAAATGTACACGGGAAGGGCCCCTTTGGCCCAAACCCATGTACACGGGGCCCGTTTGGCCCAAACTATGTACCCTAAGGCCACGGGCCCAAACTATGTACAATGGGGCCCCTTTGGGACCAACTATTTTCCCATTTGAGGAAAATTTTGGCCCAAACTAGGTACACTTTTGGGCCCCGGGGACCAACTAGGGTAAAAAACTGATTCCCCTTGACCAACTAGTCCACTGATGGACCCTTGGCCCAAAAAAAATGTCCCACTGATGCCCCCCATTGGACCAACTAAAAAAGACTTTTGGGCCCCCTTGGGACCAACTATTTACACTGAGGGCCCCCCTGGCCCAAACCTATGTACACGAGGGCCCCCTTTGGGCCAAAACTATGTACATGTGGCCCCTTGGCCCAAACCTATGTACACAAAAGGCCCCTTGGACCAACAAATGTCCCACTGAGGGGCCCCTTTGGGAACCAACTGATTCCCTCATTTTTTGTATATTTTCTACTGTCTTCCTTTTAAATGTTCCTAGAATCTGTTTGAAAAAGCCCCCTGGATGGCGAAACTCTAAAATAAAGATATCCAGATTTGCACATGGGGCTTAATTTTCACAGGAAAATGCAGGCAAAAAGTTCTCATGGGGGTTTTTTTAAATTCTGAGGGAAATTTTTTTTCCCAAAGGGCCCCCTTGGGACTGGGGAAGAAAGGCAGGGGATAATTTGTTGGATTATCCCAACCGGTTAAGGGGCCCCCAAAATTGTTTGGGGGGCGGTGAAGTTATCCCCTTTGGTCACTTTTGAATATTTTTTGGGAAAGGCCAAAAAACAAGAAATAATTTAAAGTTTAAAAGCTTTTTGAAAAATTTTTTTTTTAAATTTTAAAAAATTTTGCGAAAGGAAAAATTGTTTTCAGGGTATCTATTTTACTCTATCCAAAAGGGGAAAAATAAATACTGTTTTCCCCAGTCTTCAAACCCTGGGTTGTGGACCTACACAGTCTTTTGATTAATTCTGAAAAAAAATTTCTCCACCGCGGGTTTTGGGTGGAGGGGTGCGGGGTTTTAATAAAAATGCCCCGGGTTTTTCCCCCAAACCTTCTAAACTTTCTCGGAACCCCGGGATATGTTTCTTCAAAATCCTGCTTTAAATTTTTTGGCCCAAATAAAATTTCTCTTGTGATTCTATAAAATTTTTTTTAAAGTAATTCCTAGGCGCCCTCCAATTTGAAGAATTATGACTAAAATTCAATATTTGAGGGTTTTTAAACTTTTTTGGGAAAAAAACTAACCTGTCTGCCCAATTGCCGGCCCCTCTATCTCCTTACCAGCCCTCGGGTGCAGATAAAATTTAGTCTTTTTTAAGTTTACTTGCCGGGTTTAATAAAAAAAGGGATTTACTCATGCTCCCTGAAAAGCAAAATTAAAAGAAGGGTCTTTTCCCGTTGTTCCTCAGGGAAAAGGACAGTCCATGGGGAAAAGGGAAACAATTTTCTGGCAAACCTGCAACCCTTTGGGAAAGGAAAGCTTTAGCTGTGTCTGTCCACTTGATCTTCGAGGCCCTTGCCAGTTTTTCTCATAAAAAAAATTTGGGTAAAACCCCAGATCAATCCCCCCAAGGAAATCAGCATTCTTTTCCCAAAAACCCTTTTGTTAAAATTTTCCCGGTTTTTGGCCAAACACCGGGAAGAATTAATCAAATTTTGGGTTTAGGGCAACCAACAGTGATAATGTTATTACCCCCGTAATAAAATTTTCTCTTTCATGGGGGGAAACCCTCGGATACACCAACATCAAAATATCCCAGTTAATTTTTTGCACCTGTACCCAAAAAATTTTAAACAAAGGGGACAGAATCATAGCCCCTCCAAATTCTTCTAAAAAAAAACAGAGGAAATTTTTAAAAAGGTGTTCTTTGAAAGGGGGAATTTTTTCCCTTTCCTTTTAAGTGAGGGAATATGCTCCCAAATATCTCTAAAGGGTTTTTGGGCTTCAGTTTTTTTCGATTTTTCCTGAAGGGGAAAAAAGACTGTCAGTAAATAAAGGGGGCCCCCCTTTTTTCCCACTTTTTTCAGGGACATGTACTAGGGAAATTAAGAATTTTTTCCCCAATTGGGGGTTTTTGAGGGCATTTTGGGGTGGATGTACCACTTTGTTGCAGAGGAAGCAAACGACAAGGGTTTTTCCCCTTTTCTCCCCCTGATGTTGCAACTTTGGGGGTCACTCTGGCTGGTGTCTCTCTGTATACTGTTGTCGAGTTACACCATGTTGAGTGATTTGTCTCTCACCAGGTGGACAATAAGTTGAGTAGTGTGGCTCACCAGGTGACTTAGTTGGCTGACGTAGACGTTCTCCATCCGGCTGGCACTTCATCCTCCAAGGTTGACGATCTTTGCTCATGCCAGGCTGCTGAAAAGAGAGATGGGACCGCTCGGACAAGGAGCGGTTAGTTTCAATGGTATCAGCCAACCTGGTTGCCTCCACTGCAGTGGTTAAGTCACGATAATGCAGAAAGACTCGAACCTCTGGTCCCACAGACTCCAGCAGGTTGTCAATCAGAATAAGCTGCACAAGATCATCGAAGGTAGCAACACCACTTGCTTTATACCAGCTGGTAAAAGCTTTAGTCTGCTGTCGCACAAAATCAACCAGGGATTGACCAAGCTGTCGTCAGCCTAACTTGAAGTTTTTCCTATACTTAGCTGGGATACATGTATATGCTTTCAAAATTGTGGTCTTCACCACTTTATAATCGGAAAAATCAGTGTCATTTAACACTGATGTAGATTCCTGTGCCTTACCAAACAATGCTGTGTGAACCAACGACTCCCAGTGCTGTTCCGGCCACCTCAAGGCTGGAGACTGATTTTCGAAAACTTCGAAAAATTGTTCTGGTTCGGCCTCATTGAAGTGGGGAACAAGCTGTGCTGCTTTCTGTTAACTAAAGTCATTTACAAGTTGCGAAAACTGCCTTCTTTCTTTTTCCCTATCAAACTCTTCCTTGGCAAATGCCCTCTGTTCCCTAGTCAGCTCAAGATTGATTTTTGCCAGCTCAAGTGCTAATGCAGCTGATTTGATCTGAGACAACCCTGCTGCACTAGACTGACGATTTTGCTCCACTGATGTATCATCTTCCTCCTGCGAGAACATCGGAGTTTTATTCCTGGCTCCCGTAGAGGGAGGAGTCTGATGTTCCATCTCCTCTTCCCGAAGTTTGTTGGTGATCAGTGAACGCAGTTGAGAAGCTGTGAGAGTGCATTCGTAATCAATGCCAATGGAACGAGCAATTTGCCAACAACGCTGTAGGGACAATTTAGGCAAGCTAAATAAAGTATATGCTGACACCAGACGTCTGACTCGTCTAGGTGGCATACCCCAATGTATAAGTTATTTGCTATGCACAGTACGATTGCAGAATACCCCAACGTAACACGTTATTTGCAGAACATGCTTAGCTATGCACAGTACGATTACAGAATACGCATACGCTTACAAGGTGGATACACAATAGCAAAGCTGCCTGCAAAATCTTCACACAAGATTGGCCGTAGTGAAGCGAGCACACCGAACAAGCTAGTAGCGAGCTGTTGAACGATCACACAATAGCAAGGCTGACCATAGCAAAGCTATTGACACGCAAAGTTTGTAAAGCGCTGGCAAAGCTAATGCAATGCCAGACAGCAAGCTACACAAAAGTTCTGTTCCAGCATCACCCCGGCTCAACCCGGTA
>NC_069454.1:29324937-29347160 GCF_026875155.1 Cherax quadricarinatus
GATTTTGAGGCTATGATACGGCGATATTGGACTGTAAGATAAGTGTTATAAGTTGGTCGTTGTTACCTTCCCCAGGTGACGCCTCTCTCTCTCTCGTAGGCTCAACCTGGTGGAGGTGGTGCACTGCTGACCACTCCTCTAGTGTCCTTACTCCACCTACCCTCCCTCAATCAGTGACAGGTGGAGGTGGTGCACTGCTGACCACTCCACTAGTGTCCTTACTCCACCTACCCTCCCTCAATCAGTGACAGGTGGAGGTGGGGCACTGCTGACCACTCCACTAGTGTCTTTACTGCACCTACCCTCCCTCAGTCAGTGACAGGTGGAGGTGGGGCACTGTTGACCACTCCACTAGTGTCCTTACTCCGCCTACCCTCCCTCAGTCAGTGACAGGTGGAGGTGGGGCACTGCTGACCACTCCATCAGTGTCCTCAACCCACCTACCCTCCCTCAGTCAGTGACAGGTGGAGGTGGGGCACTGTTGACCACTCCACTAGTGTCCTTACTCCGCCTACCCTCCCTCAGTCAGTGACAGGTGGAGGTGGGGCACTGCTGACCACTCCATCAGTGTCCTCAACCCACCTACCCTCCCTCAGTCAGTGACAGGTGAAGGTGGGACACTGCTGACCACTCCATCAGTGTCCTCAACCCACCTACCCTCCTTCAGTCAGTGGTAAGTGGAGGTGGTGCACAGCTGACCACTCCATTAGAGTCCTCAGTCCACCTACTTTCCCTCAGTCAGTGACAGGTGGAAGTTAGTTAGTTTAATATGTTTATTATGCACCCCATACCCATCCTGTGGGCGGTAGTCAAAAGATTACAGAGGTACATAATGGGTCCAGGGACTGGGCCTCAAAGTTTTGATAGCTGAGCAAGTTACAGAGGTAATGAATTTACAATTTACAAAGGTAATGAACTCACAATTTACAAAGGTAATGAACTCCAGGTAGGTCTAGTCACAATCATGACAAGTTACAAAGGTATTTACAGATTACAGAGGTACACAATGGGTCCAGGGACCGGGCTCCAAAGTTTTGATGGCTGAACTAGGTACAAGGTAATGAACTCACAAGTTACAAAGGTAATGAACTCACAAGTTACAAAGGTAATGACAGGTGGAAGTGGGGCACTGCTGACCACTCCGCGAGTGTCCTCAACCCACCTACCCTCCCCACCCCTTCAGTCCATTTAGGGAGTAGCACGTGGCGGTAATGGACCACTCACTCCACCAGTCTCCACCTTCCCTCCATCTCTCCGCCCACACACCCACCTACCTCCTAAACCCCACCCACTGATCTATCCCCAACCAACCCTCCCTCCAACCAGACCCAACACACCCATCCAACTAACGCTGCCTCCCAGCATAGAATATACCACACACTAGTGCCAATAAGCTACGCTCAAGTCAGACGTACACAACAATAACAGTGGCTAGGAATGGTGGAATATGGTACACATACCTTACTTCCCTTCCTGGTACCTCTCAGTATATTTGCTGCTGTGTCTCCCTCGTGGAGTATACTGTGAAAGTATTATAATGAATAAATATATAACCTTCCTCCATATTGTGAATTATTATTATTAGTAGTAGTAGTAGTATTAGTAGTAGAAATAGTCGTAGCGGGTTATTTAGTGGGTAATAGTATAGCATAGTAGTATTTAGTAGTAGAAAAGGGTTGGGTAGTATGAATGAGAAATCAATATTTTATTAAAAACAAAAAGGGGCGCAAACCCCACAAGGGCTTTTACAGAAAATTTTAAATTAGAAATTTAGGGAAACAGCAAAAAACAAGACAGAAAATAATATTCAGAAGCTTTTTTATAAATATTGATCCCATTTCCTACATAAAAATTATATAAACTAAAGGCCCCTTTTGGACCAACTTTGTACACTGAGGGCCCCCTTTGGGACCAATATGTAAAACTGATGGCCCCTTGGCCAACTATGTACACTGACCCCCCCTTTGGACCAACTATGTCCCACTGATGGCCCTTGGCCCAAAAACTATGTACCCTGAGGGCCCCTTTGGGACCAACTTTACACTAAACCCCCCTTTGGGGCCCAACTTTTGTACACTGATGGCCCCGGGGAAACCAACTATGTACATTTGGTTGGGCCCCTTGGACCCAACTTTTGTCCCACGATGGCCCCTTGGCCCAAACAAATTGTACACTGAGGGCCCCTTGGACCAACTTATGTACCTGAGGGCCCCTTTGGGACCAGCAATGAAAACACTGATGGCCCCTTGGCCAACTATTAACTGAGGGCCCCCTTGGCCCAAAACTATGTACACTGTGGCCCCTTGGCCCAATTTTGGTACATGTTTCCCCCTTGGACAACTAGGTACACTAAAGGCCCCCTTTGGGACCAACTATGACACTGAGGGCCCCTTTGGCCCAAACTATTTTCACTAAAGGCCCCTTGGCCCCAATTTATGTACATGAGGGCCCCCCTTGGGCCCCAACTATGTACACTGAGGGCCCCCTTGGGAAACCAAAACTATGTACACTGTCCCCCCTTGGACCATCAGTACACTGAGGGCCCCCTTTGGGAAACCAACTATGTACACTGAGGGCCCCCTTGGGACCAACTATGCCCACTGATCCCCCCTTTGGGAAACCAACTTTTGGTACACTGAGGGCCCCTTGGCCCAAACCCTATTACATTAAAGGCCCCCTTGGCCCAAACTATGTACACTGAGGGCCCCTTTGGGCCCAAACTATATCACTAAAGGCCCCGGGGCCAACTATGTACATGACCCCCCCCTTTGGGACCAAACTAGTACACGATCCCTTTGGGACCAACTATGTACACTGAGGGCCCCCTTGGCCCAGCAATGTACCGTTTGGCCCCTTTGGGGCCAACTATGTAACTGAGGGCCCCTTTTGGCCCAAACCTATGACACTGAGGGCCCCCTTGGCCCAACTTTATACACTGAGGGCCCCCTTGGCCCCAATATGTCCCACTGAGGGCCCTTTGGGCCCAACTAAAAACACTGACCCCCCCTTTGGCCCAAACATGTACACTGAGGGCCCCCTTGGACCAACTTTGTACACGGGGGGGCCCCCTTGGGCCCAACAGGGAAACCTAAAGGCCCCTTGGACCAGAAATTGTACACTGATGGCCCCGGGACCAAACCCTATGACTTTGGGGGCCCCTTGGACCAACTATGTAAAATTGAGGGGGCCCCCCTTTGGGAAACCCAAATATATACCCCTGAGGGCCCCTTGGACCAACAATGTACATGACCCCCCCTTTGGGGACCAACTATTTTAATGACCCCCCTTTGGACCAACTAAAATACACTAAAGGGCCCCCTTGGACCAACAAAGTACCTGAGGGCCCCTTGGACCAACAAATTTAAAACCTGAGGCCCCCGGGCCCAACAAATGTAAAAACGAGGGCCCCCTTGGACCAACTATGTACACTGAGGCCCCTTTGGGGCCCAAACTATGTACACTGATGGCCCCTTGGACCAACTATGTACACTGATGGCCCCTTGGACCAACTATGTACACTGATGGCCCCTTGGACCAACTATGTACACTGATGGCCCCTTGGACCAACTATGTACACTGATGGCCCCTTGGACCAGCAATTTTACATGTTTGGCCCCTTGGACCACACTATGCACATGTGGCCCCTTGGACCACTATGTACATTTGATGGCCCCTTGGACCAGCAATGTACACTGATGGCCCCTTGGACCAACTATGTACACTGATGGCCCCTTGGACCAACTATGTACACTGATGGCCCCTTGGACCAATATATTACACTGATGGCCCCTTGGACCAACTATGTACACTGATGGCCCCTTGGACCAACTATGTACACTGATGGCCCCTTGGACCAACTATTTACACTGATGGCCCTTGGACCAGCAATTTTACCTGAGGTCCCCTTGGACCAACTATGTACACTGATGGCCCCTTGGACCAACTATGTACATTGATGGCCCCTTGGACCAACTATGTACACTGATGGCCCCTTGGACCAACTATGTACACTGATGGCCCCTTGGACCAACTATGTACACTGATGGCCCCTTGGACCAACTATGTACACTGATGGCCCCTTGGACCAAGTATGCACAGTGATGGCCCCCTGGACCTACTATGTACACTGATGGCTCCTGGACCAAACTATGTACACTGATGGCTCCGAACCAACTATGTACACTGATGGCTCCGAGACCAACTATGTACACTGATGGCTCCTGGACCAACTATGTACATTGATGGCTCCTGGACCAACTATGTACACTGATGGTTCCTGGATCAACTATGTACACTGATGGCTCCCTGGACCAACTATGTACCTGATGGCTCCTGGACCAACTATGTACACTGATGGTTCCTGGACCAACTGTGTACACTGATGGTTCCTGGACCAACTAAGTACACTGATGGTTCCTGGACCAACTGTGTACACTGATGGTTCCTGAACCAACTATGTACACCGATGGCTCCCTGGACCAACTGTGTACACTGATGGCTCCCTGGACCAAGTATGTACACTGATGGCTCCTGGACCAACTATCTACACTGATAGCTCCTGGACCAGCTATGTACACTGATGGATCCCTGGACCAGCTATTGTCATGTGGGTTCGAAACGTGGATGGAGTAAAAACACTCATGTAGGCTGGTTAGTACGTATAATTATAACCGAAATAGGGGGAGCACTAAGCCTTGAACCTGTCTCCTGTCTAACGCCTCTACTTGAACTGGCTTGCCGAGTGCCTCGAGGGTAGTGGCATTCAAAACATGCTAGGTCAGCTGAACAGTGAATAACAAGTGATTCACACAGATGGTTGGTAGTGAGTCATACTACTGGTAACTGGTTACTGGTAACTGTTACTAGGAACTGGTACTACTGAGAGCTCGGCGACGCTAACGTATGTCGTCCTGGCATACATCTAATACAAACTAGAGGTGGCAGGCATACAGCTTGGGCTGTTTCTATACAGTGTCAAAGTATACATAGGAAGCTAACGTAATTGACTATAATGAAACTTACTGTGATGAAACTGGAATGAAACTGTAATGCATTACAAGGTATGATATAGCAAAACTCATCGAATGAGACTCAACATTGGGATTACATAATAGAAGTGATAAAAAAAATTTGATCGATCGATCTGTATTCATGTGATCTACGGACTCTGAGGAAGAAATATATACAAAGAAAGAAGTGTTTAACAGAAAGGCAGATTCGGTGCACTCAAATCTAGACTGTTAACTCTCAGAATGCGGAGAGAACGTAGATACAAAAAAAAAAAAATTCTTGAATATTGATAAGTTGATACTGTAATTATTCATCTATACAGGTTATTTACATTTAACCCCAACTCTGCTAGGGTGAGATATATGCAGAATAGATGTCATCTCTGGGAGGATCAAACTCTGTTGCACTGGCTAACTCATGCTGTATTTGAGGCAAATCTGAATTGGTAGTTACAAATGATACTTGAGGATTTCTCAATACCTGTCGTGTACGTAGGGAATAACGACATTCAGGTTGATCGTCTGACTGAGTATCAGAGGAAGAGAGTACAGGATCAGGAGGATTGTCAGAGTCTGTCACATTAGTCTAGATTAGAACATCATTTTCATCACATACTAACTTCATATGATCTAAATGCGATTCTTTATACTGACCAGTACTAATTTCTCTAACCTTATACTTATTTCCAGTGATATGTTCAACTACTCGATAAGGACCAACAAACTTTTGATCAAGCTTAGGCATTTCAGATGTTTTGTTAAAGTTAGTCAGCATAAGTCTCGAACCTACTTTGATTTTGGATGGCTTTGCTCGAGTGTTTGCGACTCTTGTAAATTCAGCTGTTGATTTATGAAGTGTTTCACGGATTCTTCTAAAAAACATTTTGAGCTAAGCTGGTACGAGTTGCTATGAAATCATCAGGGTTGTAATTTGGTTTTGGATTAGAATATAACTACTCATAAGGCAAACGTTTATCTACAATGCAATATGTGGAGTGTCACCTATGGAAACATTATAAGCGAATTTTTTGACACTGCACTCAGGGTATAACTTCATCCCAAGTTTCACTGTTGGGATTGATAGTGGCTCTCAAGACATCAAGTACTTTCTTATTGGTACGTTCCGCAAACCCCATTGCTGGCAGGATGATGAGGAACAATGGTGGATTTAGAGATCTTGTACAAGGTACACAAATTTTCAAGAATCTCATTACAGAATTCACCTCCATTATCTGTTACTAGGGACTTAGGGGTGGTATGTCTGCAGATAATGCGTTCTTTAAACGCTTTAGCTACTGTCTCAGCAGTCTTATCTGCAATAGGAACTAACTCACAATATCTGGTGAAATGATCTACCATAACACACAGATGTTTGTTGCTCTGGAGGGAACATTGGAAATTAGTTAACAAATATAGCGCAACTCTTTCCCAAGGTTCGCTAGTGGTTGGATACACTTGGATTGGATTAGAACCATTAGCATTACCTTTATGTTCCATGCAGACACTACATTTCTTAACATACTCAGAAATGTCAGTTGCCATATGAGGCCAAAAGTATTTCAATCTGGCTTGTTTTACTGAACGATCCATACCAAGGTGCGCAACATCTGGTACATCGTGAACTAGCTGTAAGACTACATTCACTAGTGACTGTGGAATTACTAACTGGTAAACTCTTCTGCTAGGAGTACCCAACTTGGCTGTTTGATACAGTAATTCTTGGTTCATGACAAAGTCACTGATGGGTGCTGGTGGCTTCACAGTCAGAATACAATCTTCCTGGAGCAGGAATCGAATCAAAACCACCCAGGGTCCTGTTCATTGAGCATTCTTTACATCCTCAGCAGTAATGGAGGGTCTGCAGTTACTATACTAACATGTCGCGATAAAGCATCTGTGACTACATTTTGACTTGCCAGGTAAGTGTTCAAAGGTGGGATGAACTCTTGGATAGTCAAGGTCCATCTGGCTAATCTTCCAGTGGGTTTGTTTGTTCTGGAATAAAGGTATCAGTGGGGGTGTGGTCTGTCAAGACATGAACGGGTACTGATAAAATAATGTCTCGAAAGTGTTTTAAAGACCTACTATTGCTAAAGCTTCTTGCTCAGTTACTGATATTTGTTCAGCCTTCGTAAGGACTCGGCTAGCAAATGCAACTGAGTTGTTTCTTGCCATCAGTCTTCTGAGCTAGTACGGCACCTATGCCAATGAACTAGCTCAGTTGTAGAAAAGGGCTTTAGAAAAATCTGGAAATTTCAAATTGGAGCAGAGTTAGTTTTTTTTAGTGTCTGGAATGCTCTTTCTTGACAGAAGGTCCAAACAAAAGGAGCATCTTTCTTAAGCAACTCAGTTAGAGGAGCAGCTATGGAAGAAAAATTGTCAATGAAAGATCTATAAAAACCTGCTAAGCCCACAAAGGATATTATGACATCAGCAGTTTTCGGAGTTGAAAAATTTAGTACTGCAGTTACTTTACTTTGGTGAGTCATAACCCCTCTAGGAGTGACTACGTGACAAATAAACTTGATTTTTGATCTGAAAAATTAACATTTAGACAGTTTGATCTTTAAATTGGCTTCTTCAAGCTTACCAAGTGCTACATCAAGTCTTTTCAGGTGTGTATCCATGTCTTTAGACATGACAATTACGTCATCTAAGTACACCATAAGTGCATTACCTATGAGACCTCTAAAGATATTAGTCATGAGTCTTGAGAATGTGATAGGGGAGGATCGTAATCCAAAGGCCATATGGAGGAAGTGATAATGACCTGTAGGAGTGGAGAATGCAGTTAGCTCTTGGCTGTCCTTGTGAAGAGGGACTTGCCCAAACCCTTGTAACAAGTCCAGGGTTGAAAAGACTTTGTTATCTCCGATGTTACATAAAAGATCACCCAGTACAGGAAGTGGAAGCGATTTGGAATAGTTTTCGCATTTAACTTCCTAAAGTCAATCATTGGGCGCCAAGTACCATCCTTCTTAGGTACTAGGATCAAGGGCGCATTCCAAGGTGAATTGCTAGGTGCAATAACTCCATCATCAAGCATTTGATTCATCAATTCTTCTGCGACACCAACTTGTGAATGAGGCATTCTGTACGCAGGTATATAGATAGGTCTAGTACCAGGTTCAAATGAAATACGATGGGACAATAGTTCGTTATACCCATCTTCTCACTTGGTATGGCAATGGTTTTACAACGTTTGTTCAACAGAGTCAACAAACGCTTGACTTCGTTTGGGAAGTCAGTGGGAGCTAAGCCTTTCTCCTCAACTGGTGGAACGGATTGATCCAGTGAAGTGGATGAGGTCTCCCCGGTAGGCACCGACCCACTGATCAGGTGACAACTCATCCTCTACCTGAACAGGGTAAGGATAGTGAACAAGGTCAACAAGATTGGTATTTGCTCTGAGACGAACACTGTGACCAGAAGTGTTAGCTAGGACGAAATGGATCTTACTATCTCTTACAACATGTAAGGATGGTTCAACAAATAAACCCTTTACTTTGCAGGAATCACAGTCAACTAGAACATTATCACCATCTGGAACACTAGGAACAACAACAGACACTCTAGTGAGGGCACTAGCTGCGACAGAAACGTCTTTCTGCAGACGGCATGTGATATCAAAGAGATGGCATTACTAGTTGCAAGTAATCGTTTTCCAACTACTACTACTACTACTTGAACTAGCAGACATTGCAGGGATAGGCTCAGCACTCAAGGTAGTCAGAGTGTCCTCGGACGCTTGAGGTAACTGGACACTATCTTGGAAGCCTGAAGTTGCAGGAACACAGACAGGAATGACAGGATCATCAGTGCCTGACCGCTTGGGTACGCTACTGGAAAATGCACTGGCCTGTAAGGACTTAATCCGAACACCGTACTCTGCGGCAGTATGGCAGATCTCGGATCCAAGCTGGTAACCCCAAAATGGTATGATCAAGTCATCAATTTGGGCATGCCATCGATAAGGGTCGAGCACAATGTGCAAGTCTCGTGGAAGCAAATCCCAGTAGAAGATCACCAGGGAAAGTAATCTGGTCGACAACAAGGAAGGAAGCAGTGAAGTCTCTACCTTGGATAGAAAAGGTGAGTGAAGTCCGACCTCGGACACGCAGGTGAGAACCAGCTACTCCACTAAGGGAGGACACATGTTGGTTCTACGAGAAGCACATGTAACTGCTTATCCCTAAACAAACTAGCCCTGATAATATTGACTTGTGCACCAGAGTCCATGAACAGATGAACGGGTGCATTATGAACAGATGCTTGCACTATAGGGCCTATCGTTGCATTGGAAGTTATGTGCAAACAAAAAGGAGGGTTGTCATCAGAAAAGATTTGTTCCTTCATCCCCAAAATCATCTACGTCAGAGACGTGTGAAGCAACATCATCAGCAGAATTGTCATTCTCGAGACTTCTTAAGGCTTCAAAGGAATTGTGAACGGGGATGGTGTACTCATTATCACCTACTGTCACCATGGGACGGTTTGACTGGGGCACTCGAATTCCCCCGAATTGGAAGAATGAGCCTGGTTC
Organism: Cherax quadricarinatus; assembly: GCF_026875155.1. Lineage (NCBI taxonomy): Eukaryota > Metazoa > Arthropoda > Malacostraca > Decapoda > Parastacidae > Cherax > Cherax quadricarinatus. The sequence goes on from NC_069454.1 coordinate 29,334,490, forward strand.
TGGTTAGTCTGAGAGCCACGACGTCTGTTTCCTATCCTGGTTCTGCGGTTGGAACGGCCACAGAAAGACCTAGAGTACTGAAGGTTGAAAAAGAGCTTTGCACTCAGAGTGTATGTCCATGTTTTTATGTAAGACGTAGGGGCAGATCTGATGGTATCATATCATTTTACGGCGTTCTTAGGGTAATTTGGACAATTAATTAAAATTGGCCCACGGAAAACCCACGTTGTAAAAGTCGGACTATGGTTACTGAATGTATAAAATACTACGAGGTTTATAATGATCTGTACACTGGCCCTTGGTGATCGCTGAGAGGTTTGACCATTACGTTTTTGTGTGTGGCGCAAACAAGAGGTGGTGCAGAGGGCATAGGTGTGAAATTACTTTTAAAACAAGGGAAGTACCCTGGAGGCAAAAGGAAAACGTAATGATTTGGGCTGTAAGTGGTTCCTCGTCACGTTGGAGGATTGCCTATAAGCACACCAGAAGCAGGGGCATTGTTTTTGATTGCTCCAAAAGTGCTATTTTAGCAAACGATGTGTGGATGGTTTATCCTCAGGGACAAAAAGTGGGGATGGCGAAATTGATAAATGATGATAAAAAGTTTATTAAATCAAACGCAATGCCTCAACATTATTATCAGGATGTAGCTTTCACGATTTCCCAAAGAACGAATAGGATCAGCTGTTTTTACTGTACGAGGAAAGAACGAATCAGTTCCTCATATTGTGACCATTAGTAAGAACCCTGAAGTCTGGTTTTCAAGGAGATAAACAACGTGAACGCGCGGGGGGATGAAGAGCTTTTTTCGAAGTCTGATAAGACTTTCTTGAAGGAGGACCTTTAAACTAGAGCTTTAACACGAGAAGAATGGCCCCCAAACCCATGCTTAAGACTATGTACGGGCCCCACTAAAATAAAGGTAACGCATAAAGGGGGAACCGTGAAAAACTGTGTGTCTCAGTTCTGGGTCGGTCTGTCAGTAATAGGAAAAACTGTGAGGCTGATGACAGGAGCAGCAGAGCCGAGATTGGTGTCGACATTAAAAAGTATCACTTGAAGGTATGGAATGGCAAGAAGTTGCCAAAAAGCAAATGGCAAAAAATAATAATAAAAAAATGATACAAAATGCAAAAAATTGAAAAAAAAGAGATGTAACTAATTTGCAGAAGTAAAAAAAAAAAATGTCAATACACGCAAGAGGAAGGACAACTAATGTAAGGGACTGTGGCCAAGAAAAAGAAAAAATGTAAGAGCTGGGGCCCAAAGATAAAGAAAACGTGTAAGGATGTGGCCAAGAAAAAGAAACAGTGTAAGGGATGGGGCCCAAAAAAAAAGAAACAATGTAAGGGTGGGCCCAATAAAAAAAACAATGAAAGGAACTGGGAAAAAGATAAAGAAAAATTAAGGGATGTGGCCAAGATAAAGAAAACAATGTAGGGCTGTTGGCCAAGATAAAGAAAAAAGAAAGGGGATGTGGCAAGATAAAGAACAGTGTAAGGGATTTTGGCCAAGATAAAGAAAAAATGAAAAGGGATGTGGCCAAGATAAAGAAACAGTGTAAGGGGGACTGCTGGCCAAGATAAAGAAACTGAAGGGACTGCTGGCCCAAGTAAAGAAACAAGTAAGGAACTGGGGCCCCAAGTTAAAGAAACATGAAAGGGACTGCGGGCCCAAGATAAAGAAAAAATGAAAGGGCTGCGGGCCCAAAGATAAAGAAAAATGTAAGGGACTGTTGGAAAAGAAAAAGAAAAAGAAGGGACTGTGGCCAAGATAAGAAAACAGTGTAAGGGATGTTGGCCCCAAGAAAAAGAACAATGCAAGGGATGCTGGCCAAGATAAAGAAACAATTAAGGGATGCTGGCCAAGAAAAAAAAACAATGAAAAGGGATTGGCCAAAAAGAAACAATGTAAGGGACTGCTGGCCAAGATAAAAAAAACAATGAAAGGGACTGCGGGGCCAGATAAAAAAACAATGTAAGGGATGCTGCCAAGATAGTAGTGTATTTTTTTGTTTATTATGCAGCCCATCCCCATCTGTGGGCGGTAGTAAAAAGATTACGAGGTATTAATGGGTCCGGGGATGGGCCCCAAAGTTTTGATAGCTGAACAAGTTACAGAGGTAATGAACTCACAATTTAAAAAGGTAATGAATCACAATTTAAAAAGGAAATGAATCCAGGGGGTTGGTCACATCATGCAAGTTACAAAGGTTTTTACAGTTTACAGAGGTACGTAAGGGGCCCGGGACGGGCCCAAGAAAAAGAAACAATGTAAGGGCTGCGGGCCAAGAAAAGAAAAAGTAAGGGATGTGGCCAAGATAAAGAAACAATGAAAGGGGGACTGCTGGCCGAAAAGGCCGTAAGGGATGCGGCAAAGAAAAAGAAAAACGAAGGGCTGGGGCCCAAAGATAAAGAAAAAACGTAAGGGACTTTTTGGCCCAAGATAAAAAAAAAAAGTAAGGGATGCGGGCCCAAGATAAAAAAACAAGTAAGGGACTGTGGCCAAGATAAAAAAAACAAGTAAGGGATGTGCCCAAGATAAAAAAACAAGTAAGGGAGGGGCCAAGAAAAAAGAAAAGTAGGGTGGGGCCCAAGATAAAGAAACAACGTTGGGATGGGGCCCAAGATAAAAAAAAACAAGTAAGGGGATGCTGACCAGATAAAGAAACAACGAAAGGGACTGCGGGCCCAAAGATAAAAAAAACAACGTAAGGGATGGGGCCCAAGATAAAAAAACAACGTTAGGGATGTGGCCAAGAAAAAGAAAACACATTGAAATTTAAAGTAAAAATATTAGGGGCTGAATTAAATGAAAAATGAGTGTCTTTTCTTTGCTAAAAAAAAATTTTAACTAATAAAACTTAAATAAATGAAAAAAGTTAAAAAAATCATAAATTGTATACAAAGAAAAAGGGGAAAATTTTAAAAATTTTTTAGAATGTATAAACAAAAAAAAAAAAATAAGAAAAGACAATAAAGAAAAAAAAATGAATTGAGAATAAAAATGATAAAAATATTAATAAAAAAAAAAATAATTCAGCAGAACAAGTGCAAAAAAAATAATTCACTCGAACAAGTGCAAAAAAATAATTCATGCGAAAAGTGAAACAAAAAAAATTCTACAGAAAAAGTGAAAAAAAATTCACTGCAGAAAAAGTGAAAAAAAATTTTTCACTACAGAAAAAGTAAAAACAAAAAAAATTTACTGCAAAACAAGTGAAACAAAAAAATTCACTAAGAACAAGTGAAACAAAATAATTCACTGAGAACAAGTGAAACAAATAATTTCACTGAGAACAAGTGCAACAAAAATAATTCATTTCGAAAAAGTGCAAAAAAAAATTTCACTGCAGAACAAGTACAACAAAAAAATTCACTGCGAAAAAGTGAACAAAAATAATTACGAGAACAGTTCAAAAAAAAAATTCCTTGCGAACAAGTGCAACAAAATAATTCACTGAGAACAAGTGAAACAAAAAATTTTCATGCACAAAAGTTCAAAAAAAATAATTACTGCGAAAAAGTGCAACAAAATAATTCATAAGAAAAAGTGCAACAAAATAATTCACTGAGAAGAAGTGAAAAAAAAAAAAATTAATTCACTGCAGAAGAAGTCAACAAAATAATTCAGCAAAAAAGTGAAACAAAAAAATTCCTACAAAAACAAGTGCAACAAATTTTAATTCACTGCGAGCAAGTGCACAAAAAAAATTCATGCGAACAAGTGCAACAAAATAATTCATGCAGAAAAAGTGCAACAAAATAATTCACTGCAGAGAAGTGCAAAAAAAAATTCACTGCAGAAAAAGTGAACAAAATAATTCACGCAGAACAAGGAAAACAAAATAAATTCACGCAGAACAAGTGCAACAAAATAATTCACTACAGAAAAAGTCAAAAATAATTCCTGCAAACGTGCAACAAAATAATTATGCAGAAACAGTGCAACAAAATTTTTTCACTACAAAACAAGTGCAACAAATAATTCACTGCAGAAAAAGTTCAACAAAATAATTCACTCAGAAAAAGTGCTAACAAAATAATTCACTACAAACAGTGCAAAAAAAATAATTTTACAGAAAAAGGCAACAAAATAATTCAAACAGAACAAGTGCAAAAAAAATTAAATGCGAACAAGGAACCCCCCAAAAAAATTTACTGCACAAAAAGTGCAACAAAAAAATTCACTGCACAACAAGTGAAAACAAAAAAATTCATGCGAACAAGGAAACAAATAATTCCTGCAAAAGTGCAACAAAATAATTCCTGCACAACAAGTGCAACAAAATAATTCACTGCACAACAGTGCAAAAAAAAATTTCCCTGCAAAACAAGTGAAACAAAATAAGGTGCGGGAAATAATCACTGCAGTAACAAAGTTACACTGGGAAAATGTAGGTTAAAAAATAAAAAAAAAAATTGAAAAAAAAACTGATTGAACACTTTAACTCTTAATTGTAAATTAGACAAAAAAAATTTATCAAACAGAAAAAAAACGTTTTTCGTTAAAAAAAAATTAAAAAAACAATAAGAGTGAATTTGTTCAAAGAAATAGAAAAAAAATGAATAAAAATAAAACAAGAAAAAAAAACTGGAAGTGTAAAACTTTTAAATGGCGGGGCACACAACATTACAAGTGGGGGGGGCACACAACATTACAAATGGCGGGGACAAACACTTACAAGTGGGGGGCACACAAAATTACAAGTGGCGGGGCACCCCCAACACTTAAAAATGGGAGGGTACACAACACTTAAGTGACGGGGCACCAAAAAATTCAAAATGGAGGGGACACAAAACTACAAGTGGCGGGGAACAAATTACAATGGCGGGGGGGACACAACACTTAAAGTTGGGGCACACAACACTTACAAGTGGGGGGGCACCAAACTTACAAATGGCAGGGACACACAACACTTAAAGTGGAGGGCACCAAAAACTTAAATGGCGGGGCACACAACACTTACAATGGCGGGGCACACAACACTTACAAGTACGGGGCAAACCAAAAAATTCAAGTGGCGGGCACACAACACTTACAAGTGGGGGGGCACCAAACTTACAAGTGCGGGGCACAAAAAACTTACAAGTGGCGGGGCCCCAAAACTTAAAGGGCAGGGCCACAACATTACAGTGGCGGGGGACACAACACTTTCAAGGGCAGGGGACACAAAACTTTCAAGGGCAGGGCACACAAAACTTACAAATGGGGGGCACCAAAATTAAATGGCGGGGCACAAAACACTTACAAGTGGTGGGGCACAAACACTTTTTAAGGGCAGGGTACACAAACTTTAAAGTGGAGGGCACACAACACTTTCAAGTGGCGGGGCACCAACATTACAAAGGGGGGGCACACAACACTTACAGTGGCGGGGCACACAACATTACAAATGGTGGGGCACACAACATTTCAAGTAGGGGGCACAAAACTTTCAAGTGGCAGGGGACACAACACTTACAAGTAGCGGGGCACACAAAACCCTTTCAAGTGGCGGGGACACAAAAACTTACAAGTGGGGGGCACACAAACTTACAAGTGGTGGGGCACCAACATTACAAGTGGCGGGACACAACATTCAAGTGGCAGGGCAACAAAAATTACAAGTGGCGGGGCACCAACACTTAAAAATGGCGGGGACACAACACTTACAAGTGGTGGGCACACAACACTTACAAATGGGGGTACACAACACTTACAAGTGGCAGGGCACCAACTTAAAGGGCGGGGCACACAAAACTTACAAGTGGCGGGCACAAACACTTTCAAGTTTGGGGAAACCCCAAAACTTACAAGTGGGGGCCCCCAACACTTCAAGTGGGGGGCACCCCAAAATTTCAAATGGGGGGCACACAACATTAAAGTGGAAGGGGACACAACACTTACAAAAAAAAAAAAGGGGGGGCCACACAACACTTCAAAGTGGGGGGCACACAACACTTACAAGTGGGGGGCACACAACACTTTCAAGGGCGGGGCCAAACACTTACAAGTTTGGGGGGGCCCCCAAAAACCAAAGTGGCGGGGCAACAACATTACAAGGGGGGCCACACAACACTTACAAATGGGGGGGAACAAACAATTTCAAGTGGCGGGGAAACCCAAAACTTAAAGTGGCGGGGCACAAACACTTAAAGTGGGGGGCACACAAAACTTACAAATGGGGGGCACACAACACTTTCAAATGGGGGGCAAAACACTTTCAAGTGGCGGGGCACAAACCTTACAAATGGCGGGGGAAAACACTTACAAGTGGCGGGGCAACAAAATTCAATGGGGGGCACAAAACACTTTCAAGGGTGGGGCACACAACACTTCAAGTGGCGGGGCACAAACACTTAAAGGGTGGGGCACACAACACTTACAAGTGGCGGGACACAAAACACTTACAAGTGGCGGGGGGCACAAACACTTACAATGGCGGGGGACACAAAACTTACAAGTGGGGGGGCACCAACCCCTTACAAATGGTGGGGGACACAAAACTTCAAGTGGCGGGGGGCCCAACATTAAAATGGTGGGGACACAAAACTTACAAGTGGCGGGGGCCCCAAAACTTACAAGTGGCGGGGCAACAGCATTACAAGTGGTAGGGACACAACACTTACAAATGGCGGGGCCACAACACTTTCAAGGGCGGGGCGAACAACCTTAAGTGGCGGGGCACACAAACACTTAAAGTGGGGGGGCACAAATTCAAGTGGCAGGGCACAAACACTTCAAGTGGCAGGGTACCAAACTTAAAATGGCGGGGCCAAACACTTTACAATTTGGAGGGCACACAAAACCCTTTCAATGCGGGCACACGACACTTACAAGTGGGGGGACACACAAAAATTAAAGTGGGGGGCACACAACACTTACAGTGGAGGGGACACAAACTTACAAAATGGCGGGGCACACAACAAATTACAAGGGGGGGGGGGGGGGGCCCAAACATTAAAGTGGCGGGGCACACCAAAAACTTACAAGTGGGGGGAAAAAACACTTCAAGTGGAGGGGCACAAAACCTACAGTGGCAGGGCAACAACACTTGCAAGTGGCAGGGCCAAACTTAAAGTGGGGGGGACAAAAATTACAGTGGGGGCAACAAAACTTTCAAGTGGCAGGGAACAAAAACCTTTTAAATGGCGGGGACACAACACTTCAATGGCGTGGCACCAAAAAACTTACAAGTGGCGGGGGGACCAAAACTTCAAGTGGTGGGGGACAAACACTTAAAGTGGCAGGGACGCAAACTTACAAATTGCGGGGCACAACACTTACAAGTGGCGGGCACAAACACTTCAAGTGGAGGGCACAAAACATTACAAGTGGCGGGGCCCCAACATTACAAGTGGCGGGGCACACACAACTTTCAAGTGGCGGGGCACAAAAAAATTTCAAGTGGGGGGCCACCCAACATTCAAATGGGGGGCAACACAACACTTACAAGTGGCGGGGCACACAAAACATTACAAGTGGCGGGGCACCCCAAAAAATTACAAGTATCGGGGCACAACAACACAACAAATGGGGGGCCCACAACACTTAAAGTGGGGGGCACCAAAACACTTACAAAATGGGGGGCACACCCAAAACCCTTTCAAGTGGGGGGGCACACACAACACTTACAAGTGGTGGGGCACCACAACCTTTCAAGTGGCCCGGGCACACACAACATTACAAATGGCGGGCACACACAACACTTTCAAGGGCAGGGCACACCAACACTTACAAGTGGGGGGGCAAACAAAAAAATTACAAGTGGGGGGGACACACAACACTTACAAAAAAGGGGGGCACACCAAACTTACAAATGGGAGGGCACACACAACAATTACAAGTGGCAGGGCAACACAACACTTACAAAAGGGGGGGCAACACAACACTTACAAGTGGCGGGGCACCAAACACTTAAAGTGGCGGGGCACACACAACACTTACAAGTGGGAGGGGAACAAATTACAAGTGGCAGGGCACACACAACACTTACAGTGGCAGGGCACACCAAAACTTACAAGTGGGGGGGCACACAAAAAAATTAAAGTGGCGGGGCACACACAAACATTTCAAGTGGCGGGGCACACAAACACTTACAAGTGGGGGCACACCAAACACTTACAAGTGGCGGGGACACACAACACTTACAAAGGGGGGGGGCACACAAACACTTACAAGTGGGGGGCAACCAAAATTAAAGTGGCAGGGCACACACAAACTTTCAAGTGGCGGGGCACCAAACACTTAAAGTGGCGGGGCACCCAAAAACACTTACAAGTGGGGGGCACACACAACCCTTTCAAGTGGGGGGCACACACAAACATTAAAGTGGCGGGGCACACCAAAAACTTGCAAGTGGGGGGCACCACAACACTTACAAGTGGGGGGGGCACACACAACACTTACAATGGCAGGGGCCCCAAAAAAAAAATTTTTCAAGTGGGGAGGGCACACACAACATTTCAAGTGGGGGGCCCCCAAAACAAAAACTTTAAAATGGCGGGGCACAACAAACTTACAAATGGGGGGCAACACAACACTTAAAATGGCGGGGCACACCACTTCAAGTGGCGGGGCCCCACAACATTACAAGTGGCGGGGCACACAAAACACTTTCAAGTGGCGGGCCACACAACACTTACAAGTGGCGGGGCACACAAACACTTACAAGTGGGGGGGCCACACAACACTTACAAATGGCGGGGGACACACAACCTTACAAGTGGCGGGACAAACCAAAATTTACTTATTAAAAAAAGAATGAATCCTTCACATGAGTGATGACTGCTTCACTACCAAAAAACTTTACAGGGAGAGAGTGCATAAAAAACACAGTAAAAAATAATATAAAAATAAAACACCAAAAATTACGATAAAACCTGAAAAAATAATGTGAAAACAAAGAGATAAAAAAAAAACTGGTCTACACTGAAAAACAAGGGTTAGAAAAAAAAGAAATTTATGTAAATGTCTGAAACCCCCGCAAATGTCTTTAAATGCAGGAAAATGTCTGTAAAGGAAAAAATTATCATGAAGGGAGGGTAGACGGTGGTGCGGTGAGGGGGAAGAGGGGGGGTGGTGATTCTGTCAAACACTGTTCGCGTGAAGAAATGCGTTTCTGGTGAATCACATGCTGGCTTTATCGTTGGGCACAGCTACATCTCTTGACCCAAATTTTTTGAGTCAAAACAGACTAGGACCCGGTAAAAGGGTGGAAAAAAACCACAGTAGATGGGTGGGGATTGGGTGGGGGGCGGGGGAAGGGAGCGTGACTCAACTGGTGGCGCTCACTGGGCACCCCCTCACCACTACAATCCCGGTGGTTAAATATGCCACAGGGATGGTGAAGGACCCCTTTTAAATCCAATGGGGGCACAAAGCGATATATGAGAAATATTTAGAAAAACTTGATGCTTACTTCTCTCTTCAGTGGGTAGGAAACTGGGGTTTGGGTGATGGCTTAACCACGAGAATGGCTGATGGAAGACTGTAACGATGCACAAGCATGAAGGGCAGGTGGATGACAGGGAAGGGTGGATGATAGGCTGAGGCAGGTGGCGCTACTCCCAGACTGGCTTACAGATGGCTTAAATTTCAAAATCGGGTCAATTCTCGGAGATTGAAGCAATTAACACACGAACTAACCAGGAAGCTTTAAAAACGGGTGCAAAATGGTTTTCAGGCTGCAGTGAACATGGTGGGGAGAGTGAGGGTAAACGGTGCTGGAGGTGGCAGGTTCACCTCGACCTGCCGCCCCCCCCAAAAAAAAAAAGATCTTCTAAGTCGGAAAAAACCCGTAAATCCACGCCCTACCCGGGGCCACCATTTGTCTGTGGGTTCGAAAGTGGTGGAGTAAAAACACCACGTGGTGGTTGAGATATTATAACGGAAATGGGGGAGCACCAGCCTTGAACCTGTCACCTGTTAACACTACTTGAACTGGCTTGCGTATGCTCGGGGTAGCTGGATTAAAACATGCTAGGTCAGCTGAACAGTGAATAACAAGTGATTCACACAGACGGTTGGTAGTGAGTCATACTACTGGTAACTGGTTACTGGTAACTGTTACTAGGAACTGGTACTACCGAGACTATGTACACTGATGGTTCCTGGACCAACTATGTACACTGATGGTTCCTGGACCAACTTTGTGCACTGATGGTTCCTGGACCAACTTTGTGCACTGATGGTTCCTGGACCAACTTTGTGCACTGATGGTTCCTGGACCAACTATGTACACTGATGACTCTCTGAACCAACTATATACACGAATGTCTCCCACTACCGACCAGCTATATACGCTAATATCCTGCTAGCTATGTACACTGATTCCTCCCTTCACCAACATTTGTATATACAATGATGTTTCCTTCACCAACAGGTTGGTTGGTCAACCTGTTGGTCATTAAGGCCGCACGTAAGGTTTTTTCACGATCAAACAAGAATGTTTTACTTCTTAAAATAAGGATTAAAGTTAACTCTCCTCATATATACGCTGAGAGAGATACACATTTGGGTGTATATATCCTGTGTGCCTAACTATATACATTATTGACCTCATTCAATGTATCGGTGCGGTTGTAGTACCACTGTTGTTGTGGAACGAAGCCGTGGCACCCAGCTAGGGAGCAGTGCCCAGCATAACTTGGCTTCCACCGTGCAAGCCGAATTGTTTACTGTACTCGTTGCACTCACACGTGTACACTTCTTGCCCTGTACACTCCTTGTATATACTCCATGCCCTCACACCTGTACACTCCTTGTATATACTTCATGCCCTCACACCTGTACACTCCTTGTATATACTCCTTGCCCTCACACCTGTACACTCCATGCACTCACACCAGTACACTAACTGCACTAAACCGTGTTCACTCTTGAACTAAAGCGTGTACACTCCTTTCACTCACACCTGTACACTCCTTGCACTCACACATGTATACTCCTTGCACTAATGCGTATACACTGATGGCACTCACGCCTGCACATTCCTTGTACTCAAACGTGTACACTCCTTTCGCTCACAGGTGTACACTTCTTGCTTTCACTCTTCTTCCTTGCACTCTCACATGTAAACACATTGCACTCGTGTACATTCTCACTCACACGTTTACTGTCAATTATCCTTTAATTCTCTAAACTCATAACTGTGGTCAGTGACACAAGGACTTATGGATATGGATCATAAAACCAGCCGACTCGTCCACTGCACTACCGCTACCATTAGTGTGGATTACTCTCGCGCGGGTCACATCAAATTTATCTCGGTTATGTTAGGTTAGATGTTAGGTTAGGTTAGGTTATATCAGGTTAGGTTAGGTCAGGTTAGGTCAAGTTAGGTTAGGCTATGTTAGGTTAGGTTAGGTTAGCTTAGGTTAGGTTAGGTTGGATTAGGTCAAAGCAGGTTACGTTAGGCTAAGTTACATCAGGTTAGGTTTGATTAGGTCAGGTTAGGTTATGTTAGGTCACGTTAGGTTAGGTTCAAGTAGGTCAGGCCAGGTTAAGTTTAGGTTATTTCAGGTAAAGGTTAGGTTTTGGTTAGGTTAGGTTAGGTTAGGTTAGGGTAGGTTAGGTTAGGTTAGGTTAGGTTAGTTTAGGTTAGGTTAGGCTAGGTTAGGTTAGGTTAGGTTAGGTTAGGTTAGGCTTTAGGTTAGGTTAGGTTGGTTAGGTTTAGGTTAGGTTAGGTTAGGTTAGGTTAGGCTAGGTTAGGTTAGGTTAGGTTGGTTGGTTAGGGTGGCTAGGTTAGGTTAGTAGGTTAGGTACTAGGTTAGGTTGGTTAAGGTTAGGAGGCAGGTTAGGTTAGGTTAGGTTAGGTTCGCGTAGGTTAGGTTACGTAGGTTAGGTTAGGTTGGTTAGGTTTGGTAGCTAGGTAGGTTGGTTAGGTAGGTTAGGTTAGGGAGGTTAGGTTAGGTTAGGTTAGGCTAGGTTAGGTTAGGTTAGGTTAGGTTAGGTTAGGTTAGGTAGGTTAGGTTAGGTTAGGTTAGGTTAGGAGTTAGGTTAGGTTAGGTAGGTTAGGTTAGGTTAGGTTGGTTAGGTAGGTGTGGTTAGGTTAGGTTAGGCGGTAGGTTAGGATTAGGTTAGGTTAGTTAGGTAGGTTACTAGGTTAGGTTAGTTGGTTAGGTTAGGCTAGGGGTTAGGTTAGGTTAGGTTAGGTTTAGGTTAGGTTAGGTTAGGTTAGGTAGGTTAGGTTAGGTTTGGTTGGGTTTGGTTAGGTTAGGCTAGGTTAGGTTAGGTTAGGTTAGGTTAGGTTGGCTAGGTTAGGTTAGGTTTAGGTTAGGTTAGGTTAGGTTAGGTTAGGCTGGTTAGGTTGGTTAGGTTAGGTTTGGTTAGGTTAGGTTAGGTTAGGTTAGGTTAGGGTTTGGTTAGGTTAGTAGGTTAGGTTAGGTTAGGTTGGTTAGGTTAGGTTAGGTAGGTTAGGTTGGTTAGGTTAGGTTAGGTTAGGCTAGGTAGGTTTGGTTAGTTAGTTAGGTTAGGTTTGGCTAGGTTAGGTTAGGTTAGGTTTTTGGGTAGGTTAGGTTGGTTAGGTTAGGGTTTGGTTAGGTTAGGTTAGGTTAGGTAGGTTGGTTTTGGTTAAAGGTAAAAAGTTATAGCAGGATTTGGTTTAAGGTGAAGGAGGGGGTAAAAAGGTTAGGTTTGGGTTAGGTTAGGTTTGGTTAGGGTTAGGGGTTAGGTAGGTTGGGTTTTTT
>NC_069454.1:29347660-29415160 GCF_026875155.1 Cherax quadricarinatus
TTTGGCCAAGATAAGAAACAATGAAGGGGCTGCTGGCAAAATAAAGGGAAAAAAGGTTAAGGACTTTGGCCAGAAAAAAACAATGAAGGGGCTGCTGGCCAAATAAAAAACAAGTAGGGCTGCGGCCAAGATAAAGAACCCAATTTGGGGGCTGCGGCCAAAATAAAGAAAAAAGTAAGGACTGCGGGCCCAAAATAAAGAAAAATGAAGGGGCTGCTGGCCAAGATAAAGAAACTGTAAGGGGACTCTGCCAAGATAAAGAAAATGTTTAAAATGCCCAAAAACCATTGTGGGCGGAGTAAAGAAAAAGGGGAAAAATGGGCCAAAAAGGGACTGGGCCCAAAGTTTTTTAGCTGCCAAATTACAAGGGAAGAACCCTAAAAACAAAGGAAAAAAACCCCAATTTAAACCCGGTAAAAAACCCCAAGCTGGTCCAAATTAAAGAAAAAAGGGAAATTTACAGATAAAAGAGGGTAAGGGCCCGGGGGGCCAGAAAAAAACAATGTAAGGGGCTGCTGGGGCCAAAGAAAAAAACAATAAAACTGTGGCCGTAAAGAAACAATGTAAAGGGGATGGGCCAAGAAAAGGAACAAGAAACGTGGCCAAAAAAAGAAACAAGAAGGGACTGCTGGGCCCAAAATAAAGAAACAACGTAAGGGAACTGTTGGCCAAGATAAAAAAAAAACGTAAGGGACTGCTGGCCAAGATAAAAAAAACAACGTAAGGGACTGCTGGGCCCAAAATAAAGAAACAAGTAAGGGACTGCTGACCAAGATAAAGAAACAACGTAAGGGACTGCTGGCCAAGATAAAGAAACAACGTAAGGGACTGCTGGCCAAGATAAAGAAACAACGTTAGGGACTGCTGGCCAAGATAAAGAAACAAGTAAGGGGCGCTCCAAGAAAAAGAACAATAAGGGCGTGGGCCCAAATAAAAAACAAGTAAGGATGTGGGCCAAAATAAAGAAACAAGTTGGGACCTGGGCCCAAAATAAAAAAACATTGAAATTTACAAAAAAAAATTTTCTGGGGGCTGAATTTAAATGCAAAAAGAGCTGTCCTGTCTTTTTTTGCTAAAAAAGAAATTAATAATAAAAGTAAATCAAAAAAAGTATAAAATAAAACACTAAATTTTACAAAATAGGAAATTTTTAAATATTTTCAAGAAGTATAAACAAAAATTAAATAAATTAAAAAAAATAAAAAAAAAAAATGAAAAGGAAAAAAAAATAATGATAAAAATTTTAAAAAAAGAAAAATAATTCACGCAAACAAGTGAAACCAAATAATTCACTCGAACAAATGCAACAAAAAAAAAACAAGCAAACAATGAAAAAAATAAAACCCAAAAATGAAAAAAAATAATTTACTGCAGAACAAGTGAAACAAAAAACCTCAAACATGAAAAAAATAATCACTGCAAACAAGTGCAAAAAATAAAACACTCAGAACAAGGAAACAAAAAAAAATTCACTCAGAACAAGTGAAAAAAAATAATTCACTGCGAACAAGTGAACAAAATAATTCACTGCAAACAATGAAAAAATATTCACGCAGAAAAGTAAAAAAAATAATTCACGCAGAACAAGTGCAAACAAAATAAAACACTGCAGAACAAGTGCAACAAAATATTCACTGCAGAACAAGTGCAACAAAATAATTCTCCTGCAGAACAAGTGGCAACAGAAATAATTCCTACAGAACAAGTGCACAAAATAATCACTTGACTGCAGAACAAGTTCAACAAAATTAATTCACTACAGAACAAGTTGGCAACAAAATAATTCACTACAGAACAATGCAAACAAAATAATTCACTAGTACAGAACAAGTGCAACAATATAATTCACTACAGAACAAGTGCACAAAATAATTCACTGCAGAACAAGTTGCAACAAAATAATTCACTGCATCAACAAGTGCAACAAAATAATTCACGGCACAACAAGTGCAACAAAATAATTCACTGCAGAATGCAAGGCAACAAAATAATTCACGGAGTGCACAACAAGTGCGAGGACAAAATAAGATCACGGGGGGGTGGGCGAGCGGGAGACAGGGAGGGATGGCAGGGGGGGGGGGGGGGGGGGGGGGGGAGGGGCGGAAGATCGTGGAATGGGTCGCAGCGTTGGGGGGCAGCAGGATGCTAGAGTTGGGTGCATGGTTGGTGGGCGTTTGGGGGGGATTTGATGGGGGAGGATGTGGGTGTCGGTGGTGGGCGCTCCTATTGGAGAGACATACAAGTGGTTATTGGTGTTACATTGGGCAAGTGTCGAGCAATTATTTACATGACAAAACGCTTATTAGTTGTTGCAGTAGAGCAACTTTGAATCGACTGCAAGTGTAACAATATAGTTATTGGTCTCACTGGCAAACTCTGTAGGTTAGTAGTTAGATGAGAATTACAATATTAGAGTACGTGTTCTTTCACGATAGTTGGGATCGGGAGGTGGGTAGTTCTTTTCTTCGTTCGTATCATTATTATAAAGTTAGACGAGACAAGGAGGAGCATGAGTGTTAGGGATTAGGCTATGAGAGAAACTAAACATCTATTTGTTTGACGTATACTACAGGTACTGCTATGTAAATTAATAATTATTGAGTTACAAGGCAGGCTAAGTGACATGCATGCGATTATGTATCTATAGATATGTTGCAGATGATTTTTATACGTTTAGATAATGATGACTAAGATCTGGAATGTATTTACTAGATTACTGGCAAGCTTGAGTTACTGACACGTGACTATCTAAAGTGCTGAGGTGCTATGTCACCTTAACGACTTATCGCTGTCAGATGTAGAATCGAGGTCATTCAGTGGAAATGGGGAGGGGGGGGGGGGTGGGGGAGAGATTTGGGGTGTGGGGGGGTCAACGCACATTGACTATCTGTGTTATGGATTTTGAGCGGTCTCATGCTAGAAATTGCCACTAATTCATCTGTAGCATGAATGGCTAGGAGGTGTTGACACACATACTACGTTACAAGTGGCGGGCACACAACACTACAAGTGGCAGGGTACACAACACTTACAGTGACGGGGCACACAACACGTACAAGTGTCAGGCACACAAACTTACAAGGTGGCGGGGCACACAACACTTACAAGTGGCGGGGGCACACAACACTTACAAGTAGCGGGCAACACAACACTTACAAGTGCAGGGCACACAACACTTACAAGTGGCAGGGCACACGACAGTCACTTACAAGTGGCAGGGCACACAACACTTACAAGTGGCGGGCACACAACACTTACAAAGTGGCGGGCACCAACACTTACAAGTAGGCGGGGCACACAACACTTACAAGTGGCAGGGCACCAACACTACAAGTGCGGGGCACACAACACTTACAGTGCCGGGCAACAACAACACTTACAAGTGGCGGGGCACACAACACTTACAAGTGGCAGGCACACAACACTTACAAGTGCGGGGCACACAACACTTTACAAGTGGCAGGGCACACGACTTAACACTACAAGTGGCAGGCACACAACACTTACAATGTGGCGGGCACACAACACTTACAAGTGGCGGGCACACTACATACAACGTGGTGGGCACACAACACTTACAAGTGGCAGGGTACACAAACACTTACAATGGCAGGCACACACACTTACAATTGGCGGGGCACACAACACTTACAAGTGGTCGGGCACCCAACACTGACAAGTGGCGGGGCACACAACACTTACAAGTGGTGGGGCACACAACACTTACAAGTAGCGGGCACACAACACTTACAATTGGCAGGCACACAAACACTTACAAGTAGCGGGGCACACCAACACTTACATTGGCGGGGCACACAACACTTACAAGTGGCGGGCACACAACACTTACAAGTGGTGGGCACACAACACTTACAAGTGGCAGGGTACACAACACTACAAAGTGGCGGGCGAACGACAACCCTTACAAGTGGCGGGGCACCAACCTTACAGTGGCGGGGCACACAACACTTACAAGTGGTGGGGGCACACAACAACTTACAAGTGGCAGGGTACACAACACATACAATGGCAGGGCACACAACACTTACAAAGTGGCGGGGCACACAACACTTACAAGTGGCAGGGCACACACACTTACAAGTGGTGGGCACACAATAACACTTACAAGTGGCGGCCACCCACACTTACAAGTGGCGGGGCACACAACACTTGACCTAAGTGGCAGGGCACACAACACCTTACAAGTGGAAGGTCACACAACACTTACAAGTGGCGGGGCCACACAACATTACAAGTGCGGGGCACACAACACTTACAAGTGGCGGGGCACACAACACTTACAAGTGGGCGGGCACACAACACTTACAAGTGGCAGTGCACACAACACTTACGAAGTGGCAGGGCACACAACACTTAAGTGGCGGGCCACACAACACTTACAGTGCGGGGCACACAACACTTACAATGGCGGGCACACAACACTTACAAGTGGCGGGGAAACCAACACAACTGGGGAAACACACAACACTTACAAGTGCGGGGCACACAACACTTACGAAGTGGCGGGGCACACAACACTTACAAGTGGCGGGGCACACAACACTTACAAGTGGCGGGGCACACAACACTTACAAGTGGCGGGCCACACAACACTTACAAGTGGCTGGGCACACAACACTTACAATGGCGGGGCAACACAACACTTACAAGTGGTGGGCACACAACACTTACAAGTTGCGGGGCACAACACACTTACATAGTGGTGGGGCACACAACACTTACAAGTGGCGGACACACAACACTTACAAGTGGCGGGACACACAACACTTACAAGTGGCGGGGCACACAACACTACAGTGGCGGGCACACACACTTACAAGTGTAGGGGCACACAACACTTACAAGTGTTCGGGCACACAAACACTTACAAGTGGTGGGGCACACAAACACTTATACAAGTGGCGGGCACACAACACTTACAATGGCGGGGCACACAGCACTTACAAGTGGTAGGGCACACAACACTTACAGTGCGGGGCACACAACACTTACTAGTGGCGGGGGCGAACACACTTACAAGTGGCGGGGCACACAACACTTGACAAGTGGCGGGGCACACAACACTTACAAGTGGCAGGCACACAACACTTACAGTGCAGGTACACACACTTACAATGGCGGGGCACACAACACTTACAAGTGCAAGGGCACCAACACTTACAAGTGGCGTGGCACACGACACTTACAAGTGGTCGGGAACATCACAACACTTACAATGGCGGGGCACACAACACTTACTAGTGGCAGGGCACACAACACTTACAAGTGGCGGGGCACACAACACTTACAAGTGGCGGGGCACACAACACTTACAAGTGGCGGGGCACACAACACTTACAAGTGGCGGGGCACAACACTTACAAGTGGAGGGGCACAACACCTACAAGTGGCAGGTCACACAACACTTGCAAGTGGCAGGGCACAAAACTTACAAGTGGCGGGGCACAACACTTACTAGTGGCAGGGCACACAACACTTACAAGTGGCAGGGCACACAACACATATAAGTGGCGGGGCACACACACCTTACAAGTGGCGTGGCACACAACCTTACAAGTGGCGGGGCACACAACACTTACAAGTGGTGGGGCACACAACACTTACAAGTGGCAGGGCACGCAACACTTACAAGTTGCAGGGCGCACAACACTTACAAGTGGCGGGGCACAACACTTACAAGTGGCAGGGCACACAACACTTACAAGTGGCGGGGCACACAACACTTACAAGTGGCGGGGCACACACAACACTTACAAGTGGCGGGGCACACACAACATTTATCAAGTGCGGGGCAACACCCACCAACACTTACAATGGCGGGGCACACACAAAACTTACCATGGCGGGGCACACACAACACTTACAAGGGGCGGGGCACACACAACACTTACAAGTATCGGGCACACACAACACACACAGTGGCGGGGCACACACAACTTACAAGTGGCGGGGCTCAACAACACTTACAATGGCGGGGCACACACAACACTTAACAAGTGTCGGGCACACACAACACTCACCAGTGGTGGGGCCACACACAACACTTACAAGTGGCAGGGCACACACAACACTTACTAGTGTCAGGGCACACACAACACTTACAAGTTGCAGGCACACACAACACTTACAAATGGCGGGGCACACACAACACTTACAAGTGCGGGGCACACACAACACTACAAGTGGGCCAGGGCACACACAACACTTACAAGTGGCAGGGCACCACAACACTTACAAGGGCAGGGCACACACCAACACTTACAAGTGGCTGGGCACACACAACACTTACCAGTGGCGGGGCACACACAACACTTTACAAGTGGCGGGGCAACACACAACACTTTACAAAGTGGCAAGGGCACACAACACTTACAAGTGCAGGGCACACACAACACTTACAAGTGGCAGGGCACACACAACACTTACAAGTGTTGGGGGCGGGCACACAACACTTACAAAGTGCGGGGCACACACAACACTTACAAGTGGCGGGCATCCACAAACACTTACAAGTGGCAGGCCACACACAAACTTACAAGTGGCGGGGCACACACAACACTTACAAGTGGCGGGCACACACAACACTTACAAGTGGCAGGGCACACATAACACTTACAAGTGGCAGGGCACACACAACACTTACAAGTGGCGGGGCACACACAACACTTACAAGTGGCGGGGCACACACAACACTTACAAGTGCGGGGCACACACAACACGTGCAAGTGGCGGCACACACAACACTTACAAGTGCGGGGCACACACAACACTTGCAAGTGCGGGGCCACACACAACCACTTACAATTGGCGGGGCACACACAACATTACAAAGTGGCCAGGGCACACACAACACTTACAAGTGGCGGGGCACACACAACACTTACAAGTGGCGGGGCACACACAACACTTACAAGTGGCGGGGCACACACAACACTTACAAGTGCGGGCACACACAAACTTACAAGTGGCGGGGCAACACAACACATACAAGCGGCGGGCACACACAACACTTACAAGTGTCGGGACACAACAACACTTACAAGTGGCAGGGCACACACAACACTTACAATGGCGGGGCACACACAACCACTTACAATGAGTGCGGGTCACACACAACACTTACAAGTGGCGGGGCACACACAACACTTACAAGTGGCGGGGCACACACAACATATTCACTTATTAAAAAACGAATGAATCACTTCACACTGAGTGACTGACTGCTTCACTACACAATAATACTTACTACAGGCAGAGAGTAGCATAAAAAAACACAGATAAAAACTAATATAAAAGTAAAACACCAAAGATATACGATAACACTGAAAAAATAATGTGAAAACAATGAGATAAAAAAAACACTGAGTCTACACTGAAAACACAAGGCTTAGAATACACAAGAAATTCACTGTAAATGTCTGACACACGCAAATGTCTTTAAATGCAGGAAAATGTCTGTAAACGGAAAATTATCACTGAAGACTGGAGTGGTAGACGGTGGTGACGAGTGATGAGGGGAAGACGGGAGGGTGGTGATTCCTGCTACACTCACACTGTTCGCGTGAAGAAATGCGCTTTCTAGGTGAACTCACATAGCTGGCTTTATCGTTGGCGCACAGCTACAATCTCTTGACCAATTATGTGAGTCAAAACAGTACTAGGACCCGGTACAAGGGTGGAAAAAGCCACAGGTAGATGAGGTGGGATTGTGGCTGGCGGGTGAAGGAGCGGACTCAACTGGCTGGCCGCTCACTGGCGCACAGTCTCACCACTCACACTCCAGTGCTAACTATGCACAGGTATGTGAAGACCACTCTTAACATCAACTGGGACACAAGCGATATTAGAGACAATACTTCAGAAGAACTTGCATGGCTTACTTCTCTCTCTCAGCTGGGTTAGGAAGCTGGGTTGGATGACTGGCTTAACCCACGAGAATGCTGACCCTGGAAGACGTGTTACGATGCACATCAGCATGAAGGAGCAGGTGGATGACAGGAGACAGGGCTGGATGATAGGCTGAGGCAGGCTGGCGCTCACTCCCACAGACTGGCTTACAGACTGGCTTAATTGCAAAATTCGGGTCAATCTCTCGTAGATAGAAGCAAATTTAACACACGAACTAAGCCATGAAGCTTGAAAAACGGCTGCAACGGTTTGCAGCTCTGTGACACATGTGAGGAGAGTGGAGGGTAAGGCGGCTAGCTGGAGGTGGCAGTTCACCTCTGACCTGCCAGCACCCCACAACGATCTTCCTAACGTCGGAAATACCCGTAAACCACGCCCATTACCGGTGCCACCAATTTGTCATGTGGGTTCGAAACGAGGGATTGGAGTAAAAACACCACGTAGGCTGGTTAGTACGTATAATTATAACGGAAATAGGGGAGCACCAAGCCTTGAACCTGTCACCTGTCTAACACCTCTACTTGAACTGGCTTGCCGAGTGCCTCGAGGGTAGCGGCATTCAAAACATGCTAGGTCAGCTGAACAGTGAATAACAAGTGATTCACACAGACGGTTGGTAGTGAGTCATACTACTGGTAACTGGTTACTGGTAACTGTTATTAGGAACTGGTACTACCGAGACTATGTACACTGATGGTTCCTGGACCACAATGTACACTGATTGTTCCTGACCAACTTTGTGTCACTGATGGTTCCTGGACCAACTTTGTGCACAGATTTCATGCGACCAACTTTGTGCACCGATGGTTCATTGGTCCAACCATGTACACTGAGACCTCTGAACCAACTATATACACGAATGTCTCCCACTACCGACCAGCTATATACGCTAATATCCTGCTAGCTATGTACACTGATTCCTCCCTTCACGAACATTTGTATATACAATGATGTTTCCTTCACCAACAGGTTGGTTGGTCAACCTGTTGGTCATTAAGGCCGCACGTAAGGTTTTTTCACGACCAAACAAGAATGTTTTACTTCTTAAAATAAGGATTAAAGTTAACTCTCCTCATATATACGCTGAGAGAGATACACATTTGGGTGTATATATCCTGTGTGCCTAACTATATACATTATTGACCTCATTCAATGTATCGGTGCAGGTTGTAGTACCACTGTTGTTGTGGAACGAAGCCGTGGCACCCCAGCTAGGGAGCAGTGCCCAGCATAACTTGGCTTCCACCGTGCAAGCCGAATTGTTTACTGTACTCGTTGCACTCACACGTGTACACTTCTTGCCCTGTACACTCCTTGTATATACTCCATGCCCTCACACCTGTACACTCCTTGTATATACTCCATGCCCTCACACCTGTACACTTCTTGTATATACTCCTTGCCCTCACACCTGTACACTCCATGCACTCACACCAGTACACTAATTGCACTAAAGCGTGTTCACTCTTGAACTAAAGCGTGTACACTCCTTTCACTCACACCTGTACACTCCTTGCACTCACACATGTATACTCCTTGCACTAATGCGTGTACACTGATGGCACTCACGCCTGCACATTCCTTGTACTCAAACGTGTACACTCCTTTCGCTCACAGGTGTACACTTCTTGCTTTCACATGTGTACACTCCTTGCACTCTCACATGTAAACACATTGCACTCGTGTACATTCTCACTCACACGTTTACTGTCAATTATCCTTTAATTATCTAAACTCATAACTGTGGTCAATGACACAAGGACTTATGGATATGGATCATAAAACCAGCCGACTCGTCCACTGCACTACCGCTACCATTAGTGTGGATTACTCTCGCGCGGGTCGCACCAAATTTATCTCGGTTATGTTAGGTTAGATGTTAGGTTAGGTTAGGTTATATCAGGTTAGGTTAGGCCAGGTTAGGTCAAGTTAGGTTAGGCTATGTTAGGTTAGGTTAGGTTAGCTTAGGTTAGGTTAGGTTGGATTAGGTCAAAGCAGGTTACGTTAGGCTAAGTTACATCAGGTTAGGTTTGAGTAGGTCAGGTTAGGTTATGTTAGGTCACGTTAGGTTAGGTTCAAGTAGGTCAGGCCAGGTTAAGTCAGGTTATTTCAGGTAAAGGTTAGGTTAGGTTAGGTTAGGTTAGGTTAGGTTAGGTTAGGTTAGGTTAGGTTAGGCTAGGTTAGGTTAGGTTAGGTTAGGTTAGGTTAGGCTAGGCTAGGTTAGGTTAGGTTAGGTTAGGTTAGGTTAGGCTAGGTTAGGTTAGGTTAGGTTAGGTTAGGTTAGGTTAGGCTAGGTTAGGTTGTCTTCTGTCCACAATTACGACATACCACAACGGTAAAGAAGTAAATATAAGACAAACGCGATTAAAAAAAAAAGTTAAGCATCGCGAACGGAAAACGGGAAGCCAGTGAGACAGATGGATAACTAAGTCGAATTATCACTGTTTAAGATGTCTTCAACAGTCTCCCGTTTGGCTCTTTTTTTTACAACGGTAAAATGATGACTGATTAGAAGGATGCGCTGAATGTGGAAGAAAATGGCTTATAATTATTGTAAAACTAGTTGTAAGACATGGCAGGGTGCGGATTACTTCCCAAGTTGGCCCTTAACAACACGTTCTCTCAAGCAAATTTTAACCATGTCGGGTTTGTACTTGGTGTCATGCTGCCTAGACCTAGTGCTGCCGTCTGGTGGGCTTAGTCTAAATCTATAATAAAAATAATAAAATTGATAATAATAATAATAATAATAATAATAATAATAATAATAATAATAATAATTTTTATTTCTGTATGATACATATTATACAGACCAAAGCTGACATCAGTGACATGCTACTATATAGAAAGTCCCTTGTTATGCTGATCAATTCTGGCAAATTTGGTTAATTTTGACCCCAGAAGCAGGCGGAGTCACCACTGGACAAATCCACTGGTGTAAGTAGGTCATGACTGTAGGTTAGGCAGACGTAGAATAATTCCCCGTGTCCGTGCATATCCTGTACTTTCCTCAAGATTAATAGACCGAACACATCGACTCCAGGCTGAGGGACTGATTACCTCAAACTCCTCCTCAACTATTGGACTGAAGAAGCCACTGACTGGCGAAACGTTGCTTCAATAAAAATTGCCAAATGTTGCACAAGTGACTCATTCATCAACTTGTCGGTTTTCGAAACCTTTTATATAAGACACATGTGTAACAGGTATCTTTATCCCGAAACGTTTCACCCACACAGCAGACCTCTTCAGTCTTCACTTCTCTACTGCTCTTGCTGCCTCCTCTGTACTCGACTGAAGGAGTCTACTGTGTAGGTGCAACGTTTCGGAATAAAGATACCTAACTGTTGCACATGTGTCTTACTTTATCAGTTTGTCGGTACTGTATACCAGCATCATATACCCACGAAACCTAAGGTTCGCCTCTGAAGAATTATTGCTATATCAGATATTCGAGCAGTTTTGGCAATAAAACTCTACGTTAGTTAAAATGCAGACGCTTCCTAGTCTACCTTACACAAATATCCCGCACGTTTCGGTTCAAGTCAGTCCGACGTTTCGGTCCGACTTGGACCATTATCTAGTTTTAATTTTCATTTCTCTATGTGCTGTTATTTGTGTGTTGTTCCAGCCACGGTATTGTGACTTTTCATTCTTCTTATCTATCTTATTTAACAACACTAGATACGATGTACCAGGTGTTGCGCACCCTGGTATGGATCGTTCAGTAAAACAAGCCAGATTGAAATACTTTTGGCCTCGTATGGCAACAGATATTTCTGAGTATGTTAAGAAATGTAGTGTCTGCATGCAACATAAAGGTAATGCTAATGGTCCTAATCCAATCCAAGTGTATCCAACTACTAGCGAACCGTGGGAAAGAGTTGCGCTAGATCTGTTAACTAATTTCCAATGTTCCCTCCAGGGCAACAAACATCTGTGTGTTATGGTAGATCATTCACCAGATATTGTGAGTTAGTTCCTATTGCAGATAAGACTGCCGAGACAGTAGCTAAAGTGTTTAAAGAACGCATTATCTGCAGGCATACCACCCCAAAGTCCCTAGTAACAGATAATGGAGGTGAATTCTGTAATGAGATTCTTGAAAATTTGTGTACCTTGTACAAGATCTCTAAATCCACCATTGTTCCTCATCATCCTGCCAGCAATGGGTTAGCGGAACGTACCAATAAGAAAGTACTTGATGTCTTGAGAGCCACTATCAATCCCAACAGTGAAACTTGGGATGAAGTTATACCTGATGTGCAGTGTGCTATAAATTCTGCTTACAATGTTTCCATAGGTGACACTCCACATATTGCATTGTAGATAAACGTTTGCCTTATGAGTTGCTATATTCTAATCCAAAACCAAATTACAACCCTGATGATTTCATAGCAACTCGTACCAGCTTAGCTCAAAGCGTCTTTAAAGGAATCCGTGAAACACTTCATAAATCAACAGCAGAATTTACAAGAGTCGCAAACACTTGAGCAAAGCCATCCAAAATCAAAGTAGGTTCGAGAGTTATGCTGACTATAACAAAACATCTGCAATGCCTAAGCTTGATCAAAAGTTTGTTGGTCCTTATCGAGTAGTTGAACATATCACTGGTAATAAGTATAAGGTTAGAGAAATTAGTACTGGTCAGTATAAAGAATCGCATTTAGATCATATGAAGTTAGTATGTGATGATAATGATGTTCCAACCCAGACTAATGTGACAGACTCTGACAATCCTCCTGATCCTGTACTCTCTACCTCTGATACTCAGTCAGACGATCAACCTGAATGTCGTTATTCCCTACGTACACGACAGGTATTGAGAAATCCTCAAGTATCATTTGTAACTACCAATTCAGATTTGCCTCAAATACAGCATGAGTTAGCCAGTGCAACAGAGTTTGATCCTCCCAGAGATGACACCCATTCTGCATATATCTCACCCTAGCAGAGTTGGGGTTAAATGTAACTAACCTGTATAGATGAATAATTACAGTATCGACTTATCAGTATTCAAGAATTTTTTTTTTGTGTTCACGTTCTCTCCGAATTCTGAGAGTTAACAGTCTAGATTTGAGTGCACCGAATCTGCCTTTCTGTTAAACACTTCTTTCTTTACCTGGAGTTTACCTGGAGAGAGTTTCGGGGGTCAACGCCCCCGCGGCCCGGTCTGTGACCAGGCCTCCTGGTGGATCAGAGCCTGATCAACCAGGCTGTTGCTGCTGGCTGCACGCAAACCAACGTACGAGCCACAGCCCGGCTGATCCGAAACTGACTTTAGGTGCTTGTCCAGTGCCAGCTTGAAGACTGCCAGGGGTCTGTTGGTAATCCCCCTTATGTGTGCTGGGAGGCAGTTGAACAGTCTCGGGCCCCTGACACTTATTGTATGGTCTCTTAACGTGCTAGTGACACCCCTGCTTTTCATTGGGGGGATGGTGCATCGTCTGCCAAGTCCTTCCTCAGAATCCGTTGATCACATGAATGCAGATCGATCGATCAAATTTTTTTTATCACTTCTATTGTGTAATCCCAACGTTGAGTTTCATTCGATGAGTTGTGCTATATTATACCATGTATTGCATTACAGTTTCATTACAGTTTCAATTACATAAGCTTCCATTCCAATATTCTACTTATGTATGTTATAATGTTCAATTGTTGTGTACTTTGACATTGTATAGAATCAGCCCAAGCCGTACACCTGCCGTCTCTAGTTTGTATTAGTTGTATGTCGGGACGACATACATTAGCGTCGCCGAGCTCTCAGTAGTAGTACCAGTTCCTAGTAACCAGTTACCAGTAACCAGTGTACCAGTAGATGACTCACTACCAACTGTCTGCGTGAATCACTGACTGATTATTCATATTGCTGCTGACCATAGCAGGATTTCAAACACCCTCACCCGTAGGCACTTGTGGGTCAGTCGTAGATAGGCAGCAGAGAGAGGCAGGTCGGCTGTTGGCGCTTCCCATACTTCCCGATATATATTATACGTACTACCAGCCTACGTGAGTATTTTTACCCATCCACATATCGAAAACCCACTTGACAGTACTGGGGGTCCACAATGGTAGTACTGGGGTCCACAATGGTAGTACTGGTGGTCCACAATGGTAGTACTGGTGGTCCACAATGGTAGTACTGGGGGTCCACAATGGTAGTACTGGGGTCCACAATGGTAGTACTGGTGGTCCACAATGGTAGTACTGGGGTCCACAATGGTAGTACTGGTGGTCCTCAATGGTAGTACTGGAGGTCCACAATGGTAGTACTGGGGGTCCACAATGGTAGTACTGGGGTCCACAATGGTAGTACTGGGGGTCCACAATGGTAGTACTGATTGTCCACAATGATAGTACTGGGGGTATACATTGGTAGTAATGGGGGTCCACAATGGTAGTACTGGTGGTCCACAATGGTAGTACTGGGGGTCCACAATGGTAGTACTGGTGGTCCACAATGGTAGTACTGGGGGTCCACAATGGTAGTACTGGGGGTCCACAATGATAGTACTGGGGTCCACAATGGTAGTACTGGGGGTCCACAATGGTAGTACTGATTGTCCACAATGGTAGTACTGGGGGTCCACAATGGTAGTACTGGTGGTCCACAATGGTAGTACTGGAGGTCCACAATGGTGGTACTGAAGGTCCACAATGATAGTACTGGGGTCCACAATGGTAGTACTGTGGGTCCACAATGGTAGTACTGGTAATCCACAATGGTAGTACTGGGGGTCCACAATGGTAGTACTCGCGTCCACAATGGTAGTACTGGTGGTCCACAATGGTAGTACTGGGGTCCACAATGGCAGTACTGGTGGTTCACAATGGTAGTACTGGGGTCCACAATGGCAGTACTGGTGGTCCACAATGGCAGTAATGGTGGCCCGCGAAGGTAGTACTGGGGGTCCACAATGGTAGTACTGGGGTCCACGATGGTAGTACTGGGGTCCACATTGGTAGTACTGGGGGTCCAAGATGGTAGTACTGTGGGTCCACGATGGTAGTACTGGGGGTCCACGATGGTAGTACTGGGGTCCACGATGGTAGTACTGGGGTCCACGATGGTAGTACTGGGGGTCCACAATGGTAGTACTGGGGGTCCACAATGGTAGTACTGGGGTCCACGATGGTAGTACTGGGGGTCCACAATGGTAGTACTGGTGGTCCACAATGGTAGTACTGGGGGTCCACAATGGTAGTACTGGGGTCCACGATGGTAGTACTGGGGTCCACGATGGTAGTACTAGGGATCCACAATGGTAGTACTGTGGGTCCACGATGGTAGTACTGGGGGTCCACAATGGTAGTACTGGGGGTCCACAATGGTAGTACTGGGGTCCATAATGGTAGTACTGTGGGTCCACAATGGTAGTACTGGTAATCCACAATGGTAGTACCGGCGTCTACAATGGTAGTACTGGTGGTCTACAATGGTAGTACTGGGGTCCACAATGGCAGTACTGGTGGTCCACAATGGCAGTAATGGTGGCCCGCGAAGGTAGTACTGGGGGTCCACAATGGAAGTACTGGGGTCCACGATGGTAGTACTGGGGTCCACGTTGGTAGTACTGGGGGTCCAAGATGGTAGTACTGTGGGTCCACGATGGTAGTACTGGGGGTCCACGATGGTAGTACTGGGGTCCACGATGGTAGTACTGGGGGTCCACGATGGTAGTACTAGGGATCCACAATGGTAGTACTGTGGGTCCACAATGGTAGTACTGGGGGTCCACAATGGTAGTACTGGTGGTCCACAATGGTAGTACTGGGGGTCCACAATGGTAGTACTGGGGGTCCACAATGGTAGTACTGGTGGTCCACAATGGTAGTACTGGGGTCCACAATGGGTAGTACTGGGGTCCACAATGGTAGTATTGGTGGTCCACATGGTAGTACTGGGGGTCCACAATGGTAGTACTGGGGTCCACGATGGTAGTACTGGTGGTCCACAATGGTAGTACTGGGGGTCCACAATGGTAGTACTGGGGGTCCACAATGGTAGTACTGGGGGTCCACAATGGTAGTATTGGTGGTCCACAATGGTAGTACTGGTGGTCCACAATGGTAGTACTGGGGTCCACAATGGTAGTACTGGGGGTCCACAATGGTAGTATTGGTGGTCCACAATGGTAGTACTGGGGGTCCACAATGGTAGTACTGGGGTCCACGATGGTAGTACTGGTGGTCCACAATGGTAGTACTGGGGTCCACAATGGTAGTACTGGGGGTCCACAATGGTAGTACTGGTGGTCCACAATGGTAGTACTGG
This sequence comes from Cherax quadricarinatus, assembly GCF_026875155.1. Taxonomy (NCBI): domain Eukaryota; kingdom Metazoa; phylum Arthropoda; class Malacostraca; order Decapoda; family Parastacidae; genus Cherax; species Cherax quadricarinatus. The sequence goes on from NC_069454.1 coordinate 29,363,868, forward strand.
TGGTCCACAATGGTAGTACTGGGGGTCCACAATGGCAGTAATGGTGGCCCGCGAAGGTAGTACTGGGGTCCACAATGGTAGTACTGGGGTCCACAATGGTAGTACTGGGGTCCACAATGGTAGTACTGGTGGTCCACAATGGTAGTACTGGAGGTCCACAATGGTAGTACTGGGGGTCCACAATGGTAGTACTGGTGGTCCACAATGGTAGTACTAGTGGTCCACAATGGTAGTACTGGTGGTCCACAATGGTAGTACTGGGGTCCACGATGGTAGTACTGGGGGGTCCACAATGGTAGTACTGGGGTCCACAATGGTAGTACTGGGGGTCCACAATGGTAGTACTGGTGGTCCACAATGGTAGTACTGGGGTCCACGATGGTAGTACTGGAGGTCCACAATGGTAGTACTGGGGTCCACGATGGTAGTACTGGGGGTCCACAATGGTAGTACTGGGGGTCCACAATGGTAGTACTGGGGTCCACAATGGTAGTACTGGGGGTCCACAATGGTAGTACTGGGGGTCCACAATGGTAGTACTGGGGGTCCACAATGGTAGTACTGGGGTCCACGATGGTAGTACTGGGGTCCACGATGGTAGTACTGGGGTCCACAATGGTAGTACTGGGGTCCACAATGGTAGTACTGGGGTCCACGATGGTAGTACTGGGTGCAGATTAAATCGTAATAATCATAACCATAATTTTCAAAACGGTGGAGGGGTAAGCCAGCGGAAGGTCTCGGTCAGATGACCAAAAGTTCCAGTGGCAGGTCAAGGAAACACTTGTCCTGTTTCCTGACAAACCTTACTTAACCTAAGTTAGTACTGGTGGTCCGTGAACTGTCATTTAATTAATTACAAACACAGTTATATATGTCTTGCAAGTGAGAAATGAACCTGGGAAAACAAGTTTGTTGTTAGTTGATAAAAATCGGCTTGTTGAGGAGACAGACCTTTCAGAATCGTAATGGCACGGTTGTAAACAAAGCACAGGGAGGGATTGAACTCATGGCGAGTGAGTCATAAAACTCCAGACTGGCGCCTTAGCCACTCGACTAGCTGGCTAAAATATGATTCATCCAACTAGGTATATTTATACACTATAGGAAGGTTGTAGGCATCACTGTGACCACAAATGTACAAATGCTGGCCCAGTGGTTAACACGCCGCGAGTTCAATCCTCGTCCGTGCCGTAGTTTCTTTCAAAATCCTAGGATTCCTGGGGAAATTAATTTAAATAAAAGGTGACCTTGGTGGTGACAAGGTTGGAAACTACTGGTGTTACATATGATTGTTACATTATGTTAGCAAAAGTTAGTTAATGTTTCCCTGTCACTCTCCACGTTGGATGGGCCTCTTACAATGTGCTGAAATCTGTCAACCTGAGCTGGGGGACTTCAGTAGGGCAATGAGGATATTGTTTAGTATTGCAGAAAGGATTCATCAGCTACGGCAGCTTCAATGATTTCCTTCCAGCAGATCTGGAGTCACTATCACTTGGGAATTCCATGCGTTCCCGTTTTCTACTCGTGCTTTGTATAACATAGTCTTACCTCTATGTATTATTTGTTTCACTTCCGTTATTGTACGTAGCTTGACTGCAGCACACTCTCGTTACAAGCTGAGGTCCGGGGATCGATCTCCAGTACGGGTGGAAACATTAAGACGTGTTTCCCTAAGACACCTGCTGTCCAATGTTCACCTATCAGTAAACTAGGTACCTGGGTGATAATCGACTGATATGGGTTGCATCCTGGGACAAGATATACCTCCTTTACCTAAAATGCTCAGCATAACAAGCGGTTTTTTATATAGTATTACTATTATCATCATTATTATTATTATTATTATTATTATTATTATTATTATTATTATTATTATTATTATTATTATTTTATATTTTATTATTATTATATTATTATTATTATTATTATTATTATTATTTTATTATTATTATTATTATTATTATTATTATTATTATTATTATTATTATTTTTATTATTATTATTATTATTGAATTTGGTTCCTTGGAATTTAGGGTTCGACTGGTGAGTTAGTCCTGGCTTGTGATCTCAAAAAAGTTTGTCCCCCACACTGAGGTGTCCACAAGCAACTTGGATTAAATTATATACAAAGAACTCTAACCAACTCAAATTTTGAACGGTTCGTGCTAAAATGCACTCACGAAATGGAACGATAATGGGAGGCAATTATGTTTAATCCAAGGAAGTGGAGAATAGCTAAATTCCTAAATTCTCCTGGAGAAAAGGGGATTGTTACATTTATACTTACCCATTTTGTTTAGGGGCATGATTTATGTCAGTGTTGTATATCAGTGGTATACAATATTCGACAAGATGAAGAATTAGACACATGTACAACTTCTGGTTATCTTTATTGTAGACGTTTCGCCCTCCAGTGGTTTTATCAGTATAATTCAGATTGCGGTACTGAACATCTCCTAGGTTAAGGGACCGAACTCTTTCTTTCAAGGTTAAGGGACTAAACTCTTTCTTTCAAGGTTAAGGGACTAAACACTTTCTATCAAGGTTAAGGGACTAAACACTTTCTTTCAAGGTTAAGGGATATACTCTTTCTATCAAGGTTAAGGAACTAAACTCTTTCTATCAAGGTTAAGGGACTAAACACTTTCTATCAAGGCTAAGGAACTAAGCACTTTCTATCAAGGTTAAGGGACTAAACACTTTCTTTCAAAGTTAAGGAACTAAACACTTTCTATGAAAGCTTAAAGAATGAACAATAATCAAAGGTATGGGACTGAAAACCAGGGTCGTATATTCTTGGTGTGCTAGTTGAGCATCACACACCCACCAAACATGGCAAATTCATCATAAATATTAAACTCATTCAATAATATCATCGAGTATCATAATGAGAAACTAATTTTGCTGTTCCCTATTATGAAATATTGTGACGTGTTGCTCTGAGATAGCAGTGCACACCCTACAGTAGTAGAGTGTGCACTGGGCGGATGGGGGGATAATGGGAGAGTGACAGAAATAAGGGATGAAGGGTGAGCGACATTCCACCAGCACATATCCTGTGTTCGTTTTCGTGGTGAGAAGTTGTATGTATAAATTGGTTGAAAATTCTTTAATTGAAATTGGTTTTCTTTATAATAATTCTGTTCTTGAGGTATCATGATGCAATCTGGTCGTAATTTGTTTTCAAATGTAATAGTAGACTCGAAAACAAAGATTAAGTCAGGCCGAAGTCCGAGGCTCGTGACGTAACAATATCAGTTGTTGTTTACATTACAAGTGAATTTGTTAAGAAAATTATCTGGTGCTTTTATTTTTAAATTTATGCGAAAGATAAAATTCATCTCCTATTTTCCAATTTATAGAATATTAGAAATTAAGTTTATTTATGTATAACAATTCATATTAATTGCAATTTGCAATCCTAACTATGTATAGAGATAACCTAAAGCTTGTACGTTTATTTTTGAGAAATACTTATGCCACAGCAGTAAGTTTAGCACAGTAGCAGAGTGCACGGTTGAGGACGGTAGCAGAGTGCACGGTTGAGGACGGTAGCAGAGTGCACGGTTGAGGACGGTAGCAGAGTGCACGGTTGAGGACGGTAGCAGAGTACACGGTTGAGGACGGTAGCAGAGTACACGGTTGAGGACGGTAGCAGAGTGCACGGTTGAGGACGGTAGCAGAGTGCACGGTTGAGGACGGTAGCAGAGTGCACGGTTGAAGACGGTAGCAGAGTGCACGGTTGAGGACGGTAGCAGAGTACACGGTTGAGGACGGTAGCAGAGTACACGGTTGAGGACGGTAGCAGAGTGCACGGTTGAGGACGGTAGCAGAGTGCACGGTTGAGGACGGTAGCAGAGTGCACGGTTGAAGACGGTAGCAGAGTGCACGGTTGAGGACGGTAGCAGAGTACACGGTTGAGGACGGTAGCAGAGTACACGGTTGAGGACGGTAGCAGAGTGCACGGTTGAAGACGGTAGCACAGTGCTCAGTTCAGCACAGTAGCACAATAACCACCTTACGTCATTGTAGTGAAAACCTTCTATTAAGGGTATGAGACTGAACACCTTATATCAAGGCTATGGGACTGAACACCTTCTATCAAGCCTATGGGACTGAACACCTTCTATCAAGCCTATGGGACTGAACACCTTCTATCAAGGCTATAGGACTGAACACGTTCTATCAAGCTATGGACTGAACACCTTCTATCAAGGCTATGGGACTGAACACCTTCTATCAAGGCTATAGGACTGAACACCTTCTATCAAGGCTATGGGACTGAACACCTTCTATCAAGGCTATAGGACTGAACACCTTCTATCAAGGCTATGGGACTGAACACCTTCTATCAAGGCTATAGGACTGAACACGTTCTATCAAGGCTATGGGACTGAACACCTTCTATCAAGGCTATAGGACTGAACACCTTCTATCAAGGCTATGGGACTGAACACCTTCTATCAAGCCTATGGGACTGAACACCTTCTATCAAGGCTATAGGACTGAACACCTTCTATCAAGGCTATGGGACTGAACACCTATTAAGGTCATGGGACTGAACTCCTTAAAATTACCTCTCCTTTTCATACATTACGTCCATTAAATTAGTCATCACTGTGTTAGACTGAAGAAAAAAGCTCCTACGTGGGCGAAACGTCTCATCAAATAAAGATACCCAGGTGCTGAACATGTTCTTTTTGTGGGATAGCTTGAGAAAGCCTCTTTGGATCGACATCAAACTTTCATGGCTGTGACAATGAATACAACGAAGTTCGAAGTTATTAACTGGATTTGTGGCTTCTAATCTGACAGAAATACAGAAACGAGATCAGTATACAGAAATCCTTTATTGACAATGTTTTAACCTGATAAAGCCCACTGTACGAGCGAAACGTTGTCAGTAAACTGTTTATATAAACACCGAGAGAAACGTAGCTGTCAGTGTATTTAGTACAAAAAGTTCTTAATGCAAATGACAGTGGGATTAAAATTTTTTTTTTTTTATATTTAATTATCCTTTGGATATTTATTCGTTACTAATTACTCAAATCTGGAATTAAAGATTTTATTTAAAATCATTGCACAATGTGCTGTAGAAAGTATCAAACACCATTCAGATTTTTATCTTTTTGATCAACCTGTGATGACTAGTGGGAATAATGTCAAATTTTTAGGCATTATCTTTTTTTTATATTTTGGGTTTTGGTCGCTATCTCAAAAAAATATGTGTGGGCAGTGATACCATACAGCTTATATTTCCTTTTTAGTTACATTACTTTTTTCTTCTTCTGTGAGAGCCTGTGTAACATAATATATATTAAAAACTTTCAGCATTTCTCGAAATATAATGTCCAATTTTCGTATTTTGTTTAAGCTCAGCCGAAAATGAAAATTTTGTCTCGGTGCCTCAACGGCCATCAAATATAATTTTAGACGCTTCCACTAGGCCTTTTCTTTTTTTTGAGAAAATAATTGCAGATTATCACCCCCTAAAAAAATGTAGCATAATTCAAGGGGGGGAGGGTTTAAAATAATTTAAACGATAATTGAGATAATCGGTGTGAGCTTCAAAGAGTCAGAAAACACTTTAATAAGAATAAAGTTACAATACCATGACTGAACAATACACAAATAACTTGCACATTGGAGAATGAAACTTAAGTCGATGTTTCGGAGGGACGATTAACTAGTAAAACACTTGTGCAACAGTTGGGTATCTTTACTGATGAAACGTTTCGCCTACACTACTACACAGGTGTAGTAGTGATATGAAGATGATGTAACCAGTCGATCAACGTTGGAAAAATAGTATCTGAGGTGGTCAGGGACTGACCACCTCAAATATTTTTTCTCCAAGGTTGATAGACTGATTACATCTTCATTTTCCTACTACACTGTTGCCTCTGTATCTGACTGAAGATCCCTCATGTGTTGGCGACATGTTTTATCAATAAAGACACCCAACTGTTGCACATGTGTCTTAATCTTCTCTGGCATGTCTTTTCCTATTGGCAGGGAACAGTTCCAGCTGGTAAGCCTCTTGGGGCAGTTGAACTACAGCTCTTGGCCTACAATGATGTCCTTAACATAGTCTGAAGGGTCTCACCTTCTGCTTCAGCGTCAGACATATTGACTCGATACATTATCTGTGTTGGAGAGGCTTACCACAAGCTCTTGGACAGCTTGACGATGTCCTACTTCATTTTTTTTGATGGAGACATGCAAATATAAGAACATAAGAATGGAGGAACACTGCAGAAGGCCTACTGGCCCATACCAGGCAGGTCCTTATCAAAACGACAAAAAAAATATTTCAGAAAACAACTCATTTTATAAATTTTTTTATGAATATATGTTAACATGAGTGTGAGAGAGAGTTGACTTCTAGCTCACAGGCTCGGTGAGATTGTTGAGATATAGCTACAGGGCCTCCTGATGATGTTTTTCCAGTGTTTCGTATGACTGATACCAAGTTTCAGGTGTGTTTGACAGGGTTGACCTATATCTCCCATTTAGGTTGTTGGGTTACAGCTCATGTGTTTCGTGAGGATATATTCACAGCACTACAATTATCGCAGTGGAAAAGGACACCTGAGTGCAGTTCAGTACAGGTGTTTAAGGAAGCGTTTCTCCACCAGCAACCTCACCAGTCATTAAGACTGATGAAATTCGTGCGAAACGTTTACCTTAATATGTGTTCACATCAGCTACAACTTTATCTAATATTTTAGTAACGTTGAACAAATTTCACTTTTCTCAGATAGATTTATCGGACGGGTAATGAATTAGAGCTCCTGCATCTATCGGACGGGTAATGAATTAGAGCTCCTGCATCTATCGGACGGGTAATGAATTAGAGCTCCTGCATCTATCGGACGGGTAATGAATTAGAGCTCCTGCATCTATTGGACGGGTAATGAATTAGAGCTCCTGCATCTATCGGACGGGTAATGAATTAGAGCTCCTGCATCTATCGGACGGGTAATGAATTAGAGCTCCTGCATCTATCGGAGGATATATTTATAATGTTTGATCTGAGTAATATCAAATTCTTGCAGTGTTCGGCAGGGGTGATCACCAGGTCCTGGGCATTATAAAAGTGTTGAGCTATAGCTCCTGAAACTATTCAAGATCAAATCACGGAGTGGGTGGGGCTGGAACCAATGGTCGAGTGGTTAGCGTACTGGCCTGTGAGTTTTAGAACTCACTCGCCATGAGTTCAAACCCCACCCGTTCCCTGATTTGTTTACGATTTCATGCGTCATGATGACTGTTCAAGATCATTTAAACAATGGTACACAATACCTCATCTTCTACTGTTGTCTGTGTATAATTCTGCAAGACTGAAGGAATAGTTACTTTATATCTTTGACAGTGTTGGGCTTGTGTTGTAGTGTTGAAATGACGAAGTTACGGGTTGGTAAATCCTTTGCAAAATAAAGTTACCTAGGTGTTGCACCTGTGTGTTTGAGGATGTTGTGCTGCAGTATGTGGTCCACTTAATAATGCTGAGCTACAGCTCCTGGGTCTTTTGAAGATGTTGAGGTACAGCTTGAAGGCCTCTAGTATGTAAAAGTTAGAGCCCTGGAGTTTACTACAACAAGGGGCCTCTGACAGCCTCTCTCACCTCACCCTCTGTAAACCCACCTGTAATATCATGGCCGGAGAGTCTACTTTAGAAATCTACCCGAGTCCCATCTTTGAGGAAACTGCACACTGCCTTGATTCTTTCCTATAATAACCTTCATAACCAGATTGCAAGATGCCATTTTACTCCACTGTTACTTTATTCCTATCGTGTCCATACCCCACTGCTGCTTCTCCAGTCACAGCATCACCGCCACCACTACTTCTCCACTTTTTTTTTCTTCCTCTCTTTGTCCCGTCCTTGTCCCCCTCGTATATATATATATATATATATATATATATATATATATATATATATATATATATATATATATATATATATATATATATATATATATATATATATATATAGGCTTCTTTCTCCTATTTGAAGGGTTATTAGTGACTTGACTGACAGAAATGGAGTAGATGTCTTAACCTCACTGCACATAGCATGAACTAGTCTCACAGAGGTAAATAATAATAATAATAATAATAATAATAATAATAATAATAATAATAATAATAGTAATTTTTATTTTTTATTAGCACATCGGCCGTCTCCCACCAAGGCAGGGTGGCCCGAAAAAGAAAAAAATTCATCATCATTCACTCCATCACTGTCTTGCCAGAGGCGCACTTACACTACAGTTTTTAAACTGCAACATTAACACCCCTCCTTCAGAGTGTAGACACTGTACTTCCCGGTGGTCCGGTGGCTAAAGCTCCCGCATCACACACGGAGGGCCCGGGTTCGATTCCCGGCGGGTGGAAATTCCGACACGTTTCCTTACACTATTGTCCTGTTCACCTATCAGCAAATAGGTACCTGGGTGTTAGTCGACTGGTGTGGGTCGCATCCTGGGGGACAAGATTAAGGACCCCAATGGAAATAAGTTAGACAGTCCTCGATGACGCACTGACTTTCTTGGGTTATCCTGGGTGGCTAACCCTCCGGGGTTAAAAATCCGAACGAAATCTTATCTTATCTCCAGGACTCAAGTCCGGCCTGCCGGTTTCCCTGAATCCCTTCATAAATGTTACCATGCTCACACTCCAACAGCACGTCAAGTATTAAAACCCACTTTGTATTCATTCGCTCCTATCTAACACGCTCATGCATGCTTGCTGGAAGTCCAAGCAAGTATGAGTGAACACGGAACAGAACATCCCACACACGGAACAGGAACATCCCACACACGGAACAGGAACATCCCACACACGGAACAGGAACATCCCACACACGGAACAGGAACATCCCACACAGGGAACGGGAAACCCATCCCACACACGGAACAGGACCATCCCACACACGGAAAGGACCATCCCACACACGGAAACAGGACATCCCCACACGGAACAGGAACATCCCACACACGGAACAGGACCATCCCACACACGGAACAGGAACATCCCACACACGGAACAGGAACATCCCACACACGGAACAGGACCATCCCACACACGGAACAGGAACACCCCACAAAACGGAACAGGAACATCCCACACCCCGGAACAGGAACATCCCACACGGGGAAACCCAGGAACATCCCACACAGGGAACAGGACCATCCCACACACTGAACAGGAACATTCCACACACGGAACAGGAACATTCCACACACGGAAAAGGACCATCCCACACACGGAATAGGAACATTCCACACACGGAACAGGACCATCCCACACACGGAACAGGAACATCCCACACACGGAACAGGACCATCCCACATACGGAACAGGAACATCCCACACACGGAACAGGAACATCCCACACACGGAACAGGACCATCCCACACACGGAACAGGAAACCATCCCACACAGGGAACAGGAACATCCCACACACGGAACAGGACATCCCACATACGGAACAGAACATCCCACACACGAAGAGGACCAAACAAGGGAAAGAGGACCATCCCCACACAGGGAACAGGACCATCCCACACACGGAACGGGACCATCCCACATACGGAACAGGAACTTTCCACACACGGAACAGGAACATCCCACACACGGAACAGGAACATCCCCACACGGAACAGGAACATCCCACACACGGAACAGGAGTATCCCACACACGGAAGAGGACCATCCCACACACGGAAGAGGACCATCCCACACACGGAACAGGACCATCCCACACACGGAACAGGACACCCACACACGGAACAGAACATCCCACACACGAACGGGAACATCCCACACACCGGAACAGGAGACCCCACACAGGGAAAGGACCACCCACACACGGAAAGAGGACCATCCCAAAACCAGGAACAGGACCATCCCACACACGGAACAGGAACACCCACACACGGAACGGAACATCCCACACAGGGAAACAGGAAAAGCTACGTCAGGATTCACAAGATACTGGAAGCTTGTTACTTATGACTTTTTCCCAAACCCATTGTTGTTCAGAACAACCCACACCCAAAACACTTACCACACCATTGGTCTCTCTCTCCCCCTCTCTCTCTCTCCACTCCTCCGTCTCTCTCTCCTCCTCTCTTCCTCTCTCTCCTCTTCTCGGCTCTCGCGTTCTGTCTCCAGTTGAACGTTACCTGAAACTCCTGGGTCTTCCCCGTTCTTCTTGTGAAGATTAAGACACATGTGCAAACAGCTGGGTATCTTTATGTGAAATATTCCCACACACAATAGGTTTTCCCTTCAGTCAATACAAGGAAGCAGTAGTAATAATAAAAATGTTGTAATCAGTCCATCAACCGGGAGAAAAAGTATCTGGGTGATCAGCCCCCTCTGTGTTGGACTGAAAAGCCACGGGCTGGCGAAACGCTTCCACAATATTGATTACCGAGTGTTCCACAAGAGTCTTATTCCTTAATTTTTAATTAGATTCCATCACCCTGCTACGGGTGTCCTCCTCTTAGTCCCAACATTAAGAAGCACGTAATTCTCTGTCCCAAACGAAAGTTCATTTTTCCACTAAAATCTACCTTGCCCATAATTCTATCGCATTTGCTTTGCGTTGGGTAAGGTGACGTTAGGATATTTACTAACCCATGGTATAACTTAACAAATCTTTGAGGAAAATTGTGTTGTAGAGTTCTGAGTTTCCGCTTTACCCCCGCAACAAAATTGTCCTCAAATTAGGCGAAGCTTAGACCTGCAAACAAATTGTCCCAAATTAGGCGAAGCTTAGATCCTGCAACCAATTGTCCCAAATTAGGCGAAGCTAGACCTCTCAACACAATTGTCCTCAAATGGCGAACTCGGGAACCTCGCAACAAAATTGTCCTCAAATTAGGCGAAGCCAGACCTCTGCAACAAAATTTGTCCCAAAAGGCGAAGCTCAGACCTCTGCAACACAATTGTCCTAAAATTTGGAGAAGCTCAGACCTCAGCAACACAATTGTCCTCAAATTACCCGAAGCTTAGGACCCTGCACACAATTGTCCTCAAATAAGGCGAAGCTTAGTTCTGCAAAAACAATTGTCCTCAATTAGGCGAAGCTTAGACCTCTGCAAACACAATTGTCCCAAATTAGGCCCAAAAGCTCAGACCTCTGCAACACAATTGTCCTCAAATTAGGCAAGCCAGAACCTCTGCAACACAATTGCCCCTCAAATTAGGAACTCAGACCTCTGCAACACAATTGTCCTCAAATTAGGCGAACCAGCCCTCTGCAACACAATTGTCCTCAAATTAGGAAAGCTCCAGACTCTGCAACACAATTGTCCTCAAATTAGGCGAAGCTTCAGCCCTCTTGCAACACAATTGTCTCAAATTAGGCGAAGCTCAGACCTCTGCAACCCAAATTTGTCCTCAATTTAGGCAAGCTCAGACCTCTGCAACACCATATTTCCTCAATTAGGCGAACTCAGACCTCTGCAACACAATTGTCCTCAAATTAGGAGAACTCATACCTCTGCAACACAATTGTCCTCAATTAGGCGAAGCTCAGCCCTCTGCAACCAATTTCCCTAAAATTAGAGAAGCTCAGACCTCGCAACACAAGTCCTCAAATAGGAGAAGCTCAGACCTCTGCAAACACAATTGTCCCAAAATTAGGCGAAGCTTAGATCTCTGCAACACAATTGTCCTCAAATTAGGAGAAGCTCAGACCTCTGCAACACAATTGTCCTCAAATTAGGCGAGGCTTAGATCTCTGCAACACAATTGTCCTCAAATTAGGCGAAGCTTAGACCTCTGCAACACAATTGTTCTCAAATTAGGAGAAGCTCAGACCTCTGCAACACAATTGTCCTCAAATTAGGAGAAGCTCAGACCTCTGCAACACAATTGTCCTCAAAATTAGGAAAGCTCAGACCTCTGTAACACAATGTCCTCAAATTAGGCGAAGCTTAGACCTCTGCAACACAATTGTCCTCAAATTAGGCGAAGCTTAGACCTCTGCAACACAATTGTCCTCAAATTAGGCGAAGCTCAGACCTCTGCAACACAATTGTCCTCAAATTTGGCGAAGCTCAGACCTCTGCAACACAATTGTCCTCAAATTAGGCGAAGCTCAGACCTCTGCAACACAATTGTCCTCAAATTAGGCGAAGCTCAGACCTCTGCAACACAATTGTCCTCAAATTAGGCGAAGCCCAGACCTCTGCAACACAATTGTCCTCAAATTAGGCGAAGCTCAGACCTCTGCAACACAATTGTCCTCAAATTAGGCGAAGCTCAGACCTCTGCAACACAATTGTCCTCAAATTAGGAGAAGCTCAGACCTCTGCAACACAATTGTCCTCAAAGATTTGTTAAGTTATACCATGAATTAAGTAAAGATCCTGGACTTCACCTTACAGAAACAGACAAAACAAATGTGATAGTAATTATCGACAAGATAGATTATAGTGGGAAAATGAACATATAATTAGCAGACATGGGTACTTACGTACCCTTTTAAGCTGAACAAGAAATTAGGAACCTTGGCTCCGTTATCATTATTTGCAAGAGATGGTGAGACTAAGTGATGGCTGGAGTTCTTCTCCAGGTTCTTCCTCGGCATTCAGATTATCTATCAGGTTATTTGTTCCTTGTTTGTAGATGAATGGTTCAGAGAACAGACAAGTTGATAAATTAGACACATGTGCAACACTTGGGTATCTTTACTGAGGAAACGTTTCGCCACACAGTGGCTTCATCAGTCCATACAAAGGACAGCGTGGAACCAAATGTATCACGGTATTTCTTCTATTAGTTCTGAGGCAAACTGTTTTACAGAGTCAACTAAGATCGCCTCTAGGAAGTCGATCGCTTCTAGATTTTCTGTCATATTGCTATGTAAAAGGGCACATTATATTGTGTCAATGTTCCGCTCCATTTACCTAATATTTTGTCAGCACTTCTACCATTATTAACACTTCCTGTCATAATACCTCAGTTACTCTGGCACAACTTGTATTCTACCATTAAAACTGAACTGTAGATATAAATCCAGATGTACTCCTGTTAACCCTTCTCCGTCCTAGTTACCAGGTGTTTTGTGTATCCACATGCTCTTGCGCTACCCTCCAAAGGATGGGTATGGAGTACACAATAAACTAGCCAGTCGGCGGCAATGTCAAATTCTAAATCCATTAGTATTCAGATGTCTTAGAAATTGTCCCAAAGAAGTTAAGTGTGATCTGTAGATCACACTTAAGACATTTAAGTGTGGTCTGTAGATCACACTTAAGACATTTAAGTGTGGTCTGTAGATCACACTTAAGACATTTAAGTGTGGTCTGTAGATCACACTTAAGACATTTAAGTGTGGTCTGTAGATCACACTTAAGACATTTAAGTGTGGTCTGTAGATCACAAAAATAAAATTATACTTATCAAAATGACTTGTTATAAAATCAGCTATAATTCACTTTAGTAATTTACCTACAATTGAGGTCAGGCTTATGGGCCGGAAATTTGACGGGTCCCCTGATTTAAAAACAGGAATTACATTAGACATCTTCCACATATCAGATACTACAACAGTTTGAAGAGATATCTAAACAATGTTAGTTAATGGTTCACAAAATTCCATTCTGCACTCCTGAAGGACCTTTAAAAAAAGTTCATCAGGGCCCAGGGATTTACTTTGTTTCAGTCGGCCTATTAAAAGCTTCACATCATGGGGTGAATCCCAGCCAGTGTTTCATACCATGGGAGGAATCCCAGCCAGTGCTTCATACCTTGGAGGAATCCCAGCCAGCGCTTCATACCATGGGAGGAATCCCAGCCAGCGCTTAACCCCTAAATTCCACTTTTTTCTACATGGGGGTCCCGCCAGCGCTTTTCATTCATGGGAATTTTCCACACGTTCACACATGGGGGGAATCCACATGTTATTTTGGAAATCCCACAGTTTGTTCATACCATGGGGAATTTTTCCCGCCATATCTTCATCATGGGAGGGAAACCCGCCAGTTTTTTCATACCATGGAGAATCCCGCCAGGCTTTTATCCTGGGAATCCCAGCAGTGTTCATACCATGGAGAATTTCCAGCCAGTGCTTCTCCTGGAGGAATCCCGCCAGTGCTTCATTTCCATGGGAGGAATCCCAGCCAGGCTTCATTAATGGAGGATTTCCCCGCCTTGCTTCAAACATGGGGTATCCCAGCCAGCTTCTCCTGGAGGAATTCAGCAGTACTTCTACCATGGGGAATCCCGCCAGTCTTCATACCATGGAGGAAACCAGCCAGTCTTCATCCATGGGAGAATCCCACCAGGCTTCATACATGGGGAATCCCAGCCCTGCTTTATACCTGGAGGAATCCCAGCATTTCTTTTATACCATGGAGGATCCCGCCAGGTTTCATACATGGGAGGAAACCACCAGTTTTTTCATACCATGGGAGGAATCCCAGCATGCTTCATACTTGGGGAATCCCAGCGTGCTTCATACCTGGGGGAATCCAGCCAGTCTTCATACATGGAGGAATCCCAGCAGTCTTCATCCATGGGGAATCCACAGTTCTTCATACATTTGGAGAATCCCAACCAGAGCTTCATACCATGGGAGGAATCCCAGCCAGTGCTTCTACCATGGGAGAATCCCCGCCAGTGCTTCATACCATGGGGGAATCCCAGCCAGAGCTTCCCTACCAGGGAGGAATCCCAGCCAGGCTTCATACCATGGGAGGAATCCCAGCCATGCTTCATACCATGGGGGAAAACCCAGCCATTTCTTCATACATGGGGGGAATCCCAGCCAGGCTTCATACCATGGAGGAATCCCAGCCAGTGCTTCATACCAATGGGGGAATCCCAGCCAGTGCTTCATACCATGGGAGGAATCCCAGCCAGTGCTTCATACCATGGGAGGAATCCCAGCCAGTGCTTCATACCATGGGAGGAATCCCAGCCAGTGCTTCATACCATGGGGGAATCCCAGCCAGTCTTCATACCATGGAAAAAATCCCAGAACGCTTCATACCAGGGAGGAATCCAGCCAGTGCTTCATACCATGGAAGGAATCCCAGGCCCGTGCTTCATACCATGGGGAATCCCAGCCAGTGCTTCATACCATGGAGGAATCCCAGCCAGTGCTTCATACCATGGAGGAATCCCAGCCAGTGCTTCATACCATGGAAGGAATCCCAAACCATGCTTATACCATGGGGGGAATCCCAGCCAGGCTTCATACCATGGAGGAAAACCCAGCCAGTGCTTCTACCATGGGAGGAATCCCAGCCAGTGCTTCATACCATGGAAGGGAAACCCAGCCAGTGCTTCATACCATGGGAGGAATCCCAGCCAGGCTTCATACCATGGGAGGAATCCCAGCCATGCTCATACCATGGGAGGAATCCCCGCCAGTGCTTCATAC
Organism: Cherax quadricarinatus; assembly: GCF_026875155.1. Classification (NCBI taxonomy): domain Eukaryota; kingdom Metazoa; phylum Arthropoda; class Malacostraca; order Decapoda; family Parastacidae; genus Cherax; species Cherax quadricarinatus. The sequence goes on from NC_069454.1 coordinate 29,379,287, forward strand.
CATGGGAGAAAACCCAGCCAGGCTTCATACCATGGAGGAATCCCCGCCAGTGCTTCATACCATGGGAGGACCCAGCCAGGCTTCATACCATGGGAGGAATCCCAGCCAGTGCTTCATACCATGGGAGGAATCCCAGCCAGTGCTTCATACCATGGGAGGAATCCCAGCCAGTGCTTCATACCATGGGAGGAATCCCAGCCAGTGCTTTATACCATGGAGGAATCCCAGCCAGGCTTCATACCATGGAGGAATCCCAGCCAGTGCTTCATACCATGGGGGAATCCCAGCCATGCTTCATACCATGGAGGAAAACCCAGCCAGCGCTTCATACCATGGGAGGAATCCCCGCCCGTGCTTTCATACCAGGAGGAATCCCAGCAAACGCTTCATTTCCATGGGAGGAATACCAGCCAGGCTTCATACCAGGAGGAATCCCAGCCAGTGCTTCATACCATGGGAGGAATCCCAGCCAGTGCTTCATTCCATGGGAGGAATCCCAGCCAGTGCTACATACCATGGGAGGAATCCCAGCCAGAGCTTCATACCATGGGAGGAATCCCAGCCAGTGCTTCATACCATGGGGGAATCCCAGCCAGTGCTTCATACCATGGGAGGAATCCCAGCCAGTGCTTCATACCATGGGAGGAATCCCAGCCAGTGCTTCAACCAATGGAAAGGAAACCCCGCCAGTGCTTCATACCATGGGGGAATCCCAGCCAGTGCTTCATATCATGGGGGAATCCCAGCCAGTGCTTCATACCATGGGGAGAATCCCAGCCAGTGCTTCACACCACGGGGTGAATCCCAGCCAGTGTTTCATAGCATGGAGGGAATCCCAGCCAGTGCTTCAAACCATGGGGGGAATCCCAGCCAGTGCTTCTTACCATGGGGGAATCCCTGCCAGTGCTTCATACCATGGGGAGAATCCCAGCCAGTGCTTCATACCGTGGAGGGAATCTCAACCAGTGCTTCACACCATGAGGGAAATCCCAGCCAGTGCTTCACACCATGGGGGAATCCCAGCCAGTGCTTCATACCGTGGAGGGAAATCCCAGCCAGTGCTTCATACAGTGGAGAGAATCCCAGCTAGTGCTTCATACCGTGGAGGGAATCCCAGCCAGTGCTTCATACCGTGGAGGGAATCCCAGCCAGTGCTTCATGTAGACATCCCGTACTGTCAGCATAGACAGCCTATGCTGTCTGCCAGCTATTTCATATTTCGCTGCACTAAGGTGCTGCCCTCACCCCACGCTAAAGCGTCCCACGCTGTTTCTCAATTCACGTGTTCAGCGTCACTTGTATGTTGCTGTTGTTGTTCAGCTCAGCACAGCTACTTCAGCAAGCCAGAGGTGAGTTTTGTGGTGATTTCTGCGTCCAGTGTGCGTGTCTCCATGTTTGTGGGAGAAGATGAGGAAGTGGCCGTTCCTTGCCTCCCTGTACACTCACATCTCACCAGTCTACCATACACCATCATGCCATCACTCCCTCTGCTGTGTTTTCTGCTGTTTTTTGTGTGAATTCATTGCCAGTGTTGTGTATCCGAGTGCCCGAGGCCACTCGAAGCCACGTGGATCAGCAAGCCACATGGATCAGCAAGCCATGTGGTTCAGCATGCCACGTAGATCACGAAGCCACATGGATCAGCAAGCCACGTGAATCAGTAAGCCACATGGATCAGCAAGCCAAAGGATCAGCAAGCCACGTGGATCAGCAAGCTATGTGGATCAGTATGCCACAGATCATGACACCACATGAATCACAACGCCACGTGATGTGTGGACAAAGCCATGCAGATCTACAAGCCATGTGGGTTACCAAGCCAGATGTCCCAGGCCTCATGCATCACATTGACATCACCAATGCTGCTGCCCGACTTCATGACGTCACGATATCTGCTTGACGTCACCTCGAGATGTCTGCTGATGTCACAGTGCTGCTGTGTTTTCAGTAATTGTCAGTATTGTCGAGAAGATTGAGAGAAGATATATGTAGTGTGTTAATTAATTCCTCTCAGTCAGTGTTCTCACATGTTCGTGTATAGCTTAGTGTCAATTTTGTGCACAGAAAAGCACCATTTGCTAGTTTAAGCCATGTTGTATCGAAACAAGTCTGGGGACGCTTAGACTAACCTCTGCTATAACTCCAACTACCGAGAGAATGACACTCATCAAGCCGCAGTTTAAGCCCTGTCGGCAGGCGCTGTGTCAGCCTCATGTCACAAGCTTCAGTGAGCTCCTGCACAAAGATGATGTCACTTTGGCCGCTAGCTAGCTCACTACAGTCTGGTGTATGATGTTACGACTCCCTGATGTTTCGCCCAGTCATCCCTGCCACGACTCGCTCCACGACTCACTCCACGCTCGCCAGCAGACAACCCAGTGACAGTACCAGTCGAGAAGTGTCCTCCTGAGTCACTTGTCAGAAGTCCTGCCCAGTTGCCAAGTTTTGACGATGCCTCACTCGAAGGCACCAGCATGTCGTGCCCCAGGTTGAGTGAAAACCTGCAGTGACTCCTACGTTGACTGCTTCAACGTTCTAGAGGAGACCGTACCCTGTTACGTCACAGCTCAGCAGCATTGATGTCTCCTGTGTTGTAGTATCTGTCCAGACGCAGGAAGGCGTGCAGTGATGCCCTTCAACGCTCACTGCCTTTGACCACGATGTTTAGCACACCCCATATGTTTCTTCTTCATTCCCTGTAGGAAGTTTCTTCCATGTTCATATGTATATACATGTTTTTATTCTGTGTTCTGTGCCCTGTTCCTACAAGAGAGAGACCGAGTTTTTTTTATCACCCGATGCGAGGTGCGTGGCCGAGCAAATGTAGACAGCCCGTACTGTCAGCACAGACAGCCTATGCTGTCTGCCAGCTTAGTTCATATTTCGCAGCACTAAGGTGCTGCCCTCTAGGCCAGCCCAAAGTCAGTGGGACGCTGGTCCCACACTCACTCAGCGGCCTAGCAGCAAGACACAAGGCCTACTAGCTCTCTCCCTCGTGAAATGGCCCTACTGGCCCATGACCACAACACACAAGCCTGTGTACCCACCACGACTTTCCAAATAAAGTAAGAAGCCTCCGAAGACGTCTATCATTGAACCCTGCTCTGCAAGAGCCACCAAACAAACTCGTTATATTCATACCGTGGAGAGAATCCCAGCCAGTTCTTCATACCTTGAAGGGAATCCCAGCCAGTGCTTCAAACCGTGGAAGGAATCCCAGCCAGTGCTTCAAACCGTGGAGGGAATCCCAGCCAGTGCTTCATACCGTGGAGGGAATCCCAGCCAGTGCTTCATACCGTGGAGTGAATCCCAGCCAGTGCTTCATACTGTGGAGTGAATCCCAGCCAGTGCTTCATACTGTGGAGTGAATTCCAGTCAGTGCTTCACACCATGGGGGTAATCCCAGCCAGTGCTTCACACCATGAGGGGAATCCCACCCAGTGCTTCAAACCGTGGAAGGAATCCCAGCCAGTGCTTCAAACCGTGGAGGGAATCCCAGCCAGTGCTTCATACCGTGGAGTGAATCCCAGCCAGCGCTTCAAACCATTAGGGGAATCCCAGCCAGTGCTTCATGCCATGGGGGGAATCCCAACCAGTGCTTCACACCACTGCGGGAACCCCAGCATATACTTCACACTGGGGTATTCCTCGCCTGTACTTTAGTATATATGATCACAACCAAACCCAACAGAAAATTGAGATGAACTACTGAAAGTCTCCGCATGACACACAAGTCTCTGCATGACACACAAGTCTCTGCATGACACACAAGTAACCGCATGACACACAAGTCTCTGCATGACACACAAGTCTCCGCATGACACACAAGTCTCTGCATGACACACAAGTCTCTGCATGACACACAAGTAACCGCATGACACACAAGTCTCTCCATGACACACAAGTAACCGCATGACACACAAGTCTCTCCATGACACACAAGTCTCCGCATGACACACAAGTCTCTGCATGACACACAAGTAACCGCATGACACACAAGTCTCTGCATGACACACAAGTCTCTGCATGACACACAAGTCTCCGCATGACACACAAGTCTCTGCATGACACACAAGTCTCTGCATGACACACAAGTCTCCGCATGACACACAAGTCTCTGCATGACACACAAGTAACCGCATGACACACAAGTCTCTCCATGACACACAAGTCTCCGCATGACACACAAGTCTCTGCATGACACACAAGTCTCCGCATGACACACAAGTCTCTGCATGACACACAAGTCTCTGCATGACACACAAGTCTCTGCATGACACACAAGTCTCTGCATGACACACAAGTCTCTGCATGACACACAAGTCTCTGCATGACACACAAGTCTCTGCATGACACACAAGTCTCCGCATGACACACAAGTCTCTGCATGACACACAAGTCTCCGCATGACACACAAGTCTCTGCATGACACACAAGTCTCCGCATGACACACAAGTCTCTGCATGACACACAAGTAACCGCATGACACACAAGTCTCTGCATGACACACAATCTCCTGCATGACACACAAGTCTCCGCATGACACACAAGTCTCTGCATGACACACAAGTCTCTGCATGACACACAAGTCTCCGCATGACACACAAGTCTCTGCATGACACACGTCTCCGCATGACACACAAGTCTCTGCATGACACACAAGTCTCCGCATGACACACAAGTCTCTGCATGACACACAAGTCTCTGCATGACACACAAGTCTCTGCATGACACACAAGTCTCTGCATGACACACAGTCTCTGCATGACACACAAGTCTCTGCATGACACACAAGTCTCTGCATGACACACAAGTCTCTGCATGACACACAAGTCTCTGCATGACACACAAGTCTCTGCATGACACACAAGTCTCTGCATGACACACAAGTCTCTGCATGACACACAAGTCTCTGCATGACACACAAGTAACCGCATGACACACAAGTCTCTGCATGACACACAAGTCTCCGCATGACACACAAGTCTCTGCATGACACACAAGTCTCTGCATGACACACAAGTCTCTGCATGACACACAAGTCTCTGCATGACACACAAGTCTCTGCATGACACACAAGTCTCTGCATGACACACAAGTCTCTGCATGACACACAAGTCTCCGCATGACACACAAGTCTCTGCATGACACACAAGTCTCCGCATGACACACAAGTCTCTGCATGACACACAAGTCTCCGCAGACACACAAGTCTCTGCATGACACACAAGTCTCTGCATGACACACAAGTCTCTGCATGACACACAAGTCTCCGCATGACACACAAGTCTCTGCATGACACACAAGTCTCTGCATGACACACAAGTCTCCGCATGACACACAAGTCTCCGCATGGCACACAAGTCTCCGCATGACACACAATTCTCCGCATGACACACAAGTCTCTGCATGACACACAAGTCTCCGCATGACACACAAGTCTCCACACGACACATAAGTCTCCGCATGACACACAAGTCTCCACATGACACACAAGTCTCCGCATGACACACAAGTCTCCACATTACACACAAGTCTCCGCATGACACACTAGTCTCCACATGACACAAAAGTCTCCGCATGACACACAAGTCTCCACATGACACACAAGTCTCCGCATGACACACAAGTCTCTGCATGACACACAAGTCTCCGCATGACACACAAGCCTCCGCATGACATATAAGTCTCCGCATGACACAAAGTCTCCGCATGACACAGTGTCTGCATGACACACAGAGTCTCCGCATGACACATAAAGTCTTCACATAACACACAAGTCTTCGCATGACACAAAGTCTCCGCATGACACAGTGTCTGCATGACACACAGTCTCCGCATGACACACAAGTCTCAGCATAACACAGTCTCCAAATGACACACAAGTCTCTGCATGACACACATGTTTCCGCATGACACACAGTCTCTGCATTACACACAAAGTCTCCACATGACACACAAGTCTCCGCATGACACACAAGTGTTCGCATGACACAAGTTTCCGCATGACACACAAAGTCTCCGCATGACACACAAGTCTCCGCATGACACACAAGTCTCCGCATGACACACAAGTCTCCGCATGAGACACATTCTCCGCATGACTCACAGTCTCTGCATGACACACAAAGTCTCCACATGACACACAGTCTCTGCATGACACACAAAGTCTCCACATGACACAGTCTCTGCATGACACACAAAGTCTCCACATGACACACAGTCTCTGCATGACACACAAAGTCTCCACATGACACACAGTCTCTGCATGACACACAAGTCTCCGCATGACACGGTCTTTGCATGACACACAAAATCTCCATGTGACACAAAGTCTCGGCATGACACACAGTCTCTGCATGACACACAAAGTCTCCACATGACACACAGTCTCCGCATGACACACAAAGTCTCCACATGACACACAGTCTCTGCATGACACACAAAGTCTCCACATGACACACAGTCTCTGCATGACACACAAAGTCTCCACATGACACACAGTCTCTGCATGACACACAAGTCTCCGCATGACACGGTCTTTGCATGACACACAAAATCTCCATGTGACACAAAGTCTCGGCATGACACACAGTCTCTGCATGACACACAAAGTCTCCACATAACACACAGTCTCCGCATGACACACAAAGTCTCCACATGACACACAGTCTCTGCATGACACACAAAGTCTCCACGTGACACACAATCTCTGCATGACACACAAAGTCTCCACATGACACACAGTCTCTGCATGACACACAAAGTCTCCACATGACACACAGTCTCTGCATGACCACAAAGTCCTCCACATGACACACAGTCTTCTGCATGACACACAAAGTCTCCACATGACACACAGTCTCTGCATGACACACAAAGTCTCCACATGACACACAGTCTCTGCATGACACACAAAGTCTCCACATGACACACAGTCTCCGCAATGACACACACAAGTCTCCACATGACACACAGTCTCTGCATGACGCACAAAGTCTCCACATGATACACAGTCTCTGCATGACGCACAAAGTCTCCACATGACACACAGTCTCCGCATGACACACAAAGTCTCCACATGACACACAGTCTCTGCATGACACACAAAGTCTCCACATGACACACTCTCCGCATGAACATAAGAACATAAGAAAGAAGGAACACTGCAACAGACCTACTGACCCATGCGGAGCAGGTCCATGTTTCCCCCCCCCCCCCCCCGCGGATTATCCCAATGACCCACCCAGTCTGGTCACCTCCACTCAATGATGGAGCACTGTACCAGACCCAGCAGCACAAGCTAGTCAGGTCCAACTCACACCCACCCACACCCACTCATGTATTTATCTAACCTATTTTTAAAACTACACAACGTTTTAGCCTCAATAACTGTACTCGGGAGTTTGTTCCACTCATCCACAACTCTATTACCAAACCAGTACTTTCCTATATCCTTCCTGAATCTGCATTTTTCCAACTTGAAACCATTGCTGCGAGTCCTGTCTTGGCTGGAAATTTTCAGCACGCTATTTACATCCCCTTTATTTATTCCTGTTTTCCATTTATACACCTCGATCATATCTCCCCTAATTCTACGCCTTTTTAGAGAGTGCAGATTCAGGGCCTTCAGTCTATCCTCATTGGGAAGATTTCTGATACTTGGGGTCATCTTCGTCATCCTCCTCTGTACGTTTTCCAGAGCATTTATATCCATTCTGTAATACGGTGACCAGAACTGAACAGCATAGTCTAAATGAGACCTAACCAAGGATATATAGAGTTGAAGAACAACCTGAGGACTTCTATTATTTATACTTCTTGATATGAAGCCAAGAATTCTGTTAGCTTTATTGCGAACACTAATGCAATGTTGTCTTGGTTTTAGATTACTGCTAACCAGAACTCCTAAATCCTTTTCGCAATCAGTAGTATTAAGATCTACATTATTTAGTTTATATGTGGCATGGTTATTTAACTGTCCAACATTTAGAACTTTGCATTTGTCAATATTAAACTGCATCTGCCATATCTCCGACCATTGCGTCAGTCTATTCAAATCATCCTGGAGTGCTCTAGTGTCCTCATTAGAATAAATTGGACGGCTTATTTTTGTGCCATCAGCAGATTTGCTTATGTCGCTATTTATTCCCTCATCTATGTCGTTTACGTAAATTGTGAACAACAACGGGCCCAACACTGACCCCTGAGGAACACCGCTTGTGACGTGCCCCCATTCTTATTTCTCCCCATTTATGAAAACTCTCTGCTGTCTATTTGTCAGCCATACCTCTACCCAGGAAAAAATTTCTACTCCTATTCCGTGTACCTTAAGTTTCCTCAATAGCCTCTGGTGTGGAACTCTATCGAAAGCCTTACTGAAGTCCATATACACAATATCATATTCATTACCATGATCTACCTCCTCAAACACCTTAGTGAAAAAAGTTAGTAAATTCGTAAGACAGAAACGCCCCTTTGTAAAACCGTGTTGAGACTCATTAATCAATCTGTGCCTGTCAAGATGGCTACGAATTGCTTCGGCAATTGATTCCATATATTTTTCCACTATGGAGGTAAAGCTATAGTTATATAGTTCGAAGCCAAGGACCTGTCATCTGCCTTGTAAATAGGTATTACATTTGTCATTTTCCACTTATCAGGCACTATGCCAGTTTGTAGTGATATGTTAAAAAGATTAGCCAAAGGTATGCTAAGTTCCTCTTTACATTCCTTTAACACCCTTGCAAACAGTTCATCAGGACCTGGGGATTTGTTAGGTTTTAGTTTCTCTATTTGCCTGAGGATCATGTCACTAGTTACCGCAATCGTACATAGTTTATTATCATCCTGTTCTACGTAATCTATTATTTCAGGAATATCGCTAGTATTTTCCTGGGTGAAAACTGAGAGGAAGTAGGTATTTAGAATTTCACACATATTCTTATCACTGTCAGTGATCTGACCAGAGTTACTCTTAAGTGGGCCAATCTTGTCCCTAATCTTACTTCTGTATACCTGAAAGAACCCTTTTGGGTTAGTCTTTGAATCCCTTGCGACCTTAGTCTCATAATACCTTTTTGTTTTTCTTATTCCTTTTTCTTATTTCTCTCTTTAATTGAATATATTGATTTCTTAACTGCCCATCACCTCTTTTGATAAGCCTATATATGCCTCTTTTGACCAATGAGATGTTTTAATCTATTGTTCATCCATTTGGGATCATTTTTGTTAGATCTAATTTCCCTACTCGGAACAAAAGATGTCTGGGCAGCTAGAACTATGCTCTGAAAAACGTCATGTTGACAACCAAGATCACCTACCTGACCCATAGTCAGGACATCCCAATTTAGCCCACCCAGGTAATTTTTCAGTCCCATGAAGTCAGCCAAGCGAAAATCTGGGACAGAGATTTGATTGCAGTTATCTGGGTAATTCCATGATATATTGAAACTAAGTGATTTGTGATCACTTTCCCCAAGCTCAGCATTAACCTCATGACACACAAAGTCTCTGCATGACACAGTCTCTGCATGACATACAGTCTCCGCATGACACACAAAGTCTCCACATGACACAAGTCTCCGCATGACACACAAGTGTTCGCATGACACACAGTCTCCGCATGACACACAAAGTCTCCACATGACACAAAGTCTCCGCATGACACACAAGTGTTCGCATGACACACAAGTTTCCGCATGACAAAGTCTCCGCATGACACACAGTCTCCGCATGACACACAAAGTCTCCACATGACACACAAGTCTCCGCATGACAAATGTTCGCATGACACACAAGTTTCCGCATGACACACAAAGTCTCCGCATGACACACAGTCTCCGCATGACACACAAAGTCTCCACATGACACACAAAGTCTCCACATGACACACAGTCTCTGCATGACACACAAAGTCTTCGTATGACACAAAGTCTCGGCATGACACACAGTCTCAGCATGACACACAAAGTCTCCGCATGACACACAAAGTCTTGGCATGACACACAGTCTCTGCATGACATACAGTCTCCGCATGACACACAAAGTCTCCACTTGAAACACAAGTCTCCGCATAACACACAAGTCTCCGCATGACACACAAATTCTCCGCACGACATACAGTCTCTGCATGAGACACAGTCTCTGCATGACACAAAAGTCTCCGCATGACACACAAGTCTCCGCACAACACACAATGTCTCCGCATGAAGCACAAGCCTCCGCATGACACAGTCTCTGCATGACACACAAAGTCTTCGTATGACACAAAGTCTTGGCATGACACACAGTCTCCGCATGACACAGTCTCCGCATGACACACAAGTCTCCGCATGACGCACAAGTCTCCGCATGACACACAAGTCTCCGCATGACACAGTCTCCGCATGACACACAGTCTCCGCATGACACACAGTCTCCGCATGACACACAGTCTCCGCATGACACACTCTCCTCATTACACAAAATCTGCTCAAGACGAGAATGACTGAGAAACTTGATAGCAGGAATCTCATAACAACTAACAATTTCACAACTACCTCCCAGGGAGACCAATTAGCCTTGATTATGGCGTTTTGTCCCCCCAAAAAAAGTCTCCTGACGCTGGTTGTCGTCAGCTGATGATGTCACGCTCGTTAAGTAAACATCTGCTGACGTGCTAGCGCTAGTTTTCCCTTCTCAGTTAAGGTGGTAAATCACTGTTTAGTGTGGAAGAGTTTGTTTGACAAGTATGCTGATTTGTTACATATAACAGTGCATATATCTGTGGTGCAGAGTCATTATGGTATAAACCTTGGTAAAAAAATATCCACAAATTGGTTTAGAAAGACACGTGAGTCACCACTGTGACATATTTATTAAGAAACGTTTCAGTTCTGGACCTTGATCACTTCGTAGTTACTGTATTTTTTTTATGAACCACCAGATACAACTTCATAACACTCAGAGGTGGAACGAGTTCAGAGATGGTTTACGGCCGCATAGAACCAATACAACACTAAAATTACTGGGAACGTATTGAAGTCTTATATATGTGCTCACTGGCGCGGAGGAGAGAGAGTGATGATAAATTAGACACATGTGCAACTCTTGGGTATCTTTATTGAGGAAACGTTTCGCCACATATAGTGGAGGGTGGGGACACAAGGTCATTGTTCAGTAACATAGTGGAGGGTGGGGAGACAAGGTCATTGTTCAGTAACATAGTGGAGGGTGGGGAGACAAGGTCATTGTTCAGTAACATAGTGGAGGGTGGGGAGACAAGGTCATTGTTCAGTAACATAGTGGAGGGGTGGGGAGACAAGGTCATTGTTCAGTAACATAGTGGAGGGTGGGGAGGCAAGGTCATTGTTCAGTAACATAGTGGAGGGTGGGGAGACAAGGTCATTGTTCAGTAACATAGTGGAGGGTGGGGACACAAGGTCATTGTTCAGTAACATAGTGGAGGGGTGGGGAGACAAGGTCATTGTTCAGTAACATAGTGGAGGGTGGGGAGACAAGGTCATTGTTCAGTAACATAGTGGAGGGTGGGGAGACAAGGTCATTGTTCAGTAACATAGTGGAGGGTGGGGAGACAAGGTCATTGTTCAGTAACATAGTGGAGGGTGGGGAGACAAGGTCATTGTTCAGTAACATAGGAGGTGGGGACAGGTCTGTTCTAAATAGTGGAGGGTGGAGACAAGGTCATTGTTCAGTAACATAGTGGAGGGTGGGGAGACAAGGTCATTGTTCAGTAACATAGTGGAGGGTGGGGAGACAAGGTCATTGTTCAGTAACATAGTGGAGGGGTGGGAGACAAGTCATTGTTCAGTAACATAGTGGAGGGTGGGGAGACAAGGTCATTGTTCAGTAACATAGTGGAGGGTGGGGAGACAAGGTCATTGTTCAGTAACATAGTGGAGGGTGGGGAGACAAGGTCATTGTTCAGTAACATAGTGGAGGGTGGGGAGACAAGGTCATTGTTCAGTAACATAGTGGAGGGTGGGGAGACAAGGTCATTGTTCAGTAACATAGTGGAGGGTGGGGAGACAAGGTCATTGTTCAGTAACATAGTGGAGGGTGGGGAGACAAGGTCATTGTTCAGTAACATAGTGGAGGGTGGGGAGACAAGGTCATTGTTCAGTAACATAGTGGAGGGTGGGAGACAAGGTCATTGTTCAGTAACATAGTGGAGGGTGGGGAGACAAGGTCATTGTTCAGTAACATAGTGGAGGGTGGGGAGACAAGGTCATTGTTCAGTAACATAGTGGAGGGTGGGAGACAAGGTCATTGTTCAGTAACATAGTGGAGGGTGGGAGACAAGTCATTGTTCAGTAACATAGTGGAGGGTGGGAGACAAGGTCATTGTTCAGTAACATAGTGGAGGTGGGGAGACAAGGTCATTGTTCAGTAACATAGTGGAGGGTGGGAGACAAGGTCATTGTTCAGTAACATAGTGGAGGGTGGGGAGACAAGGTCATTGTTCAGTAACATAGTGGAGGGTGGGGAGCAAGGTCATTGTTCAGTAACATAGTGGAGGGTGGGGAGACAAGGTCATTGTTCAGTAACATAGTGGAGGTGGGGAGGCAAGGTCATTGTTCAGTAACATAGTGGAGGGTGGGGAGACAAGGTCATTGTTCAGTAACATAGTGGAGGGTGGGGAGACAAGGTCATTGTTCAGTAACATAGTGGAGGGTGGGGAGACAAGGTCATTGTTCAGTAACATAGTGGAGGGTGGGGAGACAAGGTCATTGTTCAGTAACATAGTGGAGGGTGGGAGACAAGGTCATTGTTCAGTAACATAGTGGAGGGTGGGGAGACAAGGTCATTGTTCAGTAACATAGTGGAGGGTGGGGAGACAAGGTCATTGTTCAGTAACATAGTGGAGGGTGGGGAGACAAGGTCATTGTTCAGTAACATAGTGGAGGGTGGGGAGACAAGGTCATTGTTCAGTAACATAGTGGAGGGGGGGGAGACAAGGTCATTGTTCAGTAACATAGTGGAGGGTGGGGAGACAAGGTCATTGTTCAGTAACATAGTGGAGGGTGGGGAGACAAGGTCATTGTTCAGTAACATAGTGGAGGGTGGGGAGGCAAGGTCATTGTTCAGTAACATAGTGGAGGGTGGGGAGACAAGGTCATTGTTCAGTAACATAGTGGAGGGTGGGGAGACAAGGTCATTGTTCAGTAACATAGTGGAGGGTGGGGAGACAAGGTCATTGTTCAGTAACATAGTGGAGGGTGGGGAGACAAGGTCATTGTTCATAACATAGTGGAGGGTGGGGAGACAAGGTCATTGTTCAGTAACATAGTGGAGGGTGGGGAGACAAGGTCATTGTTCAGTAACATAAGTGGAGGGTGGGGAGACAAGGTCATTGTTCAGTAACATAGTGGAGGGTGGGAGACAAGGTCATTGTTCAGTAACATAGTGGAGGGTGGGGAGACAAGGTCATTGTTCAGTAACATAGTGGAGGGTGGGGAGACAAGGTCATTGTTCAGTAACATAGTGGAGGGTGGGAGACAAGGTCATTGTTCAGTAACATAGTGGAGGGTGGGGAGACAAGGTCATTGTTCAGTAACATAGTGGAGGGTGGGGAGACAAGGTCATTGGTCTTGTTGACGCCGTCATAGAGTTAACGTCAGCTTGGTGATAAAATATCCTTACAGGAAATGAACGTAAATAATCGTCTTAGTGGTCTTCCCTCAGCCACATACCCGAGCTCCTCCTTCCTCCTCTTCTACCTTCTACCTATCCTCCTTCTCGTCCTCCTCTACCTTATACCTTTTCTCTTTATATTCTTTCCTCCCCACCTCTCTCCCTAACTCTGTCCTGCTCCTCTCCTCCTGGTAAAAGTTTTGAAAAGTTGTGGATGTAGTGGGTAGGTATTGTGGATGTAGTGGGTAGGTATTGTGGATGTAGTGGGTAGGTGTTGTGGATATAGTGGGTAGTTCTTGTGAATGTAGTGGGTAGGTGTTGTGGATGTAGTGGGTAGGTGTTGTGGATATAGTGGGTAGTTCTTGTGAATGTAGTGGTAGGTGTTGTGGATGTAGTGGGTAGGTGTTGTGGATATAGTGGTAGTTCTTGTGAATGTAGTGGGTAGGTGTTGTGGATGTAGTGGGTAGGTGTTGTGGATATAGTAGGTAGTTCTTGTGAATGTAGTGGGTAGGTGTTGTGGATGTAGTGGGTAGGTGTTGTGGATGTAGTGGGTAGGTGTTGTGGATGTAGTGGGTAGGTGTTGTGGATGTAGTGGGTAGGTGTTGTGGATGTAGTGGGTAGGTGTTGTGGATATAGTGGGTAGTTCTTGTGAATGTAGTGGGTAGGTGTTGTGGATGTAATGGGTAGTTGTTGCGGATGTAGTGGGTAGGTGTTGTGGATGTAGTGGGTAGGTATTGTGGATGTAGTGGGTAGGTGTTGTGGATATAGTGGGTAGTTCTTGTGAATGTAGTGGGTAGGTTGTGTGGATGTAGTGGGTAGGTGTTGTGGATATAGTGGGTAGTTCTTGTGAATGTAGTGGGTAGGTGTTGTGGATGTAGTGGGTAGGTGTTGTGGATGTAGTGGGTAGGTGTTGTGGATGTAGTGGGTAGGTGTTGTGGATGTAGTGGGTAGGTGTTGTGGATATAGTGGGTAGTTCTTGTGAATGTAGTGGGTAGGTGTTGTGGATGTAGTGGGTAGGTGTTGTGGATATAGTGGGTAGTTCTTGTGAATGTAGTGGGTAGGTGTTGTGGATGTAGTGGGTAGGTGTTGTGGATGTAGTGGGTAGGTGTTGTGGATGTAGTGGGTAGGTGTTGTGGATATAGTGGGTAGTTCTTGTGAATGTAGTGGGTAGGTGTTGTGGATGTAGTGGGTAAGTGTTGTGGATGTAGTGGGTAGGTGTTGTGGATGTAGTGGGTAGGTGTTGTGGATGTAGTGGGTAGGTGTTGTGGATGTAGTGGGTAGGTGTTGTGGATGTAGTGGGTAGTTGTTGTGGATGTAGTGGGTAAGTGTTGTGGATGTAGTGGGTAGGTGTTGTGGATGTAGTGGGTAGGTGTTGTGGATGTAGTGGGTAGGTGTTGTGGATGTAGTGGGTAGATGTTGTGGATATAGTGGGTAGGTGTTGTGGATGTAGTGGGTAGGTGTTGTGGATGTAGTGGGTAGTGTTGTGGATATAGTGGTAGGTGTTGTGATGTAGTGGGTAGATGTTGTGATGTAGTAGGTAGGTGTTGTGGATGTAGTGGGTAGGTCTTGTGAATGTAGTGGGTAGGTGTTGTGGATGTAGTGGGTAGTGTTGTGGTATGTAGTGGGTGATGGTGTTGTGATGTATGGTGGTATGTAGTGGTGGTGTTGTGGATGGGTAGATGTTGTGGTATGTGTGTGTAGTTGTGTGAATGTTTGGGATAAGTGGTGTTTGTGGATGTAGTGGGTAAGTGTTGGTGGATGTAGTGGGTAGGTAGTGTTGTAAGTAGTGGTAGTGGGTAGGTGTGTGGATGTAGTGGTAGTGT
Source organism: Cherax quadricarinatus (assembly GCF_026875155.1). Taxonomy (NCBI): domain Eukaryota; kingdom Metazoa; phylum Arthropoda; class Malacostraca; order Decapoda; family Parastacidae; genus Cherax; species Cherax quadricarinatus. The sequence goes on from NC_069454.1 coordinate 29,394,745, forward strand.
TGGTGTGGTAGATGTAGTAGGTAGGGTTGTGGAGATGTGGTATTGTGGTAGCCACCATGTACTGTGATGTATGTGGGTAGTCATTGCATGGAGTATACGGGTGTGTCCATTCGGTCGGATGTAAACTGGGAATATCAGGATTGACTGGTATGTATATTAGTATGTACTTTTTCTGGACGTAGCCCCTTACATTACATCACGTGTGTTGTAATTGTTGTGATGGCATCCATTCCCATAGCGTAAACAGGTAATCAAGTCACAGAAAGCCTGATTCCATTGCCTGTGTCCGACGTGAGAAATCTCCCACGAGCTCAGTCGCAAGTAAAAAAAACTTTATGTTTTATTATTATGATATGTAATTTCTTCTCAGCAAAGTCATTCCCGCATTTATACTTTATCATAAAGTAGTTCTGAAACAAAATCAATCTAAGTCAGGCAAAGTTACTCAGATACATTCTCAGTGAAGATATCATCAATATAAAATATTTTGCTAAATCTATTATCAGTAAATACATTCCCAAACATAGATATGTACACAGTTACCTTGACACGTTTCTGATGATTAGAGAATGTAGAGAAATGTTCAGAGAACTGTTTCGAGATACGTGATTGTTGCTTATGTGTCTTACCAACTGCTTTATCTCGGGTTGTTGTGGATGTTTCACCGCCTTAAGGGATTCCAAGGCCAAAATGATATTACTGAAGTATCATAAGAGTTTCTGAACTGATGTTTCTTGGCAGCCAATTTGACAACAAGGTAGCAGAGTATATTACCTGCAGTGTGGAGAAATTTTCTCCAGGAGGAGGGTATCAGCCCCCTTCAGCCCCTTTCGGCCATGAGGGGCCCAGCCCTCTCAGAAGGGGCAAACATCTTGTTTACTGCTACAGCAAGTACTCTAAAGTACGTCTCTAAAGCACTCTGAAGTACGCCTCTAAAGTACTCACGCAAGTTAACACTAGAGTCGATATCGCAACCAGTATTTCCATAAAAGATCTGACTAGGACGAAATTGAAGAACATTGAGCCAATCAACGCAGGGGTTTATACTATCCCCTGTGGAGGTTGTAACAGAATATACGTAGGTGAAACAGCAAAAAACTTCGAAACACACCTCAATGAATACATTAATGCATGTAGGAATGATAACTTGAATAACGCCTGTGTACAACACCGGAATTCCGCCAACCACCTCATGAAATTCAACGACGCCTGACTAGTGATTAAAGAACCCAATTTCCTTAGACGTAAATGCCTTGAATCTTCATTAATCGCTATTTCTAACACAAACAGAATAAAAACAGCTTCATCATCTTTGAAGTATTAGCAAGAATTCTCCTCAGAACAATAAACCCTGCCAGCACATAGCTGCTACCACTACTACCACCACAAGTACTACAACTACCACTACTATTACTACTATCACAAGTACTACAACTACCACTGCTATTATCACCACAAGTATTACTATTACTCTATACCTATATATATACCTTCTGTGTCCCTTTATTGTTGGCATCGGCTTGACAAAGCTCCTGGAGAGCGAAACGTTGCCACAATAAAAATGTCACATTAGTTGCACTTGTGTCCTTTTACTTTACATATTGTCAGTAATTCTACCAACGTTATTACAACCTAATAAGATTGAGACTGATTATACAGTTATTGATGAACCTTGTGACTTAACGTAATATAATCATGACAGCCAAGACGAGCCGAATTATACATTTCCTTATTATGATAGATTTTACAGGGAAAGAACCAATACGCTTTGAAAACATCTGTCTTGCAAAAAGCGGCTTTTGTTGGGAATGCTGGTGCTACCGGTTGCTCTGTGTTTAGGCTGCTTCTTCCCCCTCAAACTAAAAGACTATAACACACGGTCAATACTGCACAAGTAGAGAGGGTTGTAGCACGGGTAGACTGGCGCCACAACGCCACAAGTCAGTGGGTCCGTTGCGTGTTGCCCCTCAATGATTTATGCTGGTGAGGCCAGACCCAGGGTAGTGCGCACCTAACTTCTACGTCAAGTCAATACTAGTGCAAGTAATGGAAATGAGAAGGAAGTAATATGTACATGGATATGTGAAGTGAGGGTGACAGAAGTAACTAATAACAAAGCAACATGAGTTACTACGGCTATGTGTTTTATTTAGTCGAAGGAAATCATAGAATCCAAGACCAGTTCACTGGGACGAGTGTTTGAAGTCTTACCGACGTCTTGAATGTTTTCTAAGGAAAATATCCTTGATTGACCCTCCCAAAATTATGGGCTAAAACTATCAGCTACCAAAATCCAAAATGGCCGGTTCTAGCTTGTTACATATAGGTTAGTTATCCTTAGTTATCCTTTCAAATGAAGTTTTTTGAGTCGCAGATTTCATTTATGAATTCTCATGTAACGTAAATAATAAATATGCATTAATTGGTTTAAATAATAATCATAATAGATTCCCATTATGATTTTCCTGACAGAAGGTAAAATATTACGTACTGACTCATTTTTCCAGATAAAGGAACAATTATTTGAAGCGAATAAATTAGTTATGCTTAGAAGAAAGTTAAAATATAATTTGTTCAAGTTTGGAAATAAAGATAAATGTAGACATAACCGAAAATCTATATATCTAAAAAAATATCTGTGGTGTGATATAAGAAACAGATAACTTGTGAATAAATACACATATACCTGGAGTATACCTGGAGAGGGTTTCGGGGGGTCAATGCCCCTGCAGCCTGGTCTGAGACAGGCTTCGTGGTGGACTAGGGTCTGATTAACCAGGCTGTTACTGTTGGCCGTATGATCTATAGATACACAACCAAATTCCTACTATCATGAATGAGACACTTCTCCAACATTTGGGTATTTTTATTCTGGATACCCACTAATGTTCTACAAGTCTCTCATTTATCATCTTATCGGGTTTCTACGAGTTCGCATTGACACGAATATAAACTACTCACTGACAAGATGGAAGTTAAGACACATGTGAAACATCTGGTTATCTTGATTATAGACGTTTCGCCATCTTTATCAATACAGATTCTAGGACATAACTAGAAGTGGGGTGGGGTTCGAACTCCATTCCTTGAGATAAAACTAATTCAAGATTCAGGCATCACAAGCTTCGTGTCACGAACTGGTTGTTAAGTTTGCTACACTAACTTGCCACTCACGCTCAGGTGCGGCTGTCAGTACTCTTATAACTTGTAGAATACTCGCCTGCCACTTACTGCTGACCTGCTGCTGAGCAGGGACAGCAGGTGCGAGGAAACGTGTCTTATGTTTCCACCCATGCCGGAGATCGAACCCCGGGCCGTCAGTATGTGAGTTGCCAAGCGATCTACGGTTAAGATAAGATTTCGTTAGAATTTTTAACCCCGGAGGGTTAGCCACCCAAGATAACCTAAGAAAGTCAGTGTGTTATTGAACAGGTGTACGGAAACACGTTCATAGTTTCCACCCTTTCCGGGGATCGAGCCACGAACACTCAGCGTGTGAAGCGAGGGCGTAACTTACCAGGCCACGGGACACAGTCCTCATCTGGTGGGATTCTCAGGTGATGACTTACTTTCATATTTCTAAACTTTAAAGCTTGTGCTTTAGCTGGGTTTGTGCTGACCTTGTCTTGACACACATAGCTGATACCAATTTTGGTAATTTTTGGTAAGATTGGAAGAATAACAAAGTTTAGTACCAAGTGACTCACGAAATCGTAGTGACACGATTGCAAACAAACCATACCACGGGTGGGGTTTAAACCCACGATCAGAGAGTCACGAAAGTCCAGATGGTCTGGAGTTTTGTGACTCTCTGACCACGGGTTCCAACCCTACTCGTGGTATGGTTAGTTTAGTACCAAGTGAGCACAATAATTTGTTGGGTTTTTTTTTGTATTTCTCTGTTCTCTTACACACAGTGTTCTTCACTCCAACTCCATCTACCTTGCGTGCAACGTAAGAATCCAGGAACACTGCAGCAGGCCTACTGGCCCATACTAGTCACTTCCTTCTCAAAACCAACCATTCTTACCCATCTAATTATCCGTCGTTTGCCTAAAGTCAATCAAGAATTCGCGAAGCAAAGAGAAAAATGTCAGCGGTTTATACATCTTCTCCGTCACAGCTTATATAAAGTGAGTTGTGGTGTAAATGATTTACAGATGTTGTCCGTTGCAGCAAGATAACACTCCAAGTATGTTGTCCGTTGCTGCAAGATAACACTCCGAGTATGTTGTCCGTTGTTGCAAGATAACACTCCAAGTATGTTGTCCGTTGCTGGAAGATAACACTCCAAGTATGATGTCCGTTGCTAGAAGATAACACTCCAAGTATGTTGTCCGTTGCTAGACGATAACACTCCAAGCATGTTGTCTGTTGCTAGAAGATAACACTCCAAGTATGATGTCCGTTGCTAGAAGATAACACTCCAAGCATGTTGTCCGTTGCTGGAAGATAACACTCCAAGTATGATGTCCGTTGCTAGAAGATAACACTCCAAGTATGATGTCCGTTGCTAGAAGATAACACTCCGAGTATGTTGTCCGTTGCTGGAAGATAACACTCCGAGTATGTTGTCCGTTGCTAGAAGATAACACTCCGAGTATGTTGTCCGTTGCTAGAAGATAGCACTCCGAGTATGTTGTCCGTTGCTGGAAGATAACACTCCGAGTATGTTGTCCGTTGCTAGAAGATAACACTCCAAGTATGTTGTCCGTTGCTAGAAGATAACATTCCAAGTATGTTGTCCGTTGCTAGAAGATAATATTCCAAATGTGTTGTCCGTTGCTAGAAGATAACACTCCAAGTATGTTGTCCGTTGCTAGAAGATAACACTCCAAGTATGTTGTCCGTTGCTAGAAGATAACACTCCAAGTATGTTGTCCGTTGCTAGAAGATAATATTCCAAGTATGTTGTCCGTTACTAGAAGATAACACTCCAAGTATGTTGTCCGTTGCTAGAAGATAATATTCCAAGTATGTTGTCCGTTGCTAGAAGATAGCATTCCAAGTATGTTGTCCGTTGCTAGAAGATAACACTCCAAGTATGTTGTCCGTTGCTAGAAGATAACACTCCAAGTATGTTGTCCGTTGCTAGAAGATAATACTCCGAGTATGTTGTCCGTTGCTAGAAGATAACACTCCGAGTATGTTGTCCGTTGCTAGAAGATAACACTCCAAGTATGTTGTCCGTTGCTAGAAGATAACACTCCGAGTATGTTGTCCGTTGCTAGAAGATAGCACTCCAAGTATGTTGTCCGTTGCTAGAAGATAACACTCCGAGTATGTTGTCCGTTGCTAGAAGATAACACTCCAAGTATGTTGTCCGTTGCTAGAAGATAACACTCCGAGTATGTTGTCCGTTGCTAGAAGATAATATTCCAAATATGTTGTCCGTTGCTAGAAGATAACACTCCAAGTATGTTGTCCGTTGCTAGAAGATAATATTCCAAATATGTTGTCCGTTGCTAGAAGATAACACTCCGAGTATGTTGTCCGTTGCTAGAAGATAATATTCCAAGTATGTTGTCCGTTGCTACAGGATAACACTCCAAGTATGTTGTCCGTTGCTAGAAGATAACACTCCAAGTATGTTGTCCGTTGCTAGAAGATAACACTCAAGTATGTTGTCCGTTGCTAGAAGATAAACACTCCAAGTATGTTGTCCGTTGCTACAGGATAACACTCCAAGTATGTTGTCCGTTGCTAGAAGATAACACTCCAAGTATGTTGTCCGTTGCTAGAAGATATATTCCAAGTATGTTGTCCGTTGCTAGAAGATAATATTCCAAGTATGTTGTCCGTTGCTAGAAGATAACACTCCAAGTATGTTGTCCGTTGCTAGAAGATAACACTCCAAGTATGTTGTCCGTTGCTACAGGATAACACTCCAAGTATGTTGTCCGTTGCTAGAAGATAACACTCCAAGTATGTTGTCCGTTGCTAGAAGATAATATTCCAAGTATGTTGTCCGTTGCTAGAAGATAATATTCCAAGTATGTTGTCCGTTGCTAGAAGATAACACTCCAAGTATGTTGTCCGTTGCTACAGGATAACACTCCAAGTATGTTGTCCGTTGCTAGAAGATAACACTCCAAGTATGTTGTCCGTTGCTAGAAGATAACACTCCAAGTATGTTGTCCGTTGCTAGAAGATAACGCTCCAAGTATGTTGTCCGTTGCTAGAAGATAACACTCCAAGTATGTTGTCCGTTGCTACAGGATAACACTCCAAGTATGTTGTCCGTTGCTAGAAGATAACACTCCAAGTATGTTGTCCGTTGCTAGAAGATAACACTCCAAGTATGTTGTCCGTTTGCTACAGGATAACACTCCAAGTATGTTGTCCGTTGCTAGAAGATAACACTCCAAGTATGTTGTCCGTTGCTAGAAGATAACACTCCAAGTATGTTGTCCGTTGCTAGAAGATAACGCTCCAAGTATGTTGTCCGTTGCTAGAAGATAATATTCCAAATATGTTGTCCGTTGCTAGAAGATAACACTCCAAGTATGTTGTCCGTTGCTAGAAGATAAACGCTCCAAGTATGTTGTCCGTTGCTAGAAGATAATATTCCAAATATGTTGTCCGTTGCTAGAAGATAACACTCCAAGTATGTTGTCCGTTGCTAGAAGATAACACTCCAAGTATGTTGTCCGTTGCTAGAAGATAACGCTCCAAGTATGTTGTCCGTTGCTAGAAGATAATATTCCAAATATGTTGTCGTTGCTAGAAGATAACACTCCAAGTATGTTGTCCGTTGCTAGAAGATAACACTCCAAGTATGTTGTCCGTTGCTAGAAGATAACGCTCCAAGTATGTTGTCCGTTGCTAGAAGATAATATTCCAAATATGTTGTCCGTTGCTAGAAGATAGCACTCCGAGTATGTTGTCCGTTGCTAGAAGATAACACTCCGAGTATGTTGTCCGTTGCTAGAAGATAACACTCCAAGTATGTTGTCCGTTGCTAGAAGATAACACTCCAAGTATGTTGTCCGTTGCTAGAAGATAACGCTCCAAGTATGTTGTCCGTTGCTACAGGATAACCTCCAAGTATGTTGTCCGTTGCTAGAAGATAACACTCCAAGTTTTGTTGTCCGTTGCTACAGGATAACACTCCAAGTATGTTGTCCGTTGCTAGAAGATAACACTCCAAGTATGTTGTCCGTTGCTACAGGATAACACTCCAAGTATGTTGTCCGTTGCTAGAAGATAACACTCCAAGTATGTTGTCCGTTGCTAGAAGATAATATTCCAATATGTTGTCCGTTGCTAGAGGATAACACTCCAAGTATGTTGTCCGTTGCTAGAAGATAACACTCCAAGTATGTTGTCCGTTGCTAGAAGATAATATTCCAAATATGTTGTCCGTTGCTAGAAGATAACACTCCAAGTATGTTGTCCGTTGCTAGAAGATAACACTCCAAGTATGTTGTCCGTTGCTAGAAGATAACACTCCAAGTATGTTGTCCGTTGCTAGAAGATAACACTCCAAGTATGTTGTCCGTTGCTACAGGATAAAACTCCAAGTATGTTGTCCGTTGCTAGAAGATAACACTTCAAGTCACTAGAAGATAACTCTCCATCGCTATAAGATAACACTCCAAGTCGCTAGAAGATATCACTCCGTCGCTAGAATATAACACTCCGTCACTAGAAGATAACACTCCGTCGCTAGAAGATAACACTCCGTCGCTAGAAGATAACACTCCGTCGCTAGAATATAACACCCCGTCGCTAGAATATAACATTCCGTTGCTAGAAGATATCACTCCGTCGCTAGAATATAACACTCCGTCACTAGAAGATAACACCCCGTCGCTAGAAGATAACATTCCGTTGCTAGAAGATATCACTCCGTCGCTAGAATATAACACTCCGTCACTAGAAGATAACACCCCGTCGCTAGAAATAACATCCGTTGCTAGAAGATATCACTCCGTCGCTAGAATATAACACTCCGTCACTAGAAGATAACACTCCGTCGCTAGAAGATAACACTCCGTCGCTAGAAGATAACACTCCGTCACTAGAAGATAACACCCCGTCGCTAGAAGATAACACTCCGTCGCTAGAATATAACACTCCGTCACTAGAAGATAACACCCCGTCGCTAGAAGATAACATTCCGTCGCTAGAATATAACACTCCGTCGCTAGAAGATAACACTCCAAGTCACTAATCTGATAGCTACACTAGAAGTCAAATCTCAACAGTTATTTCCCAGCCAACAATAAATGCCGTACATTTTATTTTCGTAGTAATAGTGTCCATGCGCTGCATTTTGTAAATTCTTGGTGTATTAAAGTGTGTGGGATGAAAACAGATTCAAGGCTCAAGCGAAGAAAGAATGGTTCTGGTACGTTGCCAGTAGTGCTGACATGCCAGTGGTTGGTGGCTTAGTCTGCCTTATTTAAGAATAATGCTCCTTTTGGTAAGGAAGATGTTTTGGTCAATAGAGGTCATGAGTTCCTTACTAATACGATGGTGTGACATACAAAGTGTATGTTACAATTTATTTGATACATGTGACACGCGCCCGGGCTGGCATGCCCTCCCGATCAGTGAACCAGCAATTAAGTGTATAACAGTCGCGGCCCCACTGTCATGCTAATTGCTGGTTCATCAGCCAATCACGTGAAAGCCCGCCAACTCTGGTGGAGCAGACTAGGCAGGCTTCCATGACCTCTGATCGAAGACTGTTGTTACATTGGCTTGTTCTCGTACACCATCTTGTAAATATTCACTGTAGTGTTAATACTTATACAGAATTTTGGTGAAGGAATGCATGGCTTAAGATTTTATCTCTACTGTCTTGCTTTGTCAATGAGCTACCTATCAGAGAGTTTACTGACTTATTTACAGACTGATGCTGAAGGCCCACCAGACATCACCTGGATTCGTGAAAGATGGTCTGAAAGGTAATCCACTGGGTTTGTTGGCTGGAGGGAAAACGAATTTTGTCCAGGTTTGTTTTCGAAATATTTTAGTGTGAGAGAGGTTTCCAGCTTGTGTGTTTCTTAAATATGGGCGAGAGGGTTCATGAGCTTCATTATCGTTAGCTTCTATTAAATATCGAGGTCTTGTGAAAGATAACTTCCAGCTAATCCGTCCTTTGACTTACGAATGATCCGAGAATCGTCACTTCGCTATGGATGAAGCCGAGGTCATGGCCTAGGTATAGCTAGTTAAAGACACCAGACGGAGAAGGCTGGTACCAGGTTCACGCAACAAGAGGTTGCCTGAAAGAGGTTCCAAATTCCGAGGAAGATCCATGGTGATCCCAGGGTCGATAGAAGGCATCGCGGCTATTCGGGGTCCTGAAGAAGGAAATATTGCCTCCTGGATCATAAGGTATGAAATGGATGGGAAAGGGAAAAGGTGAAACCTCTGAGATTAATCGAAAATAAACTACATACCCACCCAGAACCAGAGTTTTCTCTGCTGCAGCAGGTAGAACTGTTGTTCCACTGGAATTGAATGAGCTAAGTTTAGTGATGCAGCATGATTATACATGAACACTGACTATTCAACCGTCGGTCACTTTATAATAACAGTGGGATAACTGGAATGATCACCAGGATACATACACCTTCAGTAGCCCTTCCTGGATTAGCAGGCAGCCTCCAGTAATACATTCATCATCACAAGCTCCGCAAGATGGCTATTCCATGTCTCATAGGAGGGTCATCTGACGTATGCTGCATCAGCTACAGTGATACGACCATTACAGCACTACCAGTGATACGACCATTACAGCACTACCAATGGTACGACCGTTACTGCACTACCAGTGGTACGACCATTACAGCACTACCAGTGGAGCGACCATTGTAGCAGTACCAGTGGTACGACCATTACAACAATACCAGTGATACGACCATTACAACAATACCAGTGATACGACCATTACAACACTACCAGTGATACGACCATTACAGCACTACCAGTGATACGACCATTAAAACACTACCAGTGATACGACCATTACAGCACTACCAGTGATACGACCATTACAACACTACCAGTGATACGACCATTACAGCACTACCAGTGATACGACCATTACAGCACTACCAGTGATACGACCATTACAGCACTACCAGTGGTACGACCATTACAGCACTACCAGTGGTACGACCATTACAACAATACAAGTGATACGACCATTACACTAATATCAGTGATACGACCATTACAACACTACCAGTGATTCGACCATTACAACACTACCAGAGATACGACCATTACAACACTACCAGAGATACGACCATTACAATACTACCAGTGGTCGAAAATTACAACACTACCAGAGATACGACCATTACAACACTACAAGTGATACGACCATCACAACACTACCAGTGATACGACCATCACAATACTGCCAGTGATACGACTATTACAACACTACCAGTGGTCGACCATTACAACACTACCAGAGATACTACCATTACAACACTACCAGTGATACGACCATTACAACACTACCAGAGATACGACCATTACAACACTACCAGTGATACGACCATCACAACACTACCAGTGATACGACCATCACAATACTGCCAGTGATACGACTATTACAACACTACCAGTGGTCGACCATTACAACACTACTAGAGATACGACCATTACAACACTACCAGTGATACGACCATTACAACACTACCAGAGATACGACCATTACAACACTACCAGTGATACGACCATTACAAAACTACCAGTGGTCGACCATTACAACAGTACCAGAGATACGACCATTACAACACTACCAGTGATACGACCATTACAACACTACCAGTGATACGACCATTACAACACTACCAGTGAATGATCATCACAACGCTGGCAGTGAACGACCATCACACTACCAGTGAACGACCATCACACTACCAGTGAACGACCACACTACCAGTGGTCACTAGTCCCAGCACCTAGTTGTCTGTCTACACATTAAAGAGATCAAACGAAGTGAGGGAAGATTGTGTAATATTCAGATTGGAATTCGAATCCACAAATCAAGAAACCTATCGTAACTTCAAGGAAGCCTCCTCACAGTGCAATTGTTGAGCAGATTTAGCTAAAACTAACTCTAACACTGAGAAGACGCAAAATAAAATAGAGGGAATACAACGCTAGAGCCGAAGCAACTAAGACAACCAGCAGTAATCAGAGGTCATCTGCTCAAGAGGATCCCAGAAGTTAACTTTCTCGTGTTTCTGCCTTCATGTGGGTTATTATTCAATTCAAGTTTATTCTCTATAAGGGTTACAATGTGGGGTTTACAGGTTTTGGGTATTGTGTGGTTTACATGTTATAAAATACTAATTACAGAGGGGGCCACTAGGACACCTAGCATGGCTAGGCATTCCGAGCAGACTTAGATTAATTCTTAACATTAAGTCCTTACAGATTATAGTATTAAGGCTAAGTGACTACATCATAATTTTGAGTTTAGCAATGTGAATGCTTTTGTTTTGGCACAATCAAGGTGTCTATATTTGAGTAACATAGGCAAACTTATGACTAGTTAGGATTTATTATTTTAAGATTAAGATTAGTAAGCACTAAAGGCTTTTTTTGGTGGTCCGGAAGACGTTACTGACTACACACTGGTATTCACAGTAAAGAAAATAAGAGTAGAAGTGGTCAACAATAATTGGAAAAGAGAATTGCAAACAATATCTGAGTTAACAGTAAAATATTCTTCAAATATTGCAAAGTAGGAAGAATGTAAACAAATGCAAAGAAAGTAATAAGTGATAATGTGGAGGGATGAGAAGTAGGAGAAAGTTGTCTTGATTACTGTGAGTAAGTTATTGTATGTAGTGAATGTTGGTCAGACTGCTGCATGCTGACCACACTGCTGCATGCTGACCACACTGCTGCATGCTGACCACACTGCTGCATGCTGACCACACTGCTGCATGCTGACCACACTGCTGCATGCTGACCACACTGCTGCATGCTGACCACACTGCTGCATGCTGACCACACTGCTGCATGCTGACCACACTGCTGCATACTGACCACACTGCTGCATGCTGACCACACTGCTGCATGCTGACCACACTGCTGCATGCTGACCACACTGCTGCATGCTGACCACACTGCTGCATGCTGACCACACTGCTGCATGCTGACCACACTGCTGCATACTGACCAGACTGCTGCATGCTGACCACACTGCTGCATGCTGACCACACTGTTGCATGCTGACCACACTGCTGCATGCTAACCCCACTGCTGCATACTGACCAGACTGCTGCATGCTGACCACACTGCTGCATGCTGACCACACTGCTGCATGCTAACCCCACTGCTGCATACTGACCAGACTGCTGCATGCTGACCACACTGCTGCATGCTGACCACACTGCTGCATGCTGACCACACTGCTGCATGCTGACCACACTGCTGCATGCTGACCCCACTGCTGCATGCTGACCCCACTGCTGAATGCTGACCCCACTGCTGCATGCTGACCAGACTGCTGCATGCTGACCACACTGCTGCATGCTGACCAGACTGCTGCATGCTGACCAGACTGCTGCATGCTGACCACACTGCTGCATGCTGACCCCACTGCTGCATGCTGACCACACTGCTGCATGCTGACCACACTGCTGCATGCTGACCACACTGCTGCATGCTGACCATACTGCTGCATGCTGACCACACTGCTGCATGCTGACAAGACTGCTGCATGCTGACCACGCTGCTGTATGCTGACCACACTGCTGCATGCTGACCAGACTGCTGTATGCTGACCAGACTGCTGCATGCTGACCAGACTGCTGTATGCTGACCACACTGCTGCATGCTGACCAGACTGCTGCATGCTGACCACACTGCTGCATGCTGACCAGACTGCTGCATGCTGACCACACTGCTGCATGCTGACCACACTGCTGCATGCTGACCACACTGTTGCATGCTGACCACACTGCTGCATGCTGACCACACTGTTGCATGCTGACCACACTGCTGCATGCTGACCACACTGCTGCATGCTGACCCCACTGCTGCATGCTGACCCCACTGCTGCATGCTGACCAGACTGCTGCATGCTGACCACACTGCTGCATGCTGACCAGACTGCTGCATGCTGACCAGACTGCTGCATGCTGACCACACTGCTGCATGCTGACCCCACTGCTGCATGCTGACCAGACTGCTGCATGCTGACCACACTGCTGCATGCTGACCACACTGCTGCATGCTGACCATACTGCTGCATGCTGACCACACTGCTGCATGCTGACAAGACTGCTGCATGCTGACCACGCTGCTGTATGCTGACCACACTGCTGCATGCTGACCAGACTGCTGTATGCTGACCAGACTGCTGCATGCTGACCACACTGCTGCATGCTGACCACACTGCTGCATGCTGACCACACTGCTGCATGCTGACCACACTGCTGCATGCTGACCACACTGCTGCATGCTGACCACATTGCTGCATGCTGACCACACTGCTGCATGCTGACCACACTGCTGCATGCTGACCACACTGCTGCATACTGACCACACTGCTGCATGCTGACCACACTGCTGCATGCTGACCACACTGCTGCATGCTGACCACACTGCTGCATGCTGACCACACTGCTGCATGCTGACCACACTGCTGCATGCTGACCACACTGCTGCATACTGACCAGACTGCTGCATGCTGACCACACTGCTGCATGCTGACCACACTGTTGCATGCTGACCACACTGCTGCATGCTAACCCCACTGCTGCATACTGACCAGACTGCTGCATGCTGACCACACTGCTGCATGCTGACCACACTGCTGCATGCTAACCCCACTGCTGCATACTGACCAGACTGCTGCATGCTGACCACACTGCTGCATGCTGACCACACTGCTGCATGCTGACCACACTGCTGCATGCTGACCACACTGCTGCATGCTGACCCCACTGCTGCATGCTGACCCCACTGCTGCATGCTGACCCCACTGCTGCGTGCTGACCAGACTGCTGCATGCTGACCACACTGCTGCATGCTGACCAGACTGCTGCATGCTGACCAGACTGCTGCATGCTGACCACACTGCTGCATGCTGACCCCACTGCTGCATGCTGACCAGACTGCTGCATGCTGACCACACTGCTGCATGCTGACCACACTGCTGCATGCTGACCATACTGCTGCATGCTGACCACACTGCTGCATGCTGACAAGACTGCTGCATGCTGACCACGCTGCTGTATGCTGACCACACTGCTGCATGCTGACCAGACTGCTGTATGCTGACCAGACTGCTGCATGCTGACCAGACTGCTGTATGCTGACCACACTGCTGCATGCTGACCAGACTGCTGCATGCTGACCACACTGCTGCATGCTGACCAGACTGTTGCATGCTGACCACACTGCTGCATGCTGACCACACTGCTGCATGCTGACCACACTGTTGCATGCTGACCACACTGCTGCATGCTGACCACACTGTTGCATGCTGACCACACTGCTGCATGCTGACCACACTGCTGCATGCTGACCCCACTGCTGCATGCTGACCAGACTGCTGCATGCTGACCACACTGTTGCATGCTGACCACACTGCTGCATGCTGACCAGACTGCTGCATGCTGACCCCACTGCTGCATACTGACCAGACTGCTGCATGCTGACCACACTGCTGCATGCTGACCACACTGCTGCATGCTGACCCCACTGCTGCATACTGACCAGACTGCTGCATGCTGACCACACTGCTGCATGCTGACCACACTGCTGCATGCTGACCACACTGCTGCATGCTGACCACACTGCTGCATGCTGACCCCACTGCTGCATACTGACCAGACTGCTGCATGCTGACCACACTGCTGCATGCTGACCACACTGCTGCATGCTGACCCCACTGCTGCATGCTGACCCCACTGCTGCATGCTGACCAGACTGCTGCATGCTGACCACACTGCTGCATGCTGACCACACTGCTGGATGCTGACCACACTGCTGAATGCTGACCAGACTGCTGCATGCTGACCCCACAGCTGCATGCTGACCACACTGCTGCATGCTGACCACACTGCTGCATGCTGACCACACTGCTGCATGCTGACCAGACTGCTGCATGCTGACCAGACTGCTGCATGCTGACCACACTGCTGCATGCTGACCACACTGCTGCATGCTGACCACGCTGCTGTATGCTGACCACACTGCTGCATGCTGACCAGACTGCTGCATGCTGACCACACTGCTGCATGCGGACCCCACTGCTGCATGCTGACCAGACTGCTGCATGCAGACCAGACTGCTGCATGCTGACCAGACTGCTGCATGCTGACCATACTGCTGCATGCTGACCAGACTGCTGCATGCTGACCACACTGCTGCATGCTGACCACACTGCTGCATGCTGACCAGACTGCTGCATGCTGACCACGCTGCTGTATGCTGACCACACTGCTGCATGCTGACCAGACTGCTGTATGCTGACCAGACTGCTGCATGCTGACCAGACTGCTGTATGCTGACCACACTGCTGCATGCTGACCAGACTGCTGTATGCTGACCACACTGCAGCATGCTGACCAGACTGCTGTATGCTGACCACACTGCTGCATGCTGACCAGACTGCTGTATACTGACCAGACTGCTGCATGCTGACCACACTGCTGCATGCTGACCAGACTGCTGCATGCTGACCACACTGCTGCATGCTGACCACACTGCTGCATGCTGACCAGACTGCTGCATGCTGACCAGACTGCTGCATGCTGACCACACTGCTGCAGGCTGACCACTCTGCTGCATGCTGACCACACTGCTGCATGCTGACCACACTGTTGCATGATGACCACTCTGCTGCATGCTGACCACACTGCTGCATGATGACCACACTGCTGCATGCTGACCACACTGCTGCATGATGACCACACTGCTGCATGCTGACCACACTGCTGCATGCTGACCACACTGCTGCATGCTGACCACACTGCTGCATGCTGACCACACTGCTGCATGCTGACCAGACTGCTGCATGCTGACCACGCTGCTGCATGCTGACCACACTGCTGCACGCTGACCACACTGCTGCATGCTGACCAGACTGCTGCATGCTGACCACACTTCTGCATGCTGACCAGACTGTTGCATGCTGACCACACTGCTGCATGCTGACCAGAGTGCTGCTCGCTGGCACACTGCTACACGCTGGGAACACTGCTGCACGCTGGCCACACTGCTACACGCTGGCCACACTGCTGCACGCTGGCCACACTGCTGCACGCTGGTCAAACTGCTGCACGCTGACCACACTGCTGCATGCTGACCAGACTGCTGCATGCTGACCACACTGCTGCACGCTGACCACACTGTTGCACGCTGGGAACACTGCTGCACGCTGTCCACACTGCTGCATGTTGACTAGACTGCTGCATGCTGACCACACTGCTGCACGCTGACCAGACTGCTGCACGCTGTCACACTGCTGCACTCTGGGAACACTGCTGCACGCTGTCCACACTGCTGCACGCTGGCCACACTGCTGCACGATGGCACGCTGCTGCACGCTGGCCACACTGCTGCACGCTGGCACACTGCTGCACGCTGGCCACACTGCTGCACGCTGGCCATGCTGCTGCACGCTGGCCATGCTGCTGCACGCTGGCCACTCTGCTGCACACTGGCCACACTGCTGCACGCTGGCCACACTGGTGCACGCTGGGACACTGCTGCACGCTGACCACACTGCTGCACGCTGGCCACACTGCTGCACGCTGGCCACACTGCTGCACGCTTGCCACACTGCTGCACGCTGGCACACTGTTGCACACTGGCACACTGCTGCACGCTGGCCACACTGCTGCACGCTGGCCACACTGCTGGACGCTGACCACACTGCTGCACGCTGGCCACACTGCTGCACGCTTGCCACACTGCTGCACGCTGGCACACTGTTGCACACTGGCACACTGCTGCACGCTGGCCACACTGCTGCACGCTGGCCACACTGCTGCACGCTGGCACACTGCTGCACGCTGGCCACACTGCTGCACGCTGGCCACACTGTTGCACGCTGGCACACTGCTGCACGCTGGCCACACTGTTGCACGCTGGCACACTGCTGCACGCTGGCCACACTGTTGCACGCTGGCACATTGCTGCACGCTGGCCACACTGCTGCACGCTGGCCACACTGTTGCACGCTGGCACACTGCTGCACGCTGGCCACACTGCTGCACGCTGGCCACACTGTTGCACCCTGGCACACTGCTGCACGCTGGCCACACTGCTGCACGCTGGCCACACTGTTGCACGCTGGCACACTGCTGCACGCTGGCCACACTGTTGCACGCTGGCACACTGCTGCACGCTGGCCACACTGCTGCACGCTGGCACACTGTTGCACACTGGCACACTGCTGCACGCTGGCCACACTGCTGCACGCTGGCCACACTGTTGCACGCTGGCACACTGCTGCACGCTGGCCACACTGCTGCACGCTGGCCACACTGTTGCACGCTGGCACATTGCTGCACGCTGGTCACACTGATGAACGCTCGCCACACTGCTGCACGCTGGCCACACTGCTGCACGCTGGCCACACTGCTGCAAGCTGGCACACTGCTGCACGCTGGCCACACTGCTGCACGCTGGCCACACTGCTGCACGCTGGCCACACTGCTGCAAGCTGGCACACTGCTGCATGCTGGCCACACTGCTGCACGCTGGCCACACTGCTGCACGCTGGCCACAGTGCTGCACGCTGGTCAGACTGCTGAATGCTAACCAGACATTGACCAGACAACTGTAAGTGTCATGTGTAGAAGTGAGTGGTGGTGGTCGTGGCTCGCCTCACGTATGCTCGTGGCTCGCCTCACATACGGTCGTGGCTCGCCTCACGTATGCTCGTGGGCCGCCTCACATACGGTTGTGGCTCGCCTCACGTATGCTCGTGGGCCGCCTCACATACGGTCGTGGCTCGCCTCACGAACGGGCGTGGCTCGCCTCACGAACGGTCGTGGCTCGCCTCACGAACGGGCGTGGCTCGCCTCACGAACGGGCGTGGCTCGCCTCACGAACGGGCATGGCTCGCCTCACGAACGGCCGTGGCTCGCCTCACGAACGGGCGTGGCTCGCCTCACGAACGGTCGTGGCTCGCCTCACGAACGGTCATACAACTGAATTTCTAGATGTCTGCCAAGCTGAGCATTATGGTCTTAGTATTTACATTCGTGGGGGAGAGCGCTACGTCCGTAAGGGTCACAGAGCTTCTGGGGAATGGAAAACAGGAGACAATCTACCGTATTTCTTGCCATATAAGGCGCGTCTTGTTACCCACAAAAATTCTTGGATAATCAGCCTGCGTCTTATATGCTCAAAATCAGCGTCAGGGGTACCCTTGATTATAATTACTGATTTACCGTTACGATACTTCTGTCGTGCGCCTTATATGCCGGAAAACACGGTAATTCGATCTAAGGCAACGGGAGACCATGTCAAATACCTTTGATCAAGAGCCCTTCACCTCGAAGGGACGAGGCTGCGTACTCTACGTTACTTGTAACAGAGATAAACATAACTTACCTTGTGTTTAGATACAGAAAGTAGTGTTTAAATTTGATATAAAGAATATTAGTAGAAAGATAATTATATTCTGTGTTTAAATGTGCAAAGCAATTTTTATAGTTTTTGTAAAACGATTTTAATATTATTATATGACTCACGAAATCGTAATGACACGATTGCAAACAAACCGCGGGTTCTATTCCCACCCGTGGTATGGTTTGATTATTATATATGATTATTTAGAAGAGGAGAGCACTTAACTGCAGCATCAGAGGTTTATATAACACCGTTATGGTATCCAGTACCATTAACCTGAGGAATTAGACACACGTTAAGAGACCATACAATAAGGGTCAGGGGCCCGAGACTGTTCAACTGCCTCCCAGCACACATAATGGGGATTACCAACAGACCCCTGGCAGTCTTCAAGCTGGCACTGGACAAGCACCTAAAGTCGGTTCCTGACCAGCTGGGCTGTGGCTCGTACGTTGGTTTGCGTGCAGCCAGCAGTAACAGCCTGGTTGATCAGGCTCTGATCCACCAGGAGGCCTGGTCACAGACCGGGCCGCGGGGGTGTTGACCCCCGGAACTCTCTCCAGGTAAACTCCAGGTAAACATGTGCAACCGGGTCCAGTGGTCCAAGTTGGACCCAAACGTCGTCGTAAGCTTCTCTCTCCTATGTGTGGGTTAAGTATTGTTCCAGTCACGTTTCGCCAACCTGTGGCTTCATCAGTCCCGTACAGAGGTTATAATAGTAGGGAGTAGGTAATGAGGTAATCAGTCCCTTACCTTCAACGTTGAGCGAATGGTTACTTCATCATGCTCCACTCTCCCTCTCTCTGATGATAACCTCTGTGATGAATCGATGATAATACTCGGTGGAGAAAAGTCTTGAGAATAAAGATACTCAGGTGTTGCACAGATGAGGTCAGGTTCACGGAGCAGTGTTGCACAGATGAGGCCAGGCTTCACGGAGCAGTGTTGCACAGACGAGGCCAGGCTTCACTGAGCAGTGCTGCACAGATGAGGCCAGACTTCACGGAGCAATGTTGCACAGACGAGGCCAGGCTTCACTGAGCAGTGTTGCACAGATGAGGCCAGGCTTCACGGAGCAGTGTTGCACAGATGAGGCCAGGCTTCACTGAGCAGTGTTGCACAGATGAGGCCAGACTTCACGGAGCAGTGCTGCACAGACGAGGCCAGGCTTCACGGAGCAGTGCTGTACAGACGAGGCCAGGCTTCACTGAGCAGTGTTGCACAGATGAGGCCAGGCTTCACTGAGCAGTGTTTCACAGACGAGGCCAGGCTTCACTGAGCAGTGTTGCACAGATGAGGCCAGGCTTCACGGAGCAGTGTTGCACAGACGAGGCCAGGCTTCACGGAGCAGTGTTGCACAGACGAGGCCAGGCTTCACGGAGCAGTGTTGCACAGACGAGGTCAGGCTTCACGGAGAAGTGTTGCACAGATGAGGCCAAGCTTCACGGGACAGTGTTGCACAGACGAGGTCAGGCTTCACGGAGCAGTGTTGCACAGACGAGGCCAGGCTTCACGGAGCAGTGTTGCACAGACGAGGCCAGGCTTCACGGAGCAGTGTTGCACAGACGAGGCCAGGCTTCACGGAGCAGTGTTGCACAGACGAGGCCAGGCTTCACGGAACAGTGTTGCACAGACGAGGCCAGGCTTCACGGAGCAGTGTTGCACAGACGAGGCCAGGCTTCACGGAGCAGTGTTGCACAGACGAGGCCAGGCTTCACGGAGCAGTGTTGCACAGACGAGGCCAGGCTTCACGGAGCAGTGTTGCACAGACGAGGCCAGGCTTCACGGAGCAGTGTTGCACAGACGAGGTCAGGCTTCACTGAGCAGTGTTGCACAGACG
>NC_069454.1:29420160-29450160 GCF_026875155.1 Cherax quadricarinatus
ACGTGCAGGTTATTTGGGTACTAGTCAGATGTGCTAAATTAGACACATGTGCAACAATTGGGTGTCTTTAATGAGGAAACATTTCGCCACACTGTGGTTTCATCAGTCCATACAAAGGAAAATGGTGAAGAACAGGACTCCATAGGAGGAGTTTGAGGTAATCAATCCCTCAGCCTTGAGACGATAAGATCAGGCCATCACTCTTGTAAAGTTACCCAAATGTTGCACATATGCCTAATTTATCAACTTGTCGGTTCTCTGAACCATTCATCTACATACTAGTCAGATGTTTTGTTGCAAACAGGTGAACCGTGTTCGTGATGCTCTTTCCACCGCCTTCTGGAGACTTTATAAAGATTCATAAGTTCTCATTCTTCTGAGCATTTACTTGGCTCAAGGTCATGGGAACACAAATTCCCTCATGGCTGAGCCAACTGAACAAGAACACCCTGGTGACTCGATGAGAGTATAACATTCAGTCGTCTTCTGACCCAAGATGGAAGATATTACAGTCCCTGCATCCAAACATAATCTTGTGTAGCAAGTTAACACGGTATAAACCTTGGTAATAAATACCGACAAGTTGGTTTAGAAAGACACGTAAGCAAACACTATAACATATTTATTAGAAAACGTTTCGGTCCTGGAACCTTGATCACTTCTAACCAGTGAGAAGTGATCAAGGTTCCAGGACCGAAACGTTTTCTAATAAATATGTTATAGTGTTTGCTTACGTGTCTTTCTAAACCAGCAAGTTAACACGTTGAATTTTTCAGTTATATCGCTAAAACACCCAATGGGTAACTGAATCTAATTCAGTAATTTTTAAAGAGATGGACAAGTAAGTCAGCGGAAGTTCTCGGTCAGATGACCAAAAGCTTTAGCTGTGGGTCATCGTAAGACCCGCGTCAGGAAACACTTGTCATGTTTCCGACAAACCGTACTTAACCTAACCTAGCCCAACGGGTGTAACATATCTTCGCTGAAGACAACCAGAATAGAAGCACCTGATATAAGGGACATGATCAGTGACTGGTTCGTCAGTAGGAATTCAACAAATGGTACTGAAATTAGAAGTGTCTGAGACACTAGATGTGAAGATCAATGTTTCTGAAGAATAAGGCACGAGCAGCACCTGAATATCTTCATCATGAAGACGTTTCGCCAACTAGTGGCTTAATCAGCCTTAATCAATTAGGTGAAATTTATCAACTTGCCAGTTTTCTAAACTATTTATTCAGAATAAATCAGAAGTACAGGCATAGGCATGGACACAACACTGGAGCCAGCAGAGAGATGCAGCACCTGAAGTCATCGTCACAGGTGGGCGAGACCCACTAGTGGAAGAGGGTCTCGCCTAAGAGTTGGGACACAGGTTACCAATAAGAATGTGAAGAATATCTTGTGTTCCATGATTCCATAGTGTTACTGTGCCAGGTAAGTACTATTATTGTTTTATAATACTGACAAATTAATGAATACATCATGTACGCAACACCTGGGTATTTTTATTATAAAGACGTTTCGCCAACCAGTGGCTTTTTTTTTAAATTCAGTTCATGTATTATATACTGAAGACAGTGGAAGATACGACAATCAGTCCCTCAGCATTGATAGAGGGTATTCATCCCGTAATGACCCTAATGTAGTTGATATTAGTGTATTGCTCCAGTCACGGTACTGTGTTTTTTTTTTTGTTGTTTATGTAGGTAATGCTTTAAACTCTATCAACTGGCCACTGCTAAGTATTTTTAAAGTTCACTGATTCCATCTTGACGGTCCACAGCGTAAGTGATATACAGAACACAGAATGACGGGTAACCTTTACAGTGAACACGAATAATGTTTTATAGCCAGATTTCCAAATCTGTAGTTGAAAATTCACCTTCTCCTTTTCCTTTTTGGGAAAGAAGAGCTAATTCGTGAAAAAAAAAAATGTTAAATAACTATACGGTACGTTAAGGATTAATATTTATAAATCATTAACCTTAGTCGTCTCAAACATAAATAAACGATGTATTATCAGATAATTTGCCGTGAAAATAATTTTCGTCGTGAAAATGATCAGGAAATGTAGAACACTAGCTCTTGGACTTCTGTTCATCAACGGGAGCTATGCAACGTTGCAAAACTTGCAATAGGTAGGTTGAGGGGTAATATTTTCTCAAAAGAAGGAACGTGAGAGACAATAGTGCCAAAACACGCAGCTGTTTCCCTCCGTTATGTAGGGTAAGGAAAGTCTTCCAAGGTTTATAGAAATTAAAACTGGTTAACTCGTCAGTCTGGAGTTTCGTGACTCTGATTGCGGATTCTAAACCCACCAGTGGTATGGTTTAACACACTGCCCAAAAACCACTTCGAGTCGCTAACAACTAGTTTTGTGCCACTATGAAATCATGTTTATTAACTGGCTGCTTCACAAACAACTTACTTTTATGTGAAACTTTGGAATAACCTTTGTACCGAATTACCGTAGTTTTCAGTGTGATCTCGAAATGCGAATTGGCTAACAGTATACAAAAATTTATTGCATATTTCCTTATCACATTCCTGTCAACGTTGTTTCCTATACAAAACTGTCAGTTTGAGTTTACGTATTCCTGAGTATATTTGAGTTTACCAATTTCTAGTCATTCTCGAGTATGTCTTGATATTCCTGAAAGGTTTTGATTATTCTTGAATATTCCTTATCTCATACTTGACGATCCTGCCTAGGTATATATAACAGTCAGTAGGAGTTTATGCTTTATGAATATTTCTGAGTAATTTCCCACCTCACACCTGTCGACATCTCAACACTATTGAAAATTATCAGAGTTGAAATAACATTCTCCTGGCACCTGCCTGTTAAACCTGCCTGTTAAACCTGCCTGTTAAACCTGCCTGTTAAACCTGCCTGTTAAACCTGCCTGTTAAACCTGCCTGTTAAACCTGCCTGTTAAACCTTCCTGTTAAACCTGTTAACCTGCTTTAACTGCTGTTAAACCTCTGTACCTGCTTTAAACCTGCCTGTTAAACCTGCCTGTTAAACCTGCCTGTTAAACCTTCCTGTTAAACCTCGATTTCATGACAGAATTTTAAATAGTCTAACAAATCTTATAAGATTTGTCAGAGTATTTAAAATTCTGTCTTAAAATTCCCTCTTAAAATAATATGACAAACGGAGAGAGTCAACTCATCAAATTACAGTAAATTAAGCCGAGATGTGAGTATCTCCATTCCACTATTATAAATTCTGTGGACTGTGGTACAACAAGCGAGACGTGCTCTCCGATGAGCAAAACGTGCAGGACACGTTTGGGAGACACCAGTCTAATATCACAATGCTCTACCGACCCAATATTCATGAAGCCTTGTTGCATATTCAGCAATCTGGCGATTTTGTAAATCAGCCTTGTTAAAGATCATGTACAGTTGACTCTACTAAATAGCAGATGAGTGCACGGCATGACGATCATTACTCACGAAATCATAATGACACGATTGCAAACAAACCATACCACGAGCGGGGTTAGAACAATCCATCAGAGAGTCGTAAAACCGACGCGTTAGCCACTGGGCCAGTGGCTAACGCGTCGGTCTGGAGTTTTCTAACTCTCTGATTGCGGGTTCTAACCCCGCCCGTGGTATGGTTTATGATCACCATTGTTTTTAAAGAGAGGATTCAATTTTGTTTCTTTCAATCTTGGAATTCTTGGGTATAACAACCTGAACTGCTGCTCATCTCGGCAACTGATTGCAAGAACAAACATGATTAAAGATTACATTCGACTCTTGAGGAATCCTAATTGTGTACTGACATTGATATCGCCTGTTTGAGATTGGTTTGCATTATAAATGCCACTCGCAGACACTTCACCCACTTCTCTTGTCATCTTCCATCCTTCACTTTTGCTGTTGCCTCCTAGAAACAGTCATTACTTAAAGCCCACAAGTCTTCGATCAATTTAGTGTCTTAAACCTAACTGCTAAAGTAAACAGGTCTATCAAAATTGCTGCTGCCGAGTGGGTTGTTTATCTGGAGTTTATCTGGAGTGAGT
Organism: Cherax quadricarinatus; assembly: GCF_026875155.1. NCBI lineage: Eukaryota > Metazoa > Arthropoda > Malacostraca > Decapoda > Parastacidae > Cherax > Cherax quadricarinatus. The sequence continues at coordinate 29,424,201 of NC_069454.1, forward strand.
TCCGGGGGTCAACGCCCCCGCGGCCCGGTCTGTGACCAGGCCTCCTTAGGTCAGTGTCCCAGGATGCGACCCACACCAGTCGACTAACACCCAGGTACCCATTTTACTGATGGGGAACATAGACAACAGGTGGAAAGAAACACGCCCAATGTTTCTACTCTGGCTGGGAATCGAACCCAGGCCCTCACCGTGTGAAGCGAGAGCGTTAACCACCAGGCCACCAGAGCCCTTGGTGAAGTTATTTATAACACCAACTATACAGGCTCGTGCTTACTAAAAATATTGATTTAGTTCAACATGAGAGGAAGATGGCTTTTATTGACATGAGAGACCAGATTATATTCCTCAAAGCTTGCATGATTATTTAATGGATTATATATGTATGTGGAGCTGAGGGGAACGACGTGGAACAATGAGCACTCATACTAGCATATTAATAACCAGATATTGGCTTGACCACACATGCGAACTCAGACCTTTTTTGTAAATCAGTGTAGTAAGGAATGAAACCGTGACCAGCAGGGACCTCTTGAGTGTGAGGTTAATCATGGCTCCTTCAACTGCAGATGTAAAATATGTAGACCTATGGAAGTCTTTTTGCATGCTGGAAAAACATTGGAATTTGGCATCTGAAGTATTAATATTTGTGAAAGGAAGGTCTATGTCTAGTGATTCCCATCTGCTTACTACGATTTACCAGAGTATACAAAGAACTTGGTAATGATCAGAATTTGCACTTGATGATAATGATAAATAGAAATCGTTTGTCATTTTAGATGAGGTGGAGTAAATAGATAAGATGAACCATTTAGTGAGTGACAGTGAAACATGTGAACCATTTACTGAGTGACAGTGAAACATGTGAACCATTTACTGAGTGACAGTGAAACATGTGAACCATTTACTGAGTGACAGTGAAACATGTGAACCATTTACTAAGTGACAGTGAAACATGTGAACCATTTACTGAGTGACGGTGAAACATGTGAACCATTTACTGAGTGACAGTGAAACATGTGAACCATTTACTGAGTGACAGTGAAACATGTGAACCATTTACTGAGTGACGGTGAAACATGTGAACCATTTACTGAGTGACAGTGAAACATGTGAACCATTTACTGAGTGACTGTGAAACATGTGAACCATTTACTGACTGACAGTGAAACATGTGAACCATTTACTGAGTGACAGTGAAACATGTGAACCATTTACTAAAATCTCCTAAACCAGGTTAATTGTCATTTTAGCAAATGCCTAAGAAAATGGGCTTGAAAGGAAATGAATTAAACAGTCGTCAGGCAGGTGGACAACCCTTCCATGCTAGTATGGAATGATAAAGACACTTATACTCTATGTAGGGAAAATGGATAAACCGGTGGAAATTAGATCAACCTAACATCAGTAATCGATTAAGATATCACAAAAGTTGAATGCACTCTTTAATCACGTTACTTTTGTATTCATCCGCCAAGGTGGGCAGCAGCTCAGGTCATTGTACCCAATAGTTCCATCACTGAAATAAACATATTTGAATCCTCGCTTAAAACATGAGGGTCAAGCCCTGTACAACTCGTCTATTATTAACTAAAGTCAATTGTACACACTCTTACGTAAAAGTGTTATACAAAAATAGCTGGATTCCTTATTAGACGATATGACTTTATGAATGTTTGCTAGGTATGATATGATGGTATTAGAGCAGATTTTTATACCACCATATATGGAGAATTTTAATAGTGGAAAGCGTGTACTCTCATTGCTATTTAGGTCATTGTATTTTTTACAAGGAAAGACTGGGAGAATTTAAAATACTTAAATATTATAGGAACTTGAGGTAAAGGCAGGGAAGGTAGTTAGTAATGTCAGTTTAAGAGGAAAGTTTCAAGGGAATGTTTCTTAAATTCACTCTCGTAATTTTCAATATTGATGAACTGTCGACAGACTGGAAGTAGAAAATTGCTCAGGAATATTCGAAAAAACTCATGAATATCTTGAAATACTCAAAAAAACTTCCTATGGTGTAGAAATATACCTAGTTGGATGAATCTTATTGTGGCTAGCTGGTCTAGTGGCTAACGCGACGGGCTGGAGTTTTGAGACTCTATGACCGCGGGTTCAATCCCGGCCGGGGGTATGGTTTATAAATCCATAGCAATCGTGTCATTACGATTTCTTGAGTAAAGTCAGTCTTGAAATACTCATGTGTTAGCTCAAATCACCGACCAGTATGTTTTAAATAAGTGACCCACTGATCAGAGCAGATCGTCTGGCCCGAACCCTTGCCTGGTCCGAACCCTTGACTGGTCCGAACCCGGGACTGGTTTCAAACAGTTTCGTTGGACAATAAAGCAGACTGTAAACGGATGGGGTTGTAGGCGCCTATAAACACAAACATTAAAAATCAGGAACGTGACGGTAAGCTGTCCAATATACAAAAAGAGTTAGAAACAGAAATACAAATAGCTAGAGCTTCATTTAAGGTTATTAATAGAATTTTCAAGAGGTTGCTAGTAGAATTTGCAGTAAATCAACCATTCAAATCATTATGAAGCCCTGTGTAGTCTGTGGTCAGTCAAACAAACGGGCTTCCACATGGATAAATTGTCATTTTTTTTGGAAATTGGTGTCACGCCCTTGTGCAGATATCCCAGAACTAGCTACAAGCAGTATTTAAAACAGAGAAGTGTTTTTGGGTATGCTCAAATGAGGAAAATCTGTGGACTAAAATCACAAGGGTATTAAAAGAGGACAACATCAAAGCTGCTTTCATAGAAAACCTGGAAGCTTTCTACAACAGATGGGAACATAAAATGTCTGGGCTGAAATGGTACTGCCCTTGATACTGGCCATGTAGTCATAAAAATGTAAGGCTGGAGGTGATGTCCTGGTAGTCAGTAAATGTGGGGCTGATAGTGCTGTCCTGGGAGACAGTAATGGTGAAGCTGGAGGTGCTGTCCTGGGAGACAGTAATGGTGAAGCTGGAGGTGCTGTCCTGGGAGACAGTAAGGTGAAGCTGGGGGGTGCTGCCTGGGGACAGAAAGGTGAAGTGGAGATCTGCCCGGGGGAGACAGAAATGGTGAAGCGGAGGTGCTTCCGGGAGACAAAAATTGGTGAAGTGGAGATACTGTCCGGGAGAAGAAAGGGTGAAGTGGGGTCCCGTCCTGGGGAGACAAAAAAATGGTGAAGCGGAGATACTGTCGGGGAACAGAAATGGTGAAGCTGGAGATTTTGCCCAGGTAGTGGGGAATTATACGCGGGAAGGAATACATATAAATGATCTCATAGGGACAGGAGCCATAGTAGGGAAACAAGTGTAGTCAAAGATAAGATAAAACCAATATTGCAAACTAGAAATACCGCAGGAAATAGCAAACAAGAGGACTCCAATAGCAATAGTGAGGATAAATTACCAAAAACAACTGGTGGGAGCTCCATTGTTGGTGCTAGGGAGGATAGAAGTAGACAGGGAAACATGCACCAACAGGGAATACAGTCACAGAAACCCAAGGCAAGCGGAAACCAAGCCTGTGCACATACTATGCACTTGGTATCTGCTGGCATGGGAAATCTGGAAAAACAGATGGGACATGCAACTATGACCACCCTAGAAAATGCCATGCCCATATGAAAACAGGAAAATGCAAACTCCCTTCCTGTAAGCTTTTTCACCCTGAAATGTGTACCTCTTCAGTACAGGAAAGACTGTGCTATAACTTAAATTGCCAGGCATACCATCTAAAGGGGACAAAAAGATACAAAACAATCCAGGCCATGGGAAAACCTGGGTAGCCACAGCCACTCAAGAGGGAGAGGTTTTTTAGTGCCAGGAAGGAAAAAAAACTGGCAGGAATGGCAGAAATTGTACACCAAATCCAGTCATTCCTGGAGTGGAACCACAGTCGATGGCCTCCACTCCAAACCAACAGATACAGATACTAATCCCGGGAAAAAAAAAAAATCCCCCCCCAGTACCAACAATACCACCAGTCCGATAACATTCTTCTTTGCAAATATACAGGGTCTAAGCCAGCTACAAACAACAAAATACCTTTCATCCGTGGACTGCTTGCAGAGGCAAAGGCAATGTTCGCGGCTTTCACTGAGACCCAATAAAGGATCACTTGGACAACGAAGTATGGATCCCAGGTTACAACCTATACAGATGTGACAGAGTGAACAGGCAAAAAGGGGGGGTTGGCCTGTACATTGCAGAGTCACTTGTTTGCACAGAACTGCTTAATGCCTCAAATGACGTAGTGGAAGTTTTAGCAGTAAAGGTCGAGAACCAAACCTAGTCATTGTGGTAGTCTACAAGCCTCCGGATGCAACATCCCAGCAATTCCAGGAACAGCTGTTAAAAATTGACCACTGTCTGGAAAATCTTCCAGCTCCTGCACCCAACATCTTGCTCCTGGGGGATTTCAACTTAAGGCACCTAAAATGGAGGAATATAGCAAATAATATTGTTGCAGTAATAACACCAGGAGGCAGCTCTGATGAAAACTCACACTCACACGAGCTTTTAAATCTCTGCACAAAATTCAATTTAAACCAGCAAATAATAGAGCCTACAAGACTGGAGAATACACTAGACCTCATCTTCACTAACAATGATGATCTGATAAGAAATGTCACCATATCAAAAACAATATACTCAGATCACAACATAATTGAGGTTCAGACATGTATGCATGGAGCCCCAGACCGACAAAATGAGACTAGTCACGAGGGAGCATTCACCAAATTCAACTTCAATAACAAAAACATAAAGTGGGACCAAGTAAACCAAGTCCTAACCGATATAAGCTGGGAAGATATACTAAGCAACACAGACCCAAACTTATGCCTAGAACAGATTAACTCGGTGGCACTCGATGTATGCACAAGCTTATTCCTCTAAGAAAAAGGAGGAGTAGATGTAAAATAGAAAGAGACAGGCGCTCCCTTTACAGGCGACGGAAAAGAATAACAGAGCGGCTAAAAGAGGTCAATATATCTGAAATGCGCAGGGAGACACTGGTCAGAGAAATAGCAAGCATCGAACTTAAGCTAAAAGAATCCTTTAGGAGTCAGGAATCGCGGGAAGAACTAAAAGCCATAAATGAAATCGAAAGAAACCCAAAGTATTTCTTCTCCTATGCCAAATCAAAATCGAGAACAACGTCCAGTATTGGGCCCCTACTTAAACAAGATGGGTCCTACACAGATGACAGCAAGGAAATGAGTGAGCTACTCAAGTCCCAATATGACTCAGTTTTTAGCAAGCCGCTAACCAGACTGAGAGTCGAAGACCAAATGAATTTTTTATGAGAGAGCCACAAATTTGACTAACACAAGCTATCCGATGTTATCCTGACGCCAAATGACTTTGAACAGGCGATAAATGACATGCCCATGCACTCTGCCCCAGGGCCAGACTCATGGAACTCTGTGTTCATCAAGAACTGCAAGAAGCCCCTATCAACGAGCCTTTTCCATCCTATGGAGAGGGAGCATGGACACGGGGGTCGTCCCTCAGTTACTAAAAACAACAGACATAGCCCCACTCCACAAAGGGGGCAGTAAAGCAACAGCAAAGAACTACAGACCAATAGCACTACATCCCATATCATAAAAATCTTTGAAAGGGTCCTAAGAAGCAAGATCACCACCCATCTAGAAACCCATCAGTTACACAACCCAGGCAGCATGGGTTTAGAACAGGTCGCTCCTGTCTGTCTCAACTACTGGATCACTACGACAAGGTCCTAAATGCACTAGAAGACAAAAAGAATGCAGATGTAATATATACAGACTTTGCAAAAGCCTTCGACAAGTGTGACCATGGCGTAATAGCGCACAAAATGCGCGCTAAAGGAATAACAGGAAAAGTCGGTCGATGGATCTATAATTTCCTCACTAACAGAACACAGAGAGTAGTCGTCAACAGAGTAAAGTCCGAGGCAGCTACGGTGAAAAGCTCTGTCCCACAAGGCACAGTACTAGCTCCCATCTTGTTCCTCATCCTCATATCCGACATAGACAAGGATGTCAGCCACAGCACCGTGTCTTCCTTTGCAGATGACACCCGAATCTGCATGACAGTGTCTTCCATTGCAGACACTGAAAGGCTCCAGGCGGACATCAACCAAATCTTTCAGTTGGGCTGCAGAAAACAATATGAAGTTCAACGATGAGAAATTTCAATTACTCAGATATGGGTAAACATGAGGAAATTAAATCTTCATCAGAGTACAAAACAAATTCTGGCCACAAAATAGAGCGAAACACCAACGTCAAAGACCTAGGAGTGATTATGTCGGAGGAAACTCACCTTCAAGGACCATAACATTGTATCAATCGCATCTGCTAGAAAAATGACAGGATGGATAATGAGAACCTTCAAAACTAGGGAGGCCAAGCCCATGATGACACTCTTCAGGTCACTTGTTCTATCTAGGCTGGAATATTGCTGCACTCTAACAGCACCTTTCAAGGCAGGTGAAATTGCCGACCTAGAAAATGTACAGAGAACTTTCACGGCGCGCATAACGGAGATAAAACACCTCAATTACTGGGAGCGCTTGAGGTTTCTAAACCTGTATTCCTGGAAACGCAGGAGGGAGAGATACATGATTATATACACCTGGAAAATCCTAGAGGGACTAGTACCAAACTTGCACACGAAAATCACTCACTACGAAAGCAAAAGACTTGGCAGACGATGCACCATCCCCCCAATGAAAAGCAGGGGTGTCACTAGCACGTTAAGAGACCATACAATAAGTGTCAGGGGCCCGAGACTGTTCAACTGCCTCCCAGCACACATAAGGGGGATTACCAACAGACCCCTGGCAGTCTTCAAGCTGGCACTGGACAAGCAACTAAAGTCAGTTCCTGATCAGCCGGGCTGTGGCTCGTACGTTGGTTTGCGTGCAGCCAGCAGCAACAGCCTGGTTGATCAGGCGCTGATCCACCAGGAGGCCTGGTCACAGACCGGGCCGCGGGGGCGTTGACCCCCGAAACTCTCTCCAGGTAAACTCCAGGTATACTCAGGCACTCAGGAATTAGTAAACTCCCACTGACATCGACAAGTATGAGATAAGGAATATTCAGGAATAATTAGAACCCTTCAGGAATATCTATAAATACTCGAGAATGACTAGAAATACTCCGATATACTCAAATACTCAGAAATACGTAAATTCACACTGACAGTTTTCTGTAGGAAGCAACGATGTCAGGAATATGATAAGGAATATTCAGGATATTTTCCGTAGTAAAAGTTGTGTCAACCAACTCTCATTTCGAGGACACACTGAGAACTTAAAGTACTTCGGCATAAGGGTGACAAGAAGTATTCCAGAGTTTCATCCAAAACTTTGTTTGTGAAGCAGCCATTTAATAAACATGACTAGTTGTTAACGGTTCGACGAGGCTTTCAGCGGTCTATTAACTGTTTATGTTATTCTCCTTTGTTTACTGTTTATAAACCGTGGAGGGTATGGTAATACAGAAGAGGAGGGGGAGCAAGAGAGTGGTATGAGTGTGTTGGTGCTAGTCTTTCTCTCTTTCACAAGCCGAGTCTTGTGTGATATGCACATCCCTGCTTCTGAGAGAATCTTCCACATCAACCTACCGATTATAACTCATGTAATATTGTATAGCTCCAGACGAAGCCAGGAAATGTGAGAGGAATAGAGCTAGTGTTTTCCATCCCCTGGTGGACGGTTCATCGTGATGAAATCGCCAATTTACAACTCGTTTGCATCAATATACGGTATGGGATGCAGGTCTGAATTCATTCGCCAGACAACAAAGTAGTTTGGGGCTCGAATTGCTCAACACCTGCCTAACTATTTTAAAGCCAGAAAACTGATAGGAAAATCATAATTTTCTGATATTGAAAAGCACAGGCAATTCCACTCAGTGAACGATACTGCATTCAAGGCTGAATTATTATAATCAAAGAAAGCGCTAAACCGACAAGGGTCATACAGCAATTAAGACTGAAGAGAGCTTCCTCAGTCTATCTTAGACCAACATCATCTGAGGAGCATCTGTGAAGATCTGTATTATTCAATAATGTGGAAATTTGGTATTGTATGTTATTTTAGTTCCGATTTTTATATCTACAAAATAAAAAAAATATTTGTTTACGTCGTCCATTTCTATATTTATGTTGTTGAGTCTAACAATGCAAGACAAGCCACAGGGGGTGGAAATCTTTAGCTCAAGTACTTTCACACTTCTCAGTGCGTCATCAGGAGCTATGCAATGTTGCAAAGACAACAACAGAAATAGAGGAAGTTTTCAGAGAGTGGTAGTGTAGAGGCACCAGCCAGTCTCAAACTGTCTGGGAAAGGCAATTGCGACACCGGTTGACAAATGAGGGGTTTTTCCCCTCTGTTTCATTAGTTAGAAGTTCAAGAAAATGCAGTCAACCCACCCCTTCCTCTCATGTCTTACTTCAGTTACCTTGTCATAAAACTCCAGTAGGTTTGTGACACAGGATTTGCCTTCCATGAATCTGTGCTGGCTGTCATTTATAACCTTGTTCTGCTCCAGGTGCTCCACCACTCTCCTCCTGATAATATCTTCTCCATGACTTTGCATACTATACATGTCAGTGACACTGGTCTATAGTTTAGTGCTTCATTTCTGTCTCCTTTCTTAAAGATGGGGACTATATTTGCCATCTTCCATACCTCAGGCAGTTGCCCGGTTTCAAAGGATGTGTTCAAGATTGTGGTTATTGGCACACACAGCATCTCTGCTCCCTCTCTAAGGACTCACAGAGAGATGTTGTCCGGTCCCACCGCCTTTGAGGTATGAAGTTCACATAGCAGCTTCTTCATCTCCTCCTCGGTTGTGTGTATTTCATCCAGCACTTGTTGGCATATCCCTTGTGGGTGTACTCCTCTGTTTTGTCTTCCCAGTGTCCCTTCTGCCTCTACTGTAAATACTTCCTGAAATCTCGTGATGAGCTCCTCACATACTTCTTTGTCGTTTCTTGTAAGCTCCCCACCTTCTTTTGTCAGCCTGATTATCTGGCCCTTGACTGTTGTCTTCCTCCTCATGTAGCTGTAAAGCAGTTTTGGGTCAGATTTGACTTCCGATGCTATGTCATTTTCGTACTGGCACTGGGCCTCCCTCCATACTCGTTTCTGGCTCGTCGACTAATCTCTTTATTTTCCTGGGTCCTTTGCGTTCTGTACTTTTTCCATTCTCTACCACATTTAGTTTTTGCCTCCCTACACCTTTGGGTAAACCAAGGGCTCATTCTGGTCTTAACATTATTTCTGTTGCCCTCGGGAACAAACCTTTCCTCTGTTTCCTTGCATTTTGTTGGTACATAGTGTGTGTGTGTGTGTGTGTGTGTGTGTGTGTGTGTGTGTGTGTGTGTGTGTGTGTGTGTGTGTGTGTGTGTGTGTGTGAGTGCGCCCATGTGTGTGTGTGTGTGTGTATGTGTGGTGTATCTGTGTGTGTACTCACCTAATTGTACTCACCTAATTGTGGTTGCAGGGGTCGATACTCAGCTCCTGGTCCCGCCTCTTCGCTCATCGCTGCTAGGTCCTCTCTCTCTCTCTTTGCTTCCTGAGCTTTGTCATACCTCGTCTTAAAGCCATGTATGGTTCCTGCCTCCACTACATCACTTGCTAGGCTATTCCATTCCTGACGACTCTGTGACTGAAGAAGTACTTCCTAATATCCCTGTGACTCGTCTGAGTCTTCAGCTTTCAATTGTGACCCCTTGTTTCTGTGTTCCCTCTCTGGAACATCCTGTCTCTGTTCACCTTGTCTATTCCACGCATCATTTTATATGTTGTTATCATGTCTTCCCTGACTCTCTTGTCCTCCAGTGTTGTCAGTCCGATTTTTCTCAACCTTTCTTCGTAGGACATTCACCTGAGCTCTGGAACTAGCCTTGTTGCAAACCTTTGTACTTTCTCTAATTTCTTGTCGCGCTTGACCAGGTGTGGGTTCCAAACTGGTGCTGCATACTCCAGTATGGGCCTGACGTACACAGTGTACAGTGTTTGCAGTGTCCCTGCGAACAGGGACACTTCAGAGTCTATCCCTTCCACTACGTCATTCACATATATCAAAAATAGCGCTGGACCTAGGACCGACCCCTGTGGGATCCCGCTCGTCACAGGAGCCCACTGTGATACCTCATCACGTACCATGACCCGTTGTTGCCTCCCTGTTAGGTATTATCTTGGCCTCCTGCTGTTCTGTGGTGCGTATGTATCACTGCAATTACTACCTTATGTTCCCCAGCCTGAATTGTACTTACTATGTAATCCCTTTCTTCAATCTCGTCCATTCCTTCCATTTACTCAAATCCCCATCGGTTTTTAATGAACAGTGCAACCCCTCCTCCCCTTCTGCTCCTTCTATCTTTCCTCAGAATCTGATATCCAGGTGGGAAGATTGAATCTGTTATTATCTCAGTGAGTTTCGTTTCTGTGACTGCTATGACTGCTATGATTCTTTCATGCCACTCCTCACGTTTATTTGGTATTCCATCCGCGTTCGTACACCAAACCTTCAACTTCTTTTCTAAAACTCTGGTCCAGGGAGAATGGTGGGGTTGGGGGAGTGGGAGCCCAGGCAGGGGCCTATGGAGGGTTGTGGTGGGGGTAGGGTTTGTGATGAGGGGGGTGGGGGCAGAGTGAACAATGTGTGGGTTTTGGTTTAGATTGTTCAGTTGCATTCGGGTTGCCGTGGTTGGATTACCTCTGTGAGTGTTTCTAGAGGAGGGTGTGTTTGCTCTTCCACCTGGGTTTGGGATCTCCTGCTCATCTCCGTCATTGCCTCTCGTTCCTCCTTTCGTCTTTGTACCCTCTCTTTCAGTATCATTCTTTCTTCTTGTGTTCTGTCTCTGTCGAGGTACACTCTCTAGTACTCCAGTTTGTCCCTTAGTCGTGCTTTCTCCTGCAGGATCCTGTTTCGAGCTGATTCTGCCTTGAAAATCATTTTAACTGGCCGTTTTTTTCCTCTTGCAAACTACCTAAATCTCCGAAAATTTGTTAGCTGGGTCATGTCGTCTTCACTTATTGCTTTCATGATACTTTCAATCGTCTTTTTCTCCTGTTTTCTTGTCTCATAGGTTTCCCCTTCAACCTCCTGGAGCCCTTAGACAAAAACTGATCTCTTCCTATCGTCCTCTCTCTGTAACTCCTTTTGCATCCCCTGAGGTGACTTAGTTCCTTCCATTGAAGCATTGTTTCCTTCAGTCTCTTCCCTGGCTGATGTCCTGGGCTCAGTGATCTGCCTTTCCTGATCAGCTGTTCTTGGCCACTGCAGTTGGATGTTAGTCTCTGCATATAGTTTTGCTCCTTCATTGTCTATAGTCCCCTTATTTGTTCTTGATGTGCTCTTCGTCCTGTCCCGGGCCCCACTTGGGTCTGATAGGGCCTTCGCATACAGTATAGCTGTTTTGCTCCCTACAATCCCCTCGTCTGTGGGTGATATAGAAGTTCCTCATGTCATGGCTGTGTGTGTGTGTGTGTGTGTGTGTGTGTGTGTGTGTGTGTGTGTGTGTGTGTGTGTGTGTGTGTGTGTGTGTGTGTGTGATGGAGAGGGAGAGAACGTTGTGAAAGCTGCATTATGCTGACCTCAACTATCTAAATGCAATAAAAGTTATTACTTAGTTTGAGAGTAGTGGAACTGGACTGGCGAGAGACTCTGCTACCCTGAGACGTCAAAACTCTCCCCCTTCCAATCTGAAACGTTTTTCTCTAAGGTAACTAGATATTCTCTATTTTTAGATGAGACACGAGGCGCGTTTCCCCCAACGGTCCTTCTCCCTCTCTCATATATTCTTTTTACTCGAAACGTTTTTAGAAAGTCATATAATTTTTTATTATTTCGAGTTTTCCAATAAATACATAAATTGGACTATAACATTGCCTCATATACCCCCCCCCACCCCCAACATCCTCTCCAGCCTATTTTCATATAGGCTCTCAAGAAATTCTCATTCATATTATTATTTTTTTTTTGGAGTTTGTAATAGAAACATAGTTTTGAATACAAAGTTGCCTCTCGTTGCCACCCGTCCAGCTACTCACTGGTATTTAAGATTCCTGGGAATGTTGCTGAGTACCTTGTCGAAGGTATCTAGAAATATTTGTGAAAAAGTTAAATATAAATTTATATATATACTTCCGAATATCGAAATCTTAATAATTATATATATATATATTGTATATATATATATATATATATATATATATATATATATATATATATATATATATATATAAACACTGATCTCTGGCTGAAGGAGACTCGAACCTACGAACCTTAGGACAAGGTACACAGTGCTTTACCAATCTACCCACACTGGACAATACCTTGGCGTGTAGCATGCGCTACACGTTTGATCCAAGGCAGCCAGCTTTCAGGGAGAAGGCTTACAGCTTTTCATCTCATCCCCTGCATGCATCAGCCTTACTAGAGATTTGAACAATGCAAGGAATTCGCGAGAGCATGCGAAATATACACAAACACTGATCTCTGGCTGAAGGAGACTCGAACCTACGAACCTTAGGTATTGTCCAGTGTGGGTAGATTGGTCAAGCACTGCGTATCTTGTCCTAAGGTTCGTAGGTTCGAGTCTCCTTCAGCCAGAGATCAGTGTTTGTGTATATTTCGCATGCTCTCGCGAATTCCTTGTATGTATATATATATATATTTAACACATCGGCTGTTTCCCACCAAAGTAGGGTGGCCCTGAATCTCTTCATGAATATTATCCTGCTCACACTCCAACACAACGTCAAGTCCTAAGAAAACATTTGTCTCCATTCGCTTCTAATACGCCCACGCATGCTAACTGGAAATCAAAGCCCCTCCCTCCAGCCTTTCCTAGGCCGACCTGTACACCACCTTTCATCCACTACAGATTTATACACTCTCGAAGCCATTCTATTTTCTGTCATCCTCTCTGCATATCTGAACCACGTCAACAACCCCTCCTCAGCCCTCTGGATAATAGTTTTGGTAATCCCGCACCTCCTCTTAATTTCTAGACTACAAATTCTCTGTGTTATATTCACACCACATATTGCCCTCAGACACGACATCTCCTTGTTGCAACATTCATAACCTATGTTTCGTACCCATATAAGAGCGTTGGTATAACTATATTCTCATACATAACCCCCTCTTTGCTTCCATGGATGAAGTTGTTTGTCTCCACAGACTCCTCAGTGCACCACTCACAATTTTCCCCTCGTCAGTTCTAGATTCACCTCATCTTTCAAAGACCCATCTGTTGACACGTCCACTCCTAAATATCTGAATACATTCACCTCCTCTATACTCTCTCCCTCCTATCTGACATCCAATTTTTCGTTACCTAATATTTTTGTTATACTCATCACCTTACTTTTTCCTATATTTACTTTTAATTTTCTTCTTTACTTATCTTACCAAATTTATCCACCAACCTCTGCAACTTCTCTTCAGAATCTCCCAGTAGACTCAGAAATGTCCCTGTTTGCAGATGATGTAAAGCTGATGAGAACCAGGAAGAACTACAAGAGGATCTGGACAGGCTGCAGGCCTGGTCCAGAATCTGGTTCCTGGAGTTCAACCCCACCAAATCCTAATTCATGAAGATTGGGGAAATGCAAAGAAGACTGCTGAGGGAGTACAGTCTAGGGGGCCAGAGACTACAAACCTCACTTAAGAAAAAGGATCTTGGGGTGAGTACAGTAGACCGTCGTTTAACACGGTTTTGTCTTGCACGTTTTGGTTATAGCACGACTGAAGATTTGCGGCATATTTTTGTTTAACACTTCGTAAAATTAGTTTAACACGGTTGTAGGAGGGAAAAAAATTTGAGCCCGCGGGGAGGGATAGGCTACAGCCATCCCCTGCCAGCATCAGCCACCCCCAACACCCTCCCAGCCTTCAGTTCGGTTCATACGTGTGTTGGACGAATCTGTGCTAGTAGCTCCCTGTGTTTGATTACATACGTATTAATTGCCATATCTTAAATCTTCCAAGTATTCATGGCACCCAGTAGGCATTCAAGTGTTGCTGAAAGTTGCAAGAAAAGGTTTAAGCTTTTAAGTCTGAGAATTAACGAAGAAAACAGAAATATTAGACAAGAGATAACATGTAGCGGGAATGAGGCATCATTTTGTACACAAAAGAATGAGGTAAATATGAGTTTGTGTGACGACTGTCTGACTTGACTGACTGACTTACTGACTTACTGAATGACTGACTAAATGACTTGACTGACTGAATGACTTGACTGACTTACTGAATGCCTGATTTGACTGACTGATTGAATTAACTTACTGAATGGCTTGACTAACTGAGTGACTTGACTGTCAGAATGACTTGACTGACTTACTGACTTGACTGAATGACTTGACTGACTGAATGACTTGACTAACTGAGTGACTTGACTGACTGACTAATGACTTGACTTCACTTACTGACTTGACTGACTGACTTGACTAATTTATGCACACTCCAGTACAACCATCGACTACAGTACCAGAACTTCCACCATCCACCTCAGCCCAGTAGGACCACAACATAACTCTCCACTCTCATCATAATCACTGACAAACACCAGCACCCATAATTTAAGGTAATAAATACTATTATTTCTGTTGCATTTGTAGTCTTAAGCAGTAAAAACAACATAATACATCACAATGAACTACAATTACATATTCCTTTTATTTTTGTAAGATCTGGAGGCTTTTGGGGGCTCCAAGGAACGTAACCCTATTTTTCCCATAAGTTCTTCAGTTCGTCTGACACGGTTTTGTCTAACACGGCATTTTCAGGAACGTAACTGCCGTGTTTAATGACGGACTACTGTATAACACCAGGCACATCTGAGGCGCATGTCAACCAAGTAACTACTGCATCATACGGGCGGCAAGCAAACCTAAGAACGGCATTCTGAGATCTCAATAAGGAATCGTTCAGGACCTTGTACACCGTGTACGTTACGCCTATATCGGAGTATGCAGCACCAGTTAGGAAACCACACCTGCCCAAGCATGTATGGAAATCAGAGAAAGTGCAAAGGTTTGCAACAAGACTAGTACCGGAGCTAAGGGGACTGTCCTGACGACACCGGAGAAGAGGAGAGATAGGGGGGATATGATAAAGTCATATAAAATTCTGAGAGGAATCGACAATGTGGATAGAGACAGGATGTTCCAGAGATGGGACACAGCAACAAAGGATCACAGTTGGAAGTAGAAGACTCAGATGAATCACCGGGATGTTAAGAAGTATTTCTTCAGTCACAGAGTTGTCAGGAAGTGGAATAGTCTGGGAAGTGATGTAGTGGAGGCAGGATCCATACATAGCTTTAAGAAGAGGTATAATAAAGCTTATGGAGCAGGAAGAGTGACCAAGTAGCGACCAGTGAAGAGGCGTGGCCAGGAGCTGTGGCTCGACCCCTGTGGTTGTGGGTAGTGTAGTGGGGAAGTCACGCGTATTTGAGCTCCGCCAAATTCGCGTGTATCTGGCGGTCCCAGAGGGGACAGAGTGCGGAAAACAAGCGTGTGAAAACCTAAAGTGCATATAAGTTTTTAAACCCACGGAAGGGAAGCATCAGTGTCCAATGAAGAGGAAAAAATGGTTTTATAGTGCTAAGTGTAGAGTGCCAGGCTCGGAATAACGGTTGTTATGGAGGGTGCCATATAGAAAATGATTTGTGACTAGCAGTGAACGTAGATCAGTGAGGAGAAATAAGAAAGATCAGGGATTATCCTAAACTTAAAGAGCAGGAAAGTTTAGAAATGGAAAAGGATTACTGCTAAAACCACAGGAGAATCTAAGATATTATTATTAATAAAAGTGAGGAGAAAAGTGTGAACTAGGCCTAAAGGTGTTACCACACAGTGGGTCATGTTTTATACTGAAGGATTGTTTCTCATACCATATAAGGAGTATAGTGAATGGCGAGGTATTGTTGTTCAGTGATATAGTGATCTTAAATTGTGGATTACAGCAATCTGTCAAATACCCAATACATAGTGTATAATATATGGAATATATATGGGTTGACCACCACCAGGAAAAATTATTGCCAGAGGTGACAGAGAAATGTAAACTATTGTACAGGTGTTATAACGAGGAAAAGGATTTGAATAGGCAGTGATATAGTGTACTGAATTGTGGGTGAGAGTAATCCTTTTAAATCCTGAGTAAGCTATGGTGTAATTATATGGGAACAAGCTTCGCAAGTGCACGCGCACCCCACTGATCCCCTCACCTTTTCCCCCGCCGACCCCTTTGTACCCCAAGCAGCGGGGATGGTTCCCCCCCTGCTGGCACCCATACCATGGACCTACCTCATCACCAAACCCAGCATAGTGGGGAAGTGGGGATACAAACTGGATGAGTATTAATCTATAGTAGAAGCAATAAAATAAGGGATAGTGGATTGATGTGCAGGAAAACAGTGAACATGCAGTGATTAGATAGTGGAAAAGAAATAACCCACCACCAATCCTCTCGCCACCCTCCCCCCCCCCGACACTCCAACCAGTGTGGATGGTCCCCACCCCCTCCTGCCGGCTCCCATACCCTTGACCACCGACCTACCCTTCATCACTGAAACCCAGCCACCACCACTACATATAACTGCCCAGGATAAGATAAATAGTAATGATCATGATAGAAATAAGATGCTGTAGGATGTATGATATTTGATGTCATACATCATAAAAGTTTTGAATGTGTAATAAGTCCCCATACTAATTACATCCCACATACCCAAGCAATGACCTATAATATCTACACCTGAGAGCAGAGCTGAAAGGTAAAGTGAAGATCAGGTTCTTGTGGTACATAGTTGCAAATAAGATACAAGCAGGATGGCAGTACAGTATACCTGTGGGACATGTGAAAAGGATCTTGGGAAAAAATCCAGAATCTCATACAACCTTTGCTTTTTAAAACATTATGTCACCTGTGCAAGAATAAACACTGCAACCACAAATGACATCTATCTAGATAGGCATTTTTGGATCTGCAACAGGGATGTAGAACTATGGACAGATATCAGGAAAGCACTCAGGAGGTTAATAAACAATAAACATGAAAAAAAGGAGGAACTACTGAATAGTCTACCTGGAATATATAGAGCATGGGAAGATAGGAGAGGAGTAAAGTCTAACACAGAGAATGCCCAGTCTACAACAACTGACCCAAAAATAAGCAGATATCCAATGGAAAAAAATGCAGGAAACAAAAACAACAGCTAGCTCAGTCCCCAGCCCTAGGGCTGACCCAGACCCAGCCCCCAGCCATTGTGAAAATCCGGATTCAGTTAAAGACTCCTCCACAGCAACCAACGCCATAGCCCCTAGTACAGATGTAGTAGAGGAGTCCTCTTCCAGGAAAAATGTTGGTGCCATGACAACAGATGGTGGTGTCTCTGGTTTGGCTATGGAGGACTGTAGTGCAACTCTAGAGCCTGCACAGATTAGGAATACAACCAGCACGAATTGTACCCAGCCAAAAACAAAATGGGGCAAATTCTATGTTTGGGGCATTTGTAAACACAGAATATCAGGGAAAACGAATGAGGCATGAAACTTTGAGCATCCCCAAAAAATGCCGTGAGCTCCTATCTAAGGGAATGTGTCGTTCTACCTCTTGCAAATACTTCCACCCTGAGATGTGTCAATTTTCAGTCCTTGAAAAACAATGTTACAATACAAATTGCAATGCATACCATCTAAAAGGGACCAGGAGGCACACACCCCGTACAACACATCATAGTAGCTATGGTAGCTATGACAACACCCCAAGTGATTTTTAGTGGTAAGAAACAAAGAAAGAAAATGGAAAGAGATAACCAAAATAGTCCACCACCTTGGAGCCTTGTTGGACTGGAGGCACAGCCAGTGGCGCCTCCGGACTCACAACTACTGATGCCAACAACAAAATCCCCCCAACAAGCATGCAACTCAACCTCATTTATATTTGCTAAAATACAGGGTCTTAAGCCATCCACCAACAGAATACAATACAAATGCACTGTTCGCAGCCTTCACAGAGACCCACGCAAAAGATTACTTTGACAGTGAAATATGGATACCTGGATACAACCTTTTCAGATGCGACAGAAAGAACAGGCAACAAGGGGGTGGGTTGGCCTGTATGTCAAAGAGTCGCTCATTTGCACAGAGATACTGAACACCACAGATGATGTAGTTCAAGTTCTGACAATAAAAATCGATAACCAAAACTTCCCAACAGTTCAAAGAACAACTATCAAGAATTGACCCCTGTCTGGAAAACCTTCCAGCCCCATCTCCAAACATCTTGCTGCTTGGTGACTTCAATCTAAGACACACAAAATGGAAGAATATAGCAAATAATGTCGTAGCAGAAATAATCCCTGGAGGTAGCCCAGATGAAAGGTCACACACGCAGGAGCTGCTGAATTTCTGCAACCAACACACCCTAAGTCAGCAGATAGTGGAGCCAACAAGACTGGAGAACACAACGGACCTTATTTTCACAAATAATGAGGACCTGGTAAGAAACATAACAATATCAAAAACAACAAATTCTGATCACAATCTAATCGAAGTCCAGACTTGCATGCACAGGAATCCTGATGGGCAAGATGCATACAGCTATGAGGGTACCTTTACCAAATTCAACTTCAACAACAGGAACATATATTTAGGAACAGGTAAACTATGCCCTAAATGAAGCATGCTGGGAGGATATCTTAAATTATATAGACCCTTACCAATGCCTTGAAAAGATCACCCTCCTGTTAGCTGAAATATGTTCAAGGTATATTCCTATGAGAAAAAAGAAGACGGATCCTACACAGACGGCACCAAAGAAATGAGCGAGATACTGAAATCTCAATATGACTCGGTGTTCAGCGAGCCACTAACCAGTCTAAAGATAGGCATCCAAACAATTTTTTAATGAATGAGCCTCAAAACCCTGCCAATGTATGCCAAATTTATGACATAACCCTAACTCCATTAGACTTTGAGAAACCCATCGACGATATGCCCATGCACTCAGCCCCAGGCCCAGACTCGTGGAACTCGGTGTTCATTAAGAGCTGCAAGAAACTCCTCTCACGGAAGGGTTTCTTGCAGAAGGAGCTTAGACACAGGCGAGATTCCACAGTCACTAAAAACAATAAATATAGCCCCACTCCATAAAGGTGGCAGCAAAGCAGTAGCTAAGAACCATAGACCAATAGCTTTAACGTCCCACATCATAAAAAATCTTTGAAAGAGTTCTAGGAAGCAGGATAGGAAACCAAATTCGAAAAAGATTCTGCTCTTGACTCTCGCCCAGGCAGGTCATAGCAGCTCTCCTTACTTACTCTGTCTCCCTACGAT
Organism: Cherax quadricarinatus; assembly: GCF_026875155.1. Classification (NCBI taxonomy): domain Eukaryota; kingdom Metazoa; phylum Arthropoda; class Malacostraca; order Decapoda; family Parastacidae; genus Cherax; species Cherax quadricarinatus. Next base: position 29,443,565 of record NC_069454.1, read on the forward strand.
CCCCGTTGGGGAGGGGAACCTTTACCAGCGTTGTCATCGCCTTGACTTACACGATGAGCTACGCAAATCGTGTAAAGATCAAACCAAGAAATGGTACCGTTGATGATTCAACGAAGATTGCTCTTGCAACTGTTGTTCAGGGAGCACTGGAAGTAAAATTCAACACCATATTGTCACTGAAAGAAGCATTCATTGTTGTGTGTCACGATGATGCTGAAGCAGAGAAGCTACTCACTACAGAAGCCATCACTACTCTTACTAATCAAGGGTTTACTGTTACGTCATCTCCTGCCCTCAGGGCAAGGAAATCAGTATTCCTAAAAAAACTGGACAAGATTCTGACGTCTCAAACACCTGCTGAACTCAAGTCATCCATCGAGACGCAAAATACTTGGGCTACTGTTGACAGCATTACAAAAATCCCAAATGCAACGTCCATGATCAAGGTCACCTTCACCGACGTGAACATGGCTGCCACTGCACTGAACGAAGGTCTTGCTGTCTACTACTACTACATCAGCCCTACCTACATTGAAGCAGAGAGATACCACTACATCCAACATTGCTGGAACTGTTATTCATACCATCACACCACCAAAGCATGTCCAGTAAAATACAAGAAGTTCTGCACTACATGTGGTAGTGAGGGACACACCTTCAGTTCCTGTACCGCTGCTGCTCCAACACAACCAGCGTGCTTAAACTGCAAGAGTAATGATCGTTAGGTAAGACATATATGCAACTGTTGCATATGTGTCTTACCTAACAACCTGTCGGTATTTTATACCATTTTAATGTTCAATCTGTCAGACACTGCAACACAAGGGTATCTTGGTACAGACCTGCAATCAACTTCGACAACTTCCACTAGTGAGAGCGGCTGGATTTGAGAGGGACCTGACCTCTCAACATCTGAGTTCTTACCTTTTCTAGTGACCTACGTCTCACCTCTTGGCGCTATATAAAGCTCCATCCTGTCACTTCATCTCCATATTGTTTCATACTATGGAACAATGCTCTTCTCCAGACTGTGGGACTGACCACCTCATAACTTTAAGGGTGATGGACTGATTACATCGTCTTCAAGTATCTTCTGCTTCTATCAACTTTTCTGTACTCGACTGAAGAAGCCTACTGTGTAGGCGAAACGTTTCATAATAAAGATACCTAACTGTTGCATATGTGTCTTACCTAACAACCTGTCGGTATTTTATACCATTTTAATGTTCAAGAGTAATGATCACCATACACTGGCAGCAAAATGTCCTACAAGAAAGGATATTATGAAGAAAACACAAGATGCAGCAAAGATAAAACCTACTAGCAACACTCCAACGTATGCAGCAATTGCAAAAATACAAGCAGACACTACAAAATTACTTCAAGCATCTACTCAGCCCGCCTCCACCACCACCACTACCATCACTCCTCCAACATGTGACGTAACGAAGATTCACTACTGTCTACTATACGCTCATATGCAAAACATAGCTGTACCGGGATCATTTAACTCTACCATCAACGAGTTATTTGCATTAAATAACATGCCTTCATTTACATTTCCAGCATCTCCACCTTCTGAAGAAATTCTCAAATTCACCAAAAACTTAATCGCCAACTCTTCTGCAGAAGTCCCATCAACACCACCAACTAGTGACGTCAATCCAACAACGACCAATGAGAAGCCTCCACCACCACCACCTCTCACTGAATCCAACCAATCAGAAGCCTTACCACCAGAAACATCTTCTAATTCGTCTATTGAAGTTGAAAACGAAGCAACACCACCTTCCTCTACTCCACCACCGCCTTCTCTACTTAGCTCACGTCGATTACCTGGAACACCATGGGTTAAACACAAAGGACTCATATTCTACACCACGAGGCTGTACCCTGCAAGCATGACTCGCCTAGAACTCATCCAACATCTCCAAGACAACACTGTATCGTACCAAAGATAAGAAAGACCATTCCCTACCTACAACCAGATACTCCACCAACTCCAAACCAACGAATACTACTACAGCTCTCCCATAAGTGTGATACAACTCTCCCGAAAACAATTTACCGCACTGATAAACGGTATAAGACCATAACCAACTCATCCTGCTTGCTGCCTTCTGACACTCCCAGCTCCTACCGCTGCCTTCGCCATCCTCTCCTAGTGAGCCAAGCAATGACATCAGTCAAGCCTCTCTATCTACGTCTCCAGTACTTTTGTACCACATGTCCCAAAGTGGTTGGGCCACTTGCCTTGATTCCTCCTCTTCCCCTCCTCCCCATCCTTTTCCAGTTATTTCCATCCTTCCATATCCTTCTTCCTTCCCATCTTACGACAGATCTCGTCGTCCTCGATTCGATTCGATTCGATAGGAAACCACCTGGACTCCCAAAAATTGCACAACCCAGGGCAACATGGTTTCAGAGCAGGTCGCTCCTGCCTCTCGCAACTGCTAGACCACTATGATATGGTCCTAGATGCACTGGAAAACAAACAGAATGCAGATGTAGTATACACAGATTTTGCAAAACCCTTTGACAAGGTCGACCATGGTATAACAACACATAAAATGCGTGCTAAGATAACTGGCAAAGTAGGCAGATGGATCTTCAACTTTCTAGCCAATCGCACACAAATAGTAGTGATAAACATAGTTAAATCAGATGCTGCCATAATGAAGAGTACTGTCCCACAAGGCGGCACAGTACTCGCCCATATCCTGTTCCTCATTCTCATATCAGACAGAGATGTAAACCATAGCACTGTATCATCCTTTGCAGACGATACTAGGATCTGCACGAGACATCCATTGAGGACACGGTAAATCTCCAAGAAGCTATAAATCAAGTTTTCCAACTACTCCGTTATGGAAAAATTAAGGAAATGGTAGCTAGAACTGACTATACTACAAACTCTAATCACACAATAGCGCAGAAAAATAATGTGAAGGACCTGGGTGTGGTAATGTCTGAAGACCTCACCTTCAACGACCACAACAATGCCACTATCACATCTGCGAGGAAACTGATAGGATGGATAATGAGAACATTCAAGACAAGAGATGCTAAGCCAATGATGATCCTTTTTAAGAACATAAGAACATAAGAAAGGAGGAACACTGCAGCAGGCCTGTTGACCCATACTAGGCAGGTCCTTTACAATTCATCCCACTAACAAACATTTGACCCACCCAATTTTCAATGCTACCCAAGAAATAAGCTCTGATGTGCAAGTCCCACTCAAATCCAACCCCTCCCACTCATGTACTTATCCAACCTAAATTTGAAACTACCCAAAGTCCTAGCCTCAATAACCCAACTAGGTAGACTGTTCCACTCATCAACTACCCTATTTCCAAACCAATACTTGCCTATGTCCTTTCTAAATCTAAACTTATCTAATTTAAATCCATTACTGCGGGTTCTCTCTTGGAGAGATATCCTCAAGACCTTGTTAATATCCCCTTTATTAACACCTATCTTCCATTTATACACTTCGATCAGGTCTCCCCTCATTCTTCGTCAAAACAAGTGAATGTAACTTAAGAGTCTTCAATCTTTCTTCATAAGGAAGATTTCTAATGCTATGTATTAATTTAGTCATCCTACGCTGAATGTTTTCTAACGAATTTATGTCCATTCTGTAATATGGAGACCAGAATTGAGCTGCATAATCTAGGTGAGGCCTTACTAATGATGTATAAAGCTGCAGTATGACCTCTGGACTTCTGTTGCTTACACTTCTTGATATAAATCCCAGTAATCTATTTGCCTTATTACGTACGCTTAGGCATTGCTGTCTTGGTTTAAGGTTGCTGCTTACCATAACCCCCAAGTCCTTTTCGCAATCTGTATGGTTAAGTTCTACATTATTTAACTTATAAGTGCTAGGGTTATGGACACTCCCGAGCTTCAGAACCTTGCATTTATCTACATTGAACTGCATCTGCCACTTTTCTGACCAAGAGTAGAGTTTGTCTAAATCCTCCTGAAGTTCCCTAACATCTACGTTTGAATCAATTATCCTACCTATCTTCGTGTCATCGGCGAATTTGCTCATATCACTAGTAATTCCTTCATCAAGATCATTGATATATATTATAAACAACAACGGGCCCAAGACTGATCCCTGTGGAACGCCACTTGTACTGATCCCCACTCGGATTTAACCCCATTTATGGACACTCTTTGCTTCCTGTCTGTGAGCCATGATTCGATCCACGAGAGCACCCTTCCCCCAATGCCATGAGCTGCTACTTTCTTCAACAGTCTTTGGTGCGGAACTCTGTCAAATGCCTTACTAAAATCTAAGTAAATAATATCAAATTCTTTGTCGTGGTCAACAGCCTCAAAAGCTTTACTGAAGAAAGTTAATAAATTAGTTAGACAAGACCGGCCTCTTGTGAATCCATGCTGAGTATCATTAATCAAGCTATGCTTATCGAGATGGCTTCTTATAATCTCAGCTATAATTGACTCTAGTAATTTGCCTACAATTGAGGTCAGGCTTATTGGGCGGTAATTTGACGGTAACGACTTGTCCCCTGTTTTAAAAATAGGAATTACATTAGCCATCTTCCACATATCAGACACTGCACCTGTTTGAAGAGATAAATTTAAAAAAATATTAGTTAATGGTTCACAGACTTCCATTTTGCATTCCTTTAGAACCCTTGAAAAAACCTCATCAGGACCCGGTGACTTATTTTGCTTCAGTCTGTCTATCTGCTTCACAACCATTTCACTAGTGACTGTGATGTTACATAATTTATCTTCTTCTGATCCACTATAAAAATTTAAATTACCGGAATATTATTAGTGTCTTCCTGTGTAAAAACCGAGAGAAATAATTATTTAAAATCCAGCACATTTCATTCTCTTTGTCAGTAAGATGCCCATAGTTATTTTTAAGGGGACCTATTCTTATCTCTGACTTTTGTTCTATATACCTGGAAAAAACTTTTTGGGTTAGTTTTAGAATCCCTAGCAACTTTAATTTCATAGTCCCTTTTAGCTTTTCTTATCCCTTTTTAATGTCCCTCTTAGTGTCAATATACTGATTCATAAAGATGACCCTCGCCTCTTTTGATACGCCTAAAATTCCTTTCTTATGCCCTAGTAGATATTTCAGCCTATTATTCATCCATTTGGGTCATTTCTATTGATCTAATTTCTTTTATAAGGGATAAATGTTCTTTGAGCAGCATGTATTGTGTTCAGAAAACTGTCATATTGATAGCTCTCTTCGTTACCCCAGTCAACAGATGATAAGTGTTCTCTAAGCCCATCGTAATCTGCTAAGCGAAAATCTGGGACTGTTACTGAGTTATCCCTACTATCATACTTCCATTCAATTCTAAATGTAATTGATTTGTGGTCGCTAGCACCCAGTTCTTCTGAAACTTCTAATTATTAACAAGGGATTCATTGTTTGCCAGAACTAAGTCAAGCAGGTTATTACCCCTTGTAGGTTCTGTCACAACTGCTTCAGAAAACAATCTGAACTACTTCTAAGAAGTCGTATGATTCTAAATTCCCAGTCAAGAAATTCCAATCAATATGACTAAAGTTAAAGTCTCCTAGAATTACTACATTATCGTGCCTTGTGGCCCTAACAATTCCTCCATAGTAGTCTTCCCTGGTCCCTATCTAAATTTGGGGGACGGTATATCACACCTAAAGTTATTTTTCATGCCCCTCTGAGAATTCTATCCAAACGACTCTGTATGTGTTACTTCAGACTTAATACCCGTTTTAATGCAACAGTTCAAGCGATCTCGGACATACAATGCCACCCCCACCCCCTTCCCGATACTTCTATCTACTTGGAACAATTTGAAACCCTGAATGTGACATTCTGCAGGCATGTCCCGACTTTTTGAATTAAACCACGTCTCAGTAATGGCAATACATCTATGTTACCTGCACTAGCAACTAGTCTCAACTCGTCCATCTTATTCCTAGCACTGCGACTATTTGTGTAATATATACTTAAGGACCCTCCTTTCTCTTTATCATTCCTGCTCCTTTCTGTTATTCTACTAAACCTATTACTGTCTTGTCAATTAGTGCCACAGGCTTTCCGATATCCACCTCATTTTGCCTATTACTATTCTCCTAGTACTCATATTACTACCCTGAGACTTCACAGTTTTCCCGCAGAAACCCATACCACTAACTATTCCTAGTTTAAAGACCTAACAGCTCCCTCCACTGCGTTGGCCAGTGCTCCCACCCCACACCTAGATAAGTGAACCCCATCCCTGGCATACATGTCATTTCTGCCATAGAAGAGGTCCCAGTTGTCAATGAATGTCACCGCATTTTCCTTACAGTATTTGTCCAGCCAGCAATTGACACCAATTGCTCTGGACAACCATTCATTACCAACACCTCTTCTTGGCAAAATGCCACATATAACAGGGCGCCCCCCCTTCTTCCTAATCATGTCTATAGCTGTCCTGAACTTTCTAACTAAATCCTCACTTCTACGCTTGCCTACATCATTGCCTCCAGCACTGAGGCAAATAATAGGATTGATCCCATTACCGTTCTGATGTTGTCAAGCCGGCTAACAATGTCCTCCATCCAGCCCC
>NC_069454.1:29455160-29459550 GCF_026875155.1 Cherax quadricarinatus
ATACCGACACAATGGCAATATAAACACAAATGCAGTATAATGTGATCCTTTATTGACAATAAAGGATCACATTATACTGCATTTGTGTTTATATTGCCATTCTGAAGCATATAGGCGCCTGGCAAACCTAAGAATAACATTCCGACACCTCAGTAAGGAATCGTTCAAGACTCTGTACACCGTGTACGTCAGCCCATATTGGAGTATACAGCACCAGTCTTGAACCCACTCCTGGTCAAGCACGTCAAGAAATTAGAGAAAGTGCAAACGTTTGCAGCAAGATTAGTCCCGGAGCTAAGGGACATGTCCTCCAAGGAGAGGTTAAAGGAAATCTACCTGACGACACTGGAGGACAGAATGAATAGGGATGTTATGATAACGATATAAAACTCTGAGAGGAATTGACAAGGTAGACGGAGACAGAATGTTCCAGCGATGGGACACAGCAACAAGGGGTCACAGTTAGAAGTTGAAAACTCAGGTGAGTCACAGGGATGTTAGGAAGTATTTCTTCACTCATAATGTAATTAGGAAGTGGAACGGTCTGGAAAGTGATGTAGTGGAGGCAGGAACTTAAGAGCAATACATAGCTTTAAGAAGAGGTTTGATAAGGCTCATGGAGCAGGGAGAGTGAACCTAGTAGCGACCAGTGAAGAGGCGGAGCCAGGAGCTATGACTCTAGGCCAGGAGCTATGACAATTAGGTGAATACACACACACACACACACACACACATACAAAGAACATAAGAAAGGATGAACACTGCAGTAGGCCTGTTGGGCCATACTTGGCAGGTCCTTTATAATACCAATTCACTAACAACATTTGTCCAACCCACTTCCAGTGCTACATGTGTCGGGCATCAGTGTGTTACCGACGTCCCGACAAGAGTGGATGTTCACAGGGTGAAACTGTGTTGGTATGAGAAAATATCGGTTCTCCGTGGCAGGAACGCAAGGTAGTGTCTCCCTCTCTATATATATTGGCTCTATCCCCTTGATAATTATAATGATGATAATATTAATATCTTTATTTAGTACAAGTACATGTACAAGGTATACAGGTCTAGCTGACATCAGTGACATACTACTATATAGAAAGCCACTTGTTATGCTGAGCATTTCGTGCAAATTAGGTCAGTTTTATCCCAGGATGCGACCCACACCAGTCGACTAATACTAACATGGGTGAACAGGGACAGCGGGTATCATATGGAAACACGTCCTAATGTTTTCCAGCCGTACCGGAGGAGATTCGAACTCCGGACCTGAGTATGTGAGCTGAGTGCGCTAACGATTGAGTGTTAGTGTGACTTGTAAATAGTCCAGGTAGGACCGAAACGTCGTCATAAGCTTCTCTCTCCTCCTATGTGCGGGTTGTGTATCATTCAGAGATATCAGAAGCTCTGCGGAACCATACTCTTCCTTACAACAGAATATCTAATGCTCACACTGATCGTAGTGATTTTGTAAATGGGAGGCGTATAGCATGCACCTTATTCTCCTGATATCAGCCCTGGAATAATGCTTTAATTCCAGAGTTCAGACAGTCATTGCAAGGGGAAACATGTTTGTATCAAAGATGACAGTGTGACTGCCGAGCGGCGCAAAGTGGTGAAGATTAGCCACGGCGAAACAGATGGTATTCGTTATCTTCCCCAAGGATGACAATGGGTGATGGATAATCTGGAAGATCATTGAAAATTCACAAATAACCCGCACATAGAAGAGAGGAGCTTGCGACGACGTTTCGGTCCGACTTGGGCCATTTACAAAGTCACACTGTGACTTTGTAAATGGTTCAAGTCGGACCGAAACGTCGTCGTAAGCTCCTCTCTACTATGTGCGGGTTATTTGTGTATTGTTCCAGTCACGGTATTGTGACTTTTTGTTATCGCTGAAAATTGTTGAATCTATGTACATAATTGTGCTTATATTCACTGTAATATGTAAATTTTAATACTTATTTGTTCCCTTTGGACTCCTGCGTCTATGTTCAATCAGATGCTGCCATCTGATGTTAATTTTTTGAGTTTTTAAATGTATATTTCCAATTTTCTACATTGCGGACGATTTTTCAATTAAATTAGTTGCCAAGACTTACAAAATGCCTCCCGTGTAAATAAACGAAGAACCAGGAAAATGAAAGAGGATTCCAACCTTGGTACAGGTGTGTAACAGCCGTTAATGACAACTTAGTTATATACTCTATGGTTGGATACCTGTTAACTAGGTCCTTATTAAGGTAGTTTCTCTGTCTGGCAGCTTATGTGACTTATCTGTTTTCCCAACAACAGGAAAAACCTGTCAGAGTACTCAGAAAACTTTGGTAAAAACTTTGTCTATGTTAAGGTTTGATCCTTATTGAGCAATTAAAAGATTGTCTTTCCATCTCTCTCTTTATATCTGTCTGTCTGTCTGTCTCTCTCTCTCTCTATGACTGTCTATCTGTCTGTCTGTCTGTTTCTCTGTCTCTCCAGCTAAATCCCTTTCCCCCCTGAATCTTGTCTTGCTCTGCTTGTAATAAATTTGACTTCGACCTTAAAATATCCGTGTCTTCTATCATCGAAGTTCCTGTCGAAGATTTTCCTCTCAGGAGTGGCATCTCTGCAGCAGCCTAACGTTAAAAAATATTATTCACTCCTATGCTCTTCCAAACAGGAAAAAACATATATGTTTCAAACCACAGAAAGGATGGGGCTTGAACCCATCGCAAGAGAGTCGTTGAAACTCCAGGCCAGTGTGTTAGCTAATGGGTCATCTGGTTACATTAAAATTCATCCACCCTTCCATAACGTGGTTTGTTGGCGATCGTGTTCTTACGCTACATTAAAATAAGGAATTATTGTCACACCCTCAATACAGGGAAAGTATACAACCTAACTTTAATAACTAAGGTTTCAAGTAATATTTAAAATAATCCCGCAGTGTAAGGAAACCATAACTAACTACTCATCAGAATAACGGGAAAAGAAGCGACTGTGTTAAGTGGTAACTCACTTCAAACACGTGAAATAATTACTCTTCTCTTGGTCAAAGATGACTGCTACATTAACATATGTGTCTTACCTAACAATCATTTAATATATTTTAATAATGTAAAGATAAGTTGCTCGAGTTTAAAACTGTCATTTTAGATTTTTAATTCCCGGTTATTGCAAAATACACATTTTCCTCCATTTTAAAACAACGTTTTTTAAAATCTATAAATAAACAGTATTATTAATAAGAGTGAGAACGTTGCTTGCATTTACACATGCGAATATTGTAAGCATATATATTATATATGCAACAGTTAGGTATCTTTATTATGAAACGTTTCGCCTACACAGTAGGCTTCTTCAGTCAAGTACAGAAAAGTTGATAGAAGCAGAAGATACTTGAAGACGATGTAATCAGTCCATCACCCTTAAAGTTTTGAGGTGGTCAGTCCCTCAGTCTGGAGAAGAGCATTGTTCCATAGTATGGAACAATATACCTGACTAGATCCGATATATTACCGTTCTACAGTTTGCTTAAACACACAGCCACTATTCCTTGACCTTAATCTCCTTGAATAACTAAATGGTTAACACTGACAATAATTTTTAAAGGAGTGGAGGGGTAAGCCAGCGGAAGGCCTCGGTCAGATGAGCAAAAGTTCCAACGGCAGGTCATCATCTGACTAACATCCGCGTCAGGAAACACTTGTGTTGTTTCCTGACAAACCTTACCTAAGCTAACCTTCCATATACCGCATTATCCACCATGCAAAAATACTAATGAGTTAAGATTCTCCTTTCAAATCATCACCTTCTCGTTAATTATCCACATACAAGTGTAAACTCAAAATAGATCAAATTAATATAGTTTACTGAATAAATAAAGGGGGGGGGAGAGTACACTTTTACCATCCACTTCACACAATAACATTAAGAAGAAATATATGCCATTAAAACGTGGCTGTAAGATTATTTCAAAAGTGGGACTGATACAAGAATATACCGACTTGTACTCTCTCTGTGTTAATGATACTTACGGTTCATGCTGTGTTAGTGATACTTGCGGTTCATACTGTGCTAATGATACTTATGGTTCATACTGTGCTAATGATACTTAATGGTATCATTATGGTTGGCACATGCTACTGCATTTGGGGATTTCTTGGTTACGCAGAGCACCGAGGGTTGAGCATTTGGAGGAGTGGGCAATGAATGGATGTCTAGGGCAATTGGTGTAAATTGCTGGCTAGTCAGGTATATAGTGCAAAAAACTTTCAGTCTCATTTATTGACAACCGGAAAAATTTCTATGGAAAACGTGATTTGTATGCCTGGGATGGGGTACATCTTTCTGGGGCAGAAGTAGTAGCATTAGCCAGTTCGTTCGAGTTGGCCGTTGCTGACTTGTCTAG
>NC_069454.1:29460050-29558244 GCF_026875155.1 Cherax quadricarinatus
AAAAACCCTTTTCCCACTATAATTTCCACAAACCCCTTAACTAGGGGGAGCCCCTGGGCACTTGACTTGTACTCACTGGGCGGGGCGAGAGAGATATATCAAATCTACTCCGAAAGTTCGGGGGGGACTGGTCCCTAAATGCAAAGCAACACTCCATACGAAAGGAAAAGATTTGGGCTTGCGACGAAAACATCTCCTAGTGAAAAAGTAGGGGCGTCAGGACACAAGAGAAAACGCAGAAAGTGTCCGGGGCCCAAACTGTTCAACAGCCTCCCCCCAAAGCAATAAGGGCATTACGGGAAGACCCCTGGTTGTCTTCAAGGGGGAGCTGGACAGATACCTAAAGACGGTGCCGGGAAACAGCCGGGGCTGTGGTTTCGTACGTTTGGATTTGCTTGCGGCAGCAGTACACCCCCGTTGATCCACCTGATCCACGGGAGTCCTGGTCGTGGCCGGCCGCGGGAGCGTTAAATCCCGGAAACCCTCCAGGTAGATTCAGGAGAAATAGGTGAGTACAACAACACACACACACAACACACACACACATACTTTCTTTATGATGAGGTATAAATAAAAGCTCATGGAGCAGGGGAGAGATAGGATCTAGTAGCGTTTCAGTGAAGAGGCCCAGGGCCAGGAGCTGACCCTCGACCCCTGCAACCACAATTAGGTGAGTAGAAAACACACACTCACACACACACACACAACACACACCACACACACACACACACACACACACACACACACACACACACACACACAAACACAAACACACATACACACACAAAACACAAACACAAACCAACATACACACACACATACACACAAACACACACACAAACACACACACACACACACACCACACACCCCACACACACACACACACACACGCGCAAACACACACACACACACACACACACACACACACACACACGCACACACACACACACACACACACACACGCACACACACACACACACACACACACACACACACACACAAACACAAACACACACACACACGCACACACACACACACCACAAACACAAACACACACACACACACACACACACATCACACACACACATAGACACACACACCACACACACACTACACAACACACACACACACACACATTATGAAAAACTAGCTCATTAACAATAAAACACTGGACCCCTGAGGGGTAAGCTAGGTGAGCTAACTGCAAAAATAGAGAAGACATGGAAGCAGGAAGAAGTTGCAGCTGTGAGCTGATACTGCAGAAACCAGGATATAGAACATAGAAACTGAGTGAAGAGCTGAAGCAGGATATAGGGAAATGACCAGAAGGGACATGGTATCTGGAACAGGTACACCAACATCAACGAGAGGTCCAAGGACCCCTAGGTTGAGGCCCCGATCAGCCCACCAAGAAATGTCGAAGATTGAATGGGTCATGCTGTTGGACAAAGGGACAGAGGTAAGCAAGAGGGATGTAGGAATAGAGAAGGTGGATAGGCCCTTGCAGAGATCCAGGAAATGATAAGGAAGCAAAGAACTATTTTTAAATGAGACCCAGAGATGAGAGGATAAGGCAATGGAAGGAAAGAGAGGGAGAGTCAGTCCTTTAATCCATGAGAGTGAAGGGTGACACACGATGAATAGGACGGAGAGAGAGAGAAAAGAAGAGATTGAAACTGAACATCTCATAAACAGGGAATGAGGACAAGACTGAGCTGAAAAAATATACCGAGAATAGGGGAATGCTTAGGAGATAATCAAGACATAAATGGTAGGAAAAGGCATCTTGCAGCAGAAGTATTAGCTTAAGAAATCAGCAACATAACCAGAGGAGTACCTAGATAGCGACAGACGAGAACCAACGACAGAAGCTGAGAGAAAAAAGTACCAAGACGAAAGGGGCAAGAAAAAAGACAAGACTAGCGATAGTAGGGACAACTCAAGACAAATGAAGCAGGCAAGCACAATCACCTACAGGTCCACCAACAGACCCACAACCAAACATATATCCAAAAAACAAGCCACACTCACACTCACGGCTCGCCCCCTGCCCTACACCGCAGACTCCCCTAGAACCCTGCCCAGTCTCTCAATCCCCAAGCCACCTCAAAACCCCGGAGAAAGAGTGTTGGAGAGGAAACTGAAGGTAATGATAACACCAACACTGAAGGAAATATGAATAAAATGCTGAGAGTGGCAATAAAAGATCGCAGAGGTATCGTCACCAGACATCATAGCTCTCTCAATGAAAGCCAATCTCACAAGAATGATAAGAAAGACGTCCATCTTTGCAACTGCAATCAGATCCTTAGGAAAGAAGAGGGAACAAAAGGTGGGGGTGGAGGAGTTGCACTGCGCATTAAAAAAGAACAGTGGAATTCTGAGAAGTTGGAAAGAGGAGAAGCAAGAGACTACACATTAGGAAAACTTCAGACTAGAGGTCCCAAGGAGGTGATTGCAGTGATGTACAACCCATCATAGAATAGCAGAAGGCCAAGACAAAAAAAGTATGATGAAAGTAACAGAGCAAGGATTGACAAACTGGCTGAAGTGGCCAGAAAGGCCCATGCGGGCAAGACAAAGCTAATAGTTGTGGGTGACTTCAATCACAAGGAAATTGACTGGGAAAATTTGGAGCCACGCAGGGACCTAGAAACGTGGAAGGCTAAGATGAAGGAGGTGACACTGGAAAAACCTCATACATCAACACGTTAGGGACACTACCAGAGAGAGAGAGGAGAGGACGAACCAGCAAGATTGGACCTAGTATTCACCTTGAGTATTGCAGATATTGAGGACATCACATATGAAGGGCCCCTCAGGACTAGTAATCACGTGGTTCTGAGCTTTGAATACATATTAGAGTTACAAGTAGAGAGAGAAGCAGGAAGGGAAAGATAAGTGAAGTCAAACTACAGAAGAGGGGACTACACAGGCATGAGGAATTTTCTTCATGTGGTTCAGTGGGAAAAAAAACTTGCAGGAAAGTCAATAAATGGAATAATGAAATATGTGACAACAAAAGGCAAGGAAGCAGAGGAGAGGTTCGTACCCAAGTGCAACAAGAATAATGGGAAGGCCAGGACCAGCCCTTGGTTCACCCAAAGAGTAGAGAGGTCAAAACTAAGTGAGTTCTAGCGAATTGTAGACGATAGAAAGGCAAAGGAAACAGGTAAACAAGGAGATAGTTCAAAGAGTCAGAAAATGAATGTGCATCATTTTTCGTACTGCTGCACACTAACAGCACCTTTCAAGGCAGGTGAAATTGCCGACCTAGAAAATGTACAGAGAACTTTCACGGCGCGCATAACGGAGATAATACACCTCAATTATTGGAGCGCTTGAGGTTCCTAAACCTGTATTCCCTGGAACGCAGGAGGGAGAGATACATGATTATATACACATGGAAAATCCTAGAGGGACTAGTACCGAACTTGCACACGAAAATCACCCACTACGAAAGCAAAGACTTGGCCGACGATGCACCATCCCCCCAATGAAAAGCAGGGGTGTCACTAGCACGTTAAGAGACCATACAATAAGTGTCAGGGGCCCGAGACTGTTCAACTGCCTCCCAGCACACATAAGGGGGATTACCAACAGACCCCTGGCAGTCTTCAAGCTGGCACTGGACAAGCACCTAAAGTCAGTTCCGGATCAGCCGGGCTGTGGCTCGTATGTTGGTTTGCGTGCAGCCAGCAGCAACAGCCTGGTTGATCAGGCTCTGATCCACCAGGAGGCCTGGTCTCAGACCGGGCCGCGGGGGCGTTGACCCCCGGAACTCTCTCCAGGTAAACTCCAGGTAACTGCCCAGCGGCAATACGAAAATGACACGGCAGCAAAAAGGAAGTCTGACCTGAAGCTGGTGTACAGTCACATTAGGAGAAGAACAGTCAAGGACCAGGTAATCAGGCTGAGGAAGGAAGGAGGAAAGTTCACAAGAAACGATCGGGAAGTATGTGAAGAGTTCAACATGAGATTTAGAGAAGTATTTACAGTGGCGACAGAAAGGAAACCGGAAACCCGGAGTAATGGGGAATAAAATCAAGTGCTGGACACAATACACACAACCGAGGAGGTGAAGAGGCTGCTAAATGAGTTAGATACCTCAAAGGCGATGAGGCCGGACAACATCTTTCCATGGGTCATAAGAGAGAGAACAAAGGCTCCCACTAACAACAGTCTTTAACACATCTTTCGAAACAGTGCGGCTACCTGAGGTGTGGAAGACAGCAAAAGTAGTCCATATTTTTAAGGGAGACAGACATGCAGCATTAAACTACAGACCAATGTCACTTACATATATAATTTACAAAGTCATGGAGAAGATTAACAGAAGAGTGGTGGAGCACTTAGAAAGGAAAGAAATTATTCACGTAAACCAGAACAGTTTCAGGGAAAGAAAATCCTGTGTCACAAACCTACTGGAGTACTACGACAAGGTTATGGCAGTAAGAGAGAGAGAGAGAGAGAGAGAGGAGAGAGAGAGAGAGAGAGAGAGAGAGAGAGAGAGAGAGAGAGAGAGAGAGAGAGAGAGAGAGAAGGGGGGAGAGGGAGATTATATTTTCTTGAACTGGAGGAACAGGCAGGGATAACAGGGAAGGCGTTGCATTGAATCAGAGAATACCTCACAGGTAGGCAACAACGAGTCATAGTAAGTGAAGAGGTGTCAGAGTGGGCGCCTGTGACGAGTGGGGTTATACAGGGGTCAGTCCTAGGACCGGTGCTGTTTCTGGTACACGTGAACGACATGACGGCAGGGATAGACTCAGATATCTCTGTTTGCGGACGTTGTAAAGCTAATGAGGAGAATTCAATCGGATGAGGATCAGACAGGACTACAAAGGGATCTGGACAGGTTACGAACCTGGTTCATCAATTGGCTCCTCCTGGAGTTTAACCCCATCAAGTGCAAAGTCATGAAGATCGGGAAAGGGCAATGAAGACTGCAGACAGAGTACTCTGTAGGGGGCCAATGACTGCAAACCTTACTTAAGGAAAAAGATCTTGGCTTGAGTATGCTACTAAGTACATCTCCTGAGGGGCACATCAACCAAATAACTTCTGAAGCATATAGGCGCCTGGCAAACCTAAGAATAACATTCCGACACCTCAGTAAGGAATCGTTCAAGACTCTGTACACCGTGTACGTCAGCCCATATTGGAGTATACAGCACCAGTCTTGAACCCACTCCTGGTCAAGCACGTCAAGAAATTAGAGAAAGTGCAAACGTTTGCAGCAAGATTAGTCCCGGAGCTAAGGGACATGTCATCCAAGGAGAGGTTAAAGGAAATCTACCTGACGACACTGGAAGACAGAATGAATAGGGATGTTATGATAACGACATAAAACTCTAAGAGGAATTGACAAGGTGGACGGAGACAGAATGTTCCAGCGATGGGACACAGCAACAAGGGGTCACAGTTAGAAGTTGAAAACTCAGATGAGTCACAGAGATGTTAGGAAGTATTTCTTCACTCATAATGTAATTAGGAAGTGGAACAGTCTGGAAAGTGATGTAGTGGAGGCAGGAACTTAAGAGCAATACATAGCTTTAAGAAGAGGTTTGATAAGTCTCATGGAGCAGGGAGAGTGAACCTAGTAGCGACCAGTGAAGAGGCGGAGCCAGGAGCTATGACTCTAGGCCAGGAGCTATGACAATTAGGTGAATACACACACACACACACACACACAACACACACACACACACACACCACACACCACACACACACACACACACACACACACACACAAAGAACATAAGAAGGATGAACACTGCAGTAGGCCTGTTGGGCCATACTTGGCAGGTCCTTTATAATACCAACTCACTAACAGAACATTTGTCCAACCCACTTTCAGTGCTACATGTGTCGGACATCAGTGTGTTACCGACGTCCCGACAAGAGTGGATGTTCACAGGGTTGAAACTGTGTTGGTATGAGAAAATATCGGTTCTCCGTGGCAGGAACGCAAGGTAGTGTCCCCCTCTCTATATATATTGGCTCTATCCCCTTGATAATTATAATGATGATAATATTAATATCTTTATTTAGTACAAGTACATGTACAAGGTATACAGGTCTAGCTGACATCAGTGACATACTACTATATAGAAAGCCGCTTGTTATGCTGAGCATTTCGTGCAAATTAGGTCAGTTTTATTCCCAGGATGCGACCCACACAGTCGACTAATACTAACATGGGTGAACAGGGACAGCGGGTATCATATGGAAACACGTCCTAATGTTTTCTAGCCGTACTGGAGGAGATTCGAACTCCGGACCTGAGTATGTGAGCTGAGTGCGCTAACGACTGAGTGTTAGTGTGACTTGTAAATAGTCCAGGTAGGACCGAAACGTCGTCATAAGCTTCTCTCTCCTCCTATGTGCGGGTTGTGTATCATTCAGAGATATCAGAAGCTCTGCGGAACCATACTCTTCCTTACAACAGAATATCTAATGCTCACACTGATCGTAGTGATTTGTAAATGGGAGGCGTATAGCATGCACCTTATTCTCCTGATATCAGCCTGGAATAATGCTTTAATTCCAGAGTTCAGACAGTCATTGCAAGGGGAAAACATGTTTGTATCAAAGATGACAGTGTGACTGCCGAGCGGCGCAAAGTGGTAAAGATTAGCCACGGCTAAACAGATGGTATTCGTTATCTTCCCCAAGGATGACAATGGGTGATGGATAATCTGGAAGATCATTGAAAATTCACAAATAACCCTCACATAGAAGAGAGGAGCTTGCGACGACGTTTCGGTCCGACTTGGGCCATTTACAAAGTCGAGAGTAAGACACATGTGCAACATCTGGGTATCTTTATTGTAGACGTTTCGCCATCCAGTGGCTTTATCAATAAAAATTCTAGGACATAACTTGAAGACAGTAGAACTATTACAGAAGATGGGGTTTAATCAGTCCCTCAACCTAGCAGTAGGTGCGAACAGCACCATAGTCGTGGAGATTCTGAAGCAGAAGAAAGAATCCTGGCGCTTATATAGTAACGTCAGGTGAATCAGACGAGGGCAAATTCACTGGTAGGCGGGATTCCCCAGTGGAAGTAGGTCCTTCCAAGAGATGGGTTAGTTGTGTATTTAGTTGACTAGTCGTGAAGGTTATGTACATGTCCTCAGAATTAAGATTCCATGGTGCTGTTCGCACCTACTGCTAGGTTGAGGGACTGATTACCTCATCTTCTGTACATAGTTCTACTGTCTTCAAGTTATGTCCTAGAATTTGTATTGATAAAGCCACTGGATGGCGAAACGTCTACAATAAAGATACCCAGATGTTGCACATGTGTCTTACTCTCGACTTTGTAAATGGCCCAAGTCGGACCGAAACGTCGTCGTAAGCTCCTCTCTACTATGTGCGGGTTATTTGTGTATTGTTCCAGTCACGGTATTGTGACTTTTTGTTATCGCTGAAAATTGTTGAATCTATGTACATGACTGTGCTTATATTCACTGTAATATGTAAATTTTAATACTTATTTGTTCCCTTTGGACTCCTGCGTCTATGTTCAATCAGATGCTGCCATCTGATGTTAATTTTTTGAGTTTTTAAATGTATATTTCCAATTTTCTACACTGCGGACGATTTTTCAATTAAATCAGTTGCCATGACTTACAAAATGCCTCCCGTGTAAATAAACGAAGAACCAGGAAAATGAAAGAGGATTCCAACCTTGGTACAGGCGTGTAGCAGCCGTTAATGACAACTTAGTTATATACTCTATGGTTGGATACCTGTTAACTAGGTCCTTATTAAGGTGGTTTCTCTGTCTGGCAGCTTATGTACTTATCTGTTTTTTTCCCAACAACAGGGGAAAAAACCCGTCAGATGTAACTCAGAAAACTTTGGTAAAAACTTTGTCTATGTTAAGGTTTGATCCTTATTGAGCAATAGAAAGATTGTCTCTCCCTCTCTCTCTTTATATATGTCTGTCTGTCTATCTCTCTCTCTCTATGACTGTCTATCTGTCTGTCTGTCTGTTTCTCTGTCTCTCCAGCTAAATCCCTTTCCCCCTGAATCTTGTCTTGCTCTGCTTGTAATAAATTTGACTTCGACCTTAAAATATCCGTGTCTTCTATCATAGAAGTTCCTGTCGAAGATTTTCCTCTCAGGAGTGGCATCTCTGCAGCAGCCTAACGTTAAAAAATATTATTCACTCCTATGCTCTCCCAAACAGGAAAAAGCATATATGTTTCAAACCACGGAAAGGATGGGGCTTGAACCCATCGCAAGAGAATCGTTGAAACTCCAAGCCAGTGTGTTAGCTAATGGGTCATCTGGTTACATTAAAATTCATCCACCCTTCCATAACGTGGTTTGTTGGCGATCGTGTTCTTACGCTACATTAAAATAAGGAATTATTGTCACACCCTCAATACAGGGAAAGTATACAACCTAACTTTAATAACTAAGGTTTCAAGTAATATTTAAAATAATCCCGCAGTGTAAGGAAACCATAACTAACTACTCATCAGAATAACGGGAAAAGAAGCGACTGTGTTAAGTGGTAACTCACTTCAAACACGTGAAATAATTACTCTTCTCTTGGTCAAAGATGACTGCTACTCCCATAAAATTCATAATTGTGACAAAGAGCTCGGCCACTGTCTGAATGCTATGGAACACTCAACCAGTGCTAAAGTTAACTTGTGAGCGGAACAGTGAACATACAGTGATTGTGGAACTTACCTGACCTTCTGTTCACAGTTGTTACAGTTCGACATTACAGCAGCGCCATCGTAACGCTGTACAATAAACTTATTATTGTCCAGGTTACAAGTTGAGAGCCTCGTCAATTTTCTCTAGAGAATCTGCATCCAGACTAGAGATGTATCGGATGAGAAAATTTAGATATCCCCGGATACGGATGTGTATGAGGATGTCTTACTTATTTTGTGGATGCGGATGCAGGTGTAAGAAATTGTGCGGATGTTCCGCGGATTCGGATGTGGATGCATATGTGGATATGTCTTTACAGTAAAATGCAGATGTGGATGCAGATATGGATGTAAGAAATTGTGTGATTGTTCCACGGATGCGGTTGCGGATGCAGATATCCGATACATCACTAATCCAGACCATCTGCTGCTGTTGCTGTTGTGAAACTGAGAGGTGACTCCTGAATGACTGTATTACACTAATACTGTAGAAACTACAGATATCTGCTTGGTTTACTTTCTCAGTAGTATTAGTTAGCAGTAGTGTCAGTTACCAGTAGTATCAGTTACCCGTAGTGTCATAGTGACTCATACCAACCGTTACTGATTCACCGTCCCCCCTTACGTGATCACTGACCGTTATTGAATCATTCTGCTGACCAAGCATGTTGTTTGAATATCACTCACCCTCTGGGCACGATAGTAATCAGTTCAGAGTCGGGTAGCAGAGACGAAGGTTCAGGCTTGGCGGTTCCTCCCTTAGTACCCATAATAATAAGTTACCAGCCGTCCGTAGTGTGTGTTTATTACCCAATCCATGTTCGAACCCCCCACACGACAACTTATTATCTCTTGTAAATAAAATAGACAATGCGTGTTATGGCATTGTACTGTTTAACTCTACAGCAACCAGGGAGTTTATTAGTTTACACATACAAGACAGGAGGAAAACAACAGTCAAGGACCAGGTAATCAGGCTAAGGAAAGAAAGAGGAGAGACAACTAGAAACGACCGTGAAGTATGCGAGGAACTCAACATGAGATTCAAAGAAGTGTTCACAGAGGAGACAGAAGGGACTCCAGAAAGACGGAGAGTTGGGGTACACCACCATGTGCTGGACACAATACATATAACTGAGGAAGAAGTGAAGAGGCTTCTGAGTGAGCTAGATATCACAAAGTAGATGGGGCCAGATAACATCTCTCCATGGGTCCTGAGGGAGGGAGCAGAGGCGCTATGTGTACCTCTAACAACAATATTCAACACATCTATCGAAACAGGGAGATTACCTGAGGTATGGAAGACAGCAAATGTAGTCCCAATTTTTAAAAAGGAGACAGACACGAAGCACTAAACTACAGACCAATGTCACTGACATGTATAGTATGTAAAGTCATAGAGAAGATTATCAGAAGAGTGGTGGAACACCTAGAAAGGAATGAAATCATCAACAACAGCAAACATGGTTTCAGGGACGGGAAATCCTGTGTCACAAACTTACTGGAGTTCTATGACAGGGTGACGGCAATAAGACAAGAGAGAGAAGGGTGGGTATACTGCATTTTCTTGGACTGTAAGAAGACGTTTGACACAGTTCCACACAAGAGATTAGTGCAAAAACTGGAGGACCAGGCAGGGATAACAAGGAAGGCACTACAATGGATCAGGGAATACTTGTCAGGAAGACAGCAGGGAGTCATGGTACGTGGCGAGGTGTCAGAGTGGGCGCCTGTGACCAGTGGGGTTCCATACGGGTCAGTCCTAGGACCAGTGCTGTTTCTGGTATTTGTGAACGACATGACGGAAGGAATAGACTCTGAGGTGTCCATGTTTGCAGATGATGTGAAGTTGATGAAAAGAATTCAATCGGACGAGGACCAGGAAGAACTACAGAGGGATCTGGACAGGCTGCAGGCCTGGTCCAGCAATTGGCTTCTGGAGTTCAACCCCACCAAGGGCAAAGTCATGAAGATTGGGGAAGGGCACAGAAGACTGCAGACGGAGTACAGTCTAGGGGGCTAGAGACTACAAACCTCGCTCAAGGAAAAAGATCTAGGGTGAGTATAACACCAGGCACATCTCCTGAGGCGCACATCAACCAAATAACGGCTGCAGCATATGGGCGCCTAGCAAACCTCAGAACAGCATTCTGACATCTTAATAAGGAATCGTTCAGGACCCTGTACACCGTGTACGTTAGGCCCATATTGGAGTATGCGGCACCAGTTTGGAACCCACATCTAGCCAAGCACGTAAAGAAACTAGAGAAAGTGCAAAGGTTTGCAACAAGACTAGTCCCAGAGCTAAGAGGTATGTCCTACGAGGAGAGGTTAAGGGAAATCGCCCTGACAACACTGGAGGACAGGAGAGATAGGGGGGGACATGATAACGACATATAAAATACTGATAGGAATTGACAAGGTGGACAGAGACAGAATGTTCTAGAGATTGGACACAGCAACAAGGGGACACAGTTGGAAGTTAAAGACTCAGATAAATCACAAAGATGTTATGAAGTATTTCTTCAGTCACAGAGTAGTCAGGAAGTGGAATAGTTTGGGAAGCGATGTAGTGGAGGCAGGATTTATTCATAGCTTTAAGAAGAGGTATGATAAAGCTCATGGTGCAGGGAGAGTGACCCAGTAGCCAGGAGCTATGACTCGACTCTTGCAACCACAATTAGGTAAGTAATTAGGTGAGTTAAGAGGTCCTGAGGGGAAAGAGGTATACAATACCGATACTTGCCGGTTTTTATATACTTTTATTGTAACGAAACATGTTGGGTATTGGGGGAATAAGCCAGTATTAACAATGTCACTAGAATTACCGACCGTATGTTAGATAAAAGGACACACTCTGGAGACGTTTCGCTCTCTAGGAGCGTTGTTATGCTTGGCAAAGCTTTTGGAGAGCGAAACGTTGCCACAATAGAATATCTCATTAGTATAATACGTTATCATACCAAGCAACAAGGTAGTAGGCCTATTACAATGCTCCTCCAGTCGTATATTTTTGTAGGAACACAGAGGAGAACTATAAAATTCCTGTTGAGCCTATTGACCCATATCTGGTATGGGCAGAAACTTATGATTTTTTATCACAAGAGGGACTTTTGGGGGCTGAAATAATGGGGGACTGAAGTTCCCCCATATCCCTCTCTTGTGCCGCTTCTGAGTCCCTTGACTACAAAACGATGCTCAACCAATTTTTAGATCTCCGAGATTAGGATAATTTCTGTAGTGCCATTGCAGCAGATGAGTCGTGTAAAACAAACTTGACAATGTTGAAAATGAAGTGCAAGGAACTCAGGAGCTCAAGAGCTCAACAGCTCTGGAGTTCAGGAGCTCAGGATCTCAGGAGATCAGGAGTTCAGGAGCTTAAGAGCTCAAGAACTCAGGAGCTTATGAGCTCAAGAGCTCAACAGTTCAGAAGCTCAAGAGCTCAGGAGCTCAGGAGATCAGAAGTTCAGGAGCTCAAGAGCTCAAGAACTCAGGAGCTCAAGAGCTCAGCAGTTCAGAAGCTCAAGAGCTCAGGAGCTCAAGAGCTCAGAAAGTGGATTTGATCTGGTATCAGCAGCAAGCAGCAACAAGTCTGATGAAGACAGCCAAAATGATATAACAGTGACTGTAGAACCGGAGAATTTGATTCTGATAAATGTTATATAAAAAAAAACAGTATCTTGGTATTCGTGTGTTGTAAATAGTTTCGAACACTGACACAGGTTCAAGAACTAGACACCTGAGCACCATTTTGGAATTTTTATTATTTAAACGTTTCACCAGCCAGCGGCGTCTTCAGTCCGATTGAGAGAAAAAACGGTGGAAGATGAGGAGGAGTGTGAGGTGATGAGTCCCTCAGCCTGGAGTCTATGTGTTCAGTCCACCAATTGAAGAATGAGACACTTATGAAACGTATGGGTATCTTTATTGAGAAAACGTTTCGCCACACAGTGGCTTCATCAGTCCATTACAATGAAGAACGGTGTAAAGACAGGAGAAGTTTGAGATAATTAGTCCCTCAGCCTGAAATAAGTTGGCCAGAAAAGGCATTTTTCATTACACAGAATTATGAAAATTTGTGGCCACACCGACTACGTCCGTGAAATGTTCCGCTCATTTCACAGGATGAATCAGTTATTGAAGATTGATGCCGTTCACAATTGTTATATTTTACTCAGAGGAAAATGCTAAACACGTAAGGGTCATATCGCACCTGTGACCTGGGAGGCATTCAAATTCCAGATCCTTGGAACCAGTGGAACCATCCCCTTACACTACTGGATGGTTCCACTGTGACTCCGCCTCCTCCTGCTTCCACTCACCTGACTTCAGTATATAATCCACTTCTCCGGCCATATGCTGTACTTTCTACAAGAGTGATGGACTGAACACATCGATTCCAGGCTGAGGGTCTGATTACCTCAAACTCCTCTTTTTACACCGTTCTTTCTTGTATTGGACTGATGAAGCCACTGTGTGGCGAAACGTTTCCTCAATAAACATTCCAATATGTTTCAAAAATGTTTCATTATTCAACTTGTCGGTTTTCTAAGCCATTTATCACAGTTTATCAAATTTCGACAGTCCTCTGTATTGGACTGAAGTCGCAGGCTGCCGTTGCCGCAGTGAAGATTCCCAGATGTTGCACAAATGTCTCATTTTCGACTCTTATTCATGTTACCACATACATAAAAAAGAAAGACCGAGCGGTGGGGGCGCTGACCCCTGATACCCTCTCCAGGTATACTCCAGGTAGCTGTGACAAACCTCGCCAGTAGATACCTAAGTTCATTCACCCACCCGCCAGGGGCTCTGGTGGCCTGGTGGTTAACGCTCTCGCTTCACACGGTGAGGGCCTGGGTTCGATTCCCAGCCAGAGTAGAAACATTGGACGTGTTTCTTTCCACCTGTTGTCTATGTTCCCCATCAGTAAAATGGGTACCTGGGTGTTAGTCGACTGGTGTGGGTCGCATCTTGGGACACTGACCTAAGGAGGCCTGGTCACAGACCGGGCCGCGGGGGCGTTGACCCCCGGAACTCCAGATAAACTCTCCAGATAAACCAAAGGTCTTCAATGGAGAGCGAAATATTGGTCACCACTGGAGGAAACAACTCTCCTAACAGAAACAGGTTAACTTACGAAAATGGGGCGATGTTTCGGTTTTTTTCAACTTCCTTTTCAAAATTTTTAATTTTCCATGTTTTGCTTATGTATATTGTTCATTTTTTTATTTCAGGTATTAGAATAATGTATTTTTTTTTCTTTTAACATTTTAAAAGTTCCTTGAACGTTTAACAACAACAACAAAAACAGTATGATCGAAATGTGTCATTTAATATATTTTAATAATGTAAAGATAAATTGCTCGAGTTTTAAACTGTCATTTTAGATTTCTAATTCCCGGTTATTGCAAAATACACATTTTCCACCATTTTAAAACAACGTTTTTTAAAATCTATAAATAAACAGTATTATTAATAAGAGTGAGAACGTTGCTTGCATTTACACATGCGAATATTGTAAGCATATATATTATATACCTGACTGTTAGGTAAGACACATATGCAACAGTTAGGTATCTTTATTATGAAACGTTTCGCCTACACAGTAGGCTTCTTCAGTCAAGTACAGAAAAGTTGATAGAAGCAAAAGATACTTGAAGACGATGTAATCAGTCCGTCACCCTTAAAGTTTTGAGGTGGTCAGTCCCTAGATCCGATATATTACCGTTCTACAGTTTGCTTAAACACTCAGCCACTATTCCTTGACCTTAATCTCCTTGAATAACTAAATGGTTAAAACTGACAATAATTTTTAAAGGAGTGGAGGGGTAAGCCAGCGGAAGGCCTCGGTCAGATGAGCAAAAGTTCCAACGGCAGGTCATCATCTAACATCCGCGTCAGGAAACACTTGTGTTGTTTCCTGACAAACCTTACCTAAGCTAACCTTCCATATACCGCATTATCCACCATGCAAAAATACTGATGAGTTAAGATTCTCCTTTCAAATCATCACCTTCTCGTTAATTATCCACATACAAGTGTAAACTCAAAATAGATCAAATTAATATAGTTTACTGAATAAATAAAGGGAGGGGGGGGGAGAGTACACTTTTACCATCCACTTCACACAATAACATTAAGAAGAAATATATGCCATTAAAACGTGGCTGTAAGATTATTTCAAAAGTGGGACTGATACAAGAATATACCGACTTGTACTCTCTCTGTGTTAATGATACTTACGGTTCATGCTGTGTTAGTGATACTTGCGGTTCATACTGTGCTAATGATACTTATGGTTCATACTGTGCTAATGATACTTAATGGTATCATTATGGTTGGCACATGCTACTGCATTTGGGGATTTCTTGGTTACGCAGAGCACCGAGGGTTGAGCATTTGGAGGAGTGGGCAATGAATGGATGTCTAGGGCAATTGGTGTAAATTGCTGGCTAGTCAGGTATATAGTGCAAAAAACTTTCAGTCTCATTTATTGACAACCGGAATAATTTCTATGGAAAACGTGATTTGTATGCCTGGGATGGGGTACATCTTTCTGGGGCAGAAGTAGTAGCATTAGCCAGTTCGTTCGAGTTGGCCGTTGCTGACTTGTCTAGGATTTCAAACTGATAGAAGATAGAGGTATGCGTAGGTGTGTGGGAAACAAATAGGTTGCAGCACGTGGGATGAAAACACTAGAAATTACCAGAATACCTCAGGGATATATTTAAAAAACATAAAGTTACTAATGAAGGCAATGGAACTTGTCAACAAACAGATACGGTAGAGGGCAGTGAGTGACTAGCTCCCTTAACGTTGATGGTTGCTGAGATAACAATTTTCAAAGCATAGATTTAGCTTCTCAGACAACTTATGTTCCAAATAGGGAGATTAAAACATCTCATAGTTAAAAGAGATTCATTTATAGGCGAATCAAAAGAGGAGATGGGTAGTTAAGAAATCTATATATTCAGTTAAAAAGAGAAATTAAAAAAGGAATAAAAAAAAGCATAAAGAGATTACGAGGTAAAAGTCGCAAGAGATTCGAAGAGTAACCCAAAAGGTTACTTTCAGGTATATAAAATTAAAATTAGAGACAAGATAGGCCCTCTTAAAAGTTACTTGGGTCAGCTCACTGGCAGTTATAAAGAAATGTGTAGAATTTTTAACACTTATTTCCTCTCAGTTTTTACGCAGGAAGATACTAGTGAAATTCCAGAAATAATGAATTATGTAGAACAGGACGAAGAATAGTTACGCACGATCTAAGTCACTAGTGACATGGTTCTCAGACAAATAGATAAATTAAAACCTAACAAATCCTTGGACGCTTATAAACTGCTCGTAAGGATTTTATAGGAATATGAGGAGGACCTTAGCAAACTTTTGGCTAGTCTCTTCAACATATCACTACTAACTGGCACAGTGCCAAATAAGTGGAAAATGGCAAATGTGATGCCTATCTACAAAGCAGGTGACAGGTTCTTAGCTTCTAAGTATAGATCAATAAGCCTAACCTCCATTGTGAGAAAATTTATGGAATCAATAATTGCCGAGGCTATTCGAAGCCACCTTGAAATAAATAAATTGATTAATGAATCTCAACACGGTTTTACAAAGGGGCGTTCCTGACTTACAAATTTACTAACTTTTTTCACTAAGGTGTTTGAGGAGGTAGATCATGGTAATGAATATAATATTGTGTATATGGACTTCAGTAAGGCTTTTGATAGAATTCCACATTGGAGGTTATTGAAGAAAGTAGAGGCTCATAGGATAGGAGAAATGTTTCCGTGGATGAAAGCATGGTTGAGATAGGCAACACAGTTTGCACAAATGGGGAAAAATTAGAGTGGGGGCGCTCCACAAGCGGTGTTCCACAGGGGTCAGTGTTGGGCCCCTTGTTGTTTACAATTTTCATAAAAGACATTTATAAAAGAATAAAAAGCGACACAAGCAAGTTTGCTGACGACACCACAATAGGCCACAGAATAAATTCTTACGAGGATACACAAATAACCCGCACATAAAAGAGAGAAGCTTACGACGACGTTTCGGTCCGACTTGGACCATTGACAAAGTCACACTAACAGAGGTAACGAACGAACGAACGAAAGTTCAGGTAAGATCCCAAATGGGATGAGCGGGTAAGACGGGACAGACGAAGAACAGTGCTGGAGAGGAGTGTTCTTAGTCGTAGAAATAGAGCCAGGGCTTAACCCAGCAGCGAGGCGATCGTGGGACAGATATTGAGAAGAGAAATTCAGGCTCTTCTGTTGGGACTCCGGTGGGGTGAGCGGGAAGGAAGGGACATGCGACGTTTAGAGCTAGAGAGGAGTGTAGAACTGAGCCATGTCTTAACCCAAAGGGTAAGGCGAACGTGGATCAGAGAATGGTACCTGTCATAGAAGGTACCTGTCAGAGAATCCAAGGTTATTTGTAAATAGGGTTAGGAGCAGGATCGTGCAAGGAGTAGAAAAGGTTGTGTTGGTTTGTGGGTCTGCGAATGTCTTCGTCAAGGAGAGAGGTCCAGTAGTCATGTCGTGTCACGAGTTTGTCAATCTGTCTGTCACTGAGCGTCTTCCAGTACAGATTTAGCGCAGGGATGTCTAACTGGGCATGTAGAGACTCGCATGTGGCGAAGTCCTCCCATCTGACATCAAGCACCCAGCGCAGCGCCTTGTTCTGGATACGCTGCAGTTTAAGTAAGTTTGTTTTTGCTGCAAGAGAGAGGGCTAGAGGAGAGTAAGTTATCAGAGGACGTATAAGGGATTTGTAGAGGTGTAGTTTGGTGCGTTGAGAGGCATGTTTCAGCTTGTAGAGGCCCGCAAGGGCCTTACTAGCTATTGCATGCCTTGAGTGAATGTGTCCGTGTAAGCGTAGAAGGTAGTCAAGATTAACGCCAAGGACAGTGACAGATTGTGTCATGGGGATGTAAGTGCGGGTGTCAGCTGTTCTGAGCTCGACAGGTAATGGAGGATTACGTTTTCTGTAGTTAAAGTATGTAATGCTGGATTTAGCTGCATTGGTTTTGATCCTCCATTTTTGTTCCCAGATGTCTATCCTGTCGACCTCATTTTGTGTTTTGTGTGTGAGTGTATCTATATTGGCATGAGTGATAAGTTGTGTAATGTCGTCTGCATAGGCTAGTGTGATGGAGTTTTGGTATACAGGTGTTGGAATGTCGTTAGTGTATAAAATGTAGAGGGTAGGCCATAGAAATAGGGAAGAGAGGGACAGATGACACGAAACCGTTGAACAAGGTCAAAGTCAGGAGGATAGAGGTCGGAGAGAGTCCTTAGTTTTTTGTTGAAAGTTCTCTTGATGCGATCAAGAGGGTTGGAAACGAGAGGAGTGTAGGTGCGTGAGTCAGAGAGCAAGACATCAGCTTTACGGAGGTAATCCTCGCGATCAAGGATAACTACCGAATTACCTTTGTCAGAAGATAGTATGACAATGTTAGTGTTGGATTTAAGAGAAGAAAGGGCAAGTTGGTAACGGCGTGGAAGGTGGTGATTCTTGGAAAACAGACTAACAAGAGCAGGAAGGAGAGCACCACGAAAAGTGGACAAGTCAGGAAGATTACGGAAGGGAGATTGACGAAAGGAATCAAAAGAGCTAATCAAGGAAATACCAGCGCGAGGAGTAGGCGAAGTGGCAAAGGAAAGACCAAAACCAAGAAGTTCAAGCTCATACTGAGAGAGTGAGACAGAAGACAGATTAGTAACACAGTCAGTGAGGGAGAATTTAGACCAAGGGCTAGCTGAGTGAGACGTTGAAGTTTATTTTGTAGTTTGGAAGAATGAATTTGTGCATTCAGGCGAGCAGTGTCAAAGGCAATGGTAGAGAGAAGGTTAGAGATCTTGTGGTAGAGCCGCAAAGAGAGCACGTTGACGTTGACGGAAAGTAAAGAAGGCATCTTCAACCTGTGATTTAGTAGAAAGAATGAGCTGTTGAAGTAGGAGACGGGCATGATCAGGAAAGGGAGTGCCCAGTGGGTTGGTTTTCAGGAAGTGGGAGAAGGAAGGGGGCAGAACTTGTTCAGCAAGATTTAGATTTTTAGATTTTGCCACCGAAGTGGCTAGTTTATTGTGCACCCCATATCCATCCTGTGGACGGTAGCGCGAGAGCATATGGATACACAAAAGGCCTAGGAACTAGGCCCCAAAGGGTTAACAGGAATACATATGGATTTATATCTACATATCTATAGTTCACTTATCTGTTACAAGCAAATTTAGGAAATTTGCTTAGTATATCTGGTATCTTATTTTCATTAATAAGATATATTGACATGTCACATAGGTTATTATACTGTCTGTCTCTGTATTCCTCAATAAGTGGACAATTAAGCACATAGTGTTCAAGAGAGTGACCATATGCCTGATCACATAATTTACATTTAGTTTGATCATCATCTGTGTGTCTCCCAAACTGCCAGAAGTACTTGTAACCAAGCCTAAGCCTGGCTACTACAACATCAGTCAGTCTGTTCACATTGCAAGTTGCTCCATAAACATACTTATCTACGTTCATGTTATCATAGTGGGTTATAGATCTACTCAGGCTTCTAACTGCATTCCTATAACAATCATTTTTCATTATTTACTTCTCTCCTAATATTATTCCTAATGCTAGACACAGTTATACCAAAGTTATATTCTACATTCTCCTTCTGGATACTCTTCTTGGCTAACATATCAACTTTATCATGAAGGAGTAATCCAATGTGTGATGGGATCCATAGCAATTGTACATTAATTCCTTTGTCCCTAATTTTTGAGTATCTATACCTGGCTTCCCCAATGAGCATGTTGTTAGAGTCATTATATGAGCCAAGAGCCTTCAATGATGACATAGAATCAGTAATGATGATAGAGTCAAGCTCAGTGTCATAGGTTAGCTTTAGCGCCATTAGGATTGCAAACAATTCAGTTTGCAGTGTAGACGCCCAGTTGTTAATTCTTATGCCTAACTCAACAAATTTATTATCGTTCTTAACTAGGGAGGTGGCAACAAGAGTAGATGCAGCCCTGCCAGAAGACTCCTGTTTAGATCCATCAGTGTATATAACTTGTGATAACTTGTTACTACCAGCTAGGTGAGAAATTTCTTCTTGAGCAGTTGCTCTAACAAGAGATTTAAGGAAGGGATTACTAGCAATGAGCTTCTTGGCAGGGACTTGTAGGTATGTGATATTAAATGAACACATCTTCCATGGAGGGATGAAATGCTCTTGTTGCCTACAGTGATACAGTTCATGCAGGTTATAAAACTTAATGCAATTGCACGTTTTCACAACAGTCACGTAGGAAGCGAAGCTGATTCTTACGACGCCTGGTAGCAATAAGAGCAGCCTCATAAGATCGAAAGAGGGGTTTAAAAGAGGGAAGAACATTAAAAAAGTTGGAGAGAATATGACGCTTAACTGCGGGGTCCATAAATAACAAAAAGGCACAATACCGTGACTGGAACGATACACAAATAACCCGCACATAAAAGAGAGAAGCTTACGACGACGTTTCGGTCCGACTTGGACCATTGACAAAGTCACACTAACAGAGGTGGAGCAGGACGGCTATATATAGGCAGGAAGAGGTGGAGGTAGTAGTAGTAGTAGTACAAGAATTGTATATAATACCGACAAGATGAAATTAAGACACATGCACAACACCCGGGCATCCCCATCGTAGACGTTTCGCCATCCAGCCAGCCACTGGATGGCGAAACGTCCACAACAAAGACAACCAGACGCCGCACATGTGTCTTAATTTCATCAGTAGTTGTAGTAGTAGTAGTAGAAGAAGAAGAGGTAGTAGTAGTGGTAGTGGTAGAAGTGGGAAATAAGGATGACGAGCCAGTCAAAAACAAAGGAAGAGGAGCATGGAAGAGAGCTAGATGCCCACAGAGGGAGAGCAAGCGCACAGAGGTGCGTGAAAGGGGAAGTGGTGAAATAAAATAAATGAAGAAGGAACAGAAGCATGAGACAGGAGAGAGAAAGACAACCCAGAGGAGAAAAGGAAAGAGGAAAGGGGAAGAGGAAGAAGAAAAAGAAAGAAAAAATGAGGATTCAGGTTAAGTCACGGGTGTTCTGAAGTTTGGAGCATTTTACAATGTAGTGGGAGAGGAAGGCATCTACAGAGACGAAGCCAGGGCTAAGGTTCATACAAGGAAAGTTGTGTATTAGAGAGGATTCAACTAGACGGCGACTGTTCGAGCTGGAAGTAGGGAAGACAGTTTTAGCAGAAGACCAGTCAATAGGATGGCTATGATCTCTGACGTGACAGAAAAGAGCATTGTTAGTGTCGGCAAGCCTAACACTATTTTTGTGCTCCCTAAGTCTGTCAGAAAGAGATCGACCAGTATCTCCGAAGTATTGAAGAGAACAGGAGGAGCAAGAAATAGAGTAGACACCAGGAACATCTGTAGAGGGAGGAGAGGTATGAACGAGATTAGTGCGAAGAGTGTTAGTCTGGCGGAAGGTAAGCTTGATGTCTAAGGGACGGAGAGAATTGTTGAGATTAGAAGGACCGGAAATGTAGGGAAGGCAGAGGATAGAAGAGTTTCTCATGAGTAGAGAGTTTGGGAGAGAAGAAATTGCGTTTAGCACGTGAGAGGGCAGAGTCTATGAAATGGGAAGGGTAGCCAAGACGGGAGAACGAATTATGAAGAGTGGAAATTTCTGCTGGAAGGAACTGAGGATCACAGATGCGGAGGGCACGGAGAAAGAGGGAGATAAGAACACTTTTCTTGACAGGGGAAGCATGATAGGAAAAGTAGTGAATGTACATGCCACTGTGCATAGGTTTACGGTAAACGGAAAAGGAAAACCTGTATCTGAGGGGTGGAACATGGACATCAAGGAAAGGAAGTAAGGAATTAGATTCCCATTCAGCTTTTAAACTTAATGGAAGGGGCAAGATTATTAAGAGCTTCAAGAAAAGGTTGGAAGAGATTGGAGTCATGAGGCCACAGAGCAAAGATGTCATCCACATAGCGGAGCCAGAGTGAAGGTTGCACATCGAGGGTAGGAAGAAGAACAGTCTCGAAGTATTCCATGTAAAGATTAGCAAGGACAGGAGAGAGAGGAGAGCCCATAGCGACACCGAAGGTTTGAGAATAATATTTCCCTTGGAAGGAAAAGGAGTTAGAGTCCACACAGAGGCGGATCAGATCAAGAAAGACATCAGTGGGGATAGGGAGATGAAGAAACCCTTCATGGGCCTTCTCTCTAAGGAAATCAAGGACATCATCAAGAGGGACATTGGTGAAGAGGGACTCAACGTCAAGACTAAGCGTCTTACAGGTTGGGAGAGAGCGAACCCGTTCAATGAAGTCTTGAGAGTGACGGAGACGGGCAGGATCCCCTGTCTCGCTATGATCCCCTTTCTCGCTATGATTCCCTGTCTCGCTATGATCCCCTATGTCCCTGGGATCCTCCCTGATGATGTCTCCCTGTGATCCCCTGTCTTGCTATGATCCCCTGTCTCGCTATGATCCCCTGTCTCGCTGTGATCTCCTATCTCCCTGTGATCCCCTGGCTCGCTATGATTCCCTGTCTCGCTATGATCCCCTGTCTCGCTATGATCCCCTGTCTCGCTATGATCCTCTGTCTCGCTATGATCCCCTGTCTCGCTATAATCCCCTGTCTCGCTGTGATATCGTATCTCCCTGTGATCCCCTGGCTCACTATGATCCCCTGTCTCTCTATGATCCCTTGTCTCGCTATGATCCAGTCTCGCTATGATCCCCTGTCTCGCTATGATCCCCTGTCTCTCTATGATCCCCTGTCTCGCTATGATCCCGTATCTCGCTATGATGACCTCTCTCACTATGATCCCCTATCTCCCTCTGATCCCCTGTCTCGCTGTGATCCTCTGCCTCGCTATGATCCCCTGTCTCGCTATGT
Organism: Cherax quadricarinatus; assembly: GCF_026875155.1. Taxonomy (NCBI): domain Eukaryota; kingdom Metazoa; phylum Arthropoda; class Malacostraca; order Decapoda; family Parastacidae; genus Cherax; species Cherax quadricarinatus. Next base: position 29,482,644 of record NC_069454.1, read on the forward strand.
TCCCCTGTCTCGCTATGATCCCCTATCTCGCTATGATCCCCTGTCTCGCTATGATCATTTATCTCCCTGTGATCCTCTGTTTCCCTGTGATCCCCTGACTCGCTATGATCCCCTGTCTCGCTATGATCCCCTGTCTCGCTATGATCCCCTGTCTCGCTATGATCCCCTGTCTCGCTATGATCCCCTGTCTTGCTATGATCCCCTGTCTCGCTATGATCCCCTGTCTCGCTATGATCCCCTATCTCTCTGTGATCCCCTGTCTCTCTATGATCCCCTGTCTCGTTATGATCCCTTATCTTGCTATGATCCAATATCTCGCTATGATCCAAGATCTCGCTATGATCCAATATCTCGCTGTGATCCAATATCTCGCTATGATCCAGTATCTCGCTGTGATCCAATACCTCGCTATGATCCAATATCTCGCTTTGATCCAATATCTCGCTATGATCCAATATCTCGCTATGATCCAATATCTCGCTATGATTCAATATCTCACTGTGATCCAATGTCTCGTTATGATCCAATATCTCGCTGTGATCCAATATATTGCTATGATCCAATATCTCGCTGTGATCCAATTTCTCGCTATGATCCAACATCTCGCTGTGATCCAATATCTCGCTATGTTCCAATATCTCTCTATGATCCAATATCTCGCTATGATCCAATATCTTGCTATGATCCAATATCTCGCTATGATCCAATATCTTGCTGTAATCCAATATCTCGCTATGATCCAATATCTCGCTATAATCCAATATCTTGCTAAGATCCAATATCTCGCTATGATCCAATATCTCGCTGTGATCCACTATCTCGCTATGATCCAATATCTTGTTATGATCCAATATCTCGTTGTGATCCAATGTCTCGCTATGATCCAATATCTCGCTATGATCAAATATCTCGCTATGATCCAATATTTCGCTATGATCCAATATCTCGCTATGATCCAATATCTCGCTATGATCCAGTGTCTCGCTTTGATCCAATATCTCGCTATGATCCAATATCTCGCTATGATCCAATATCTCGCTGTGATCCAATATCTCGCTATAATCCAATATCTTGCTATGATCCAATATCTCGCTGTGATCCAATATCTCGCTATGATCCAATATCTTGCTATGATCCAATATCTCGTTATGATCCAATATCTCGCTATATTCCAATATCTCGCTGTGATCCAATATCTCGCTATAATCCAATATCTCGCTATGATCCAATATCTCGCTGTGATCCAATATCTCGCAATGATCCAATGTCTCGCTATGATCCAGTATCTTGCTATGATCCAATATCTTGCTATGATCCAATATCTCGTTATGATCCAATATCTCGCTATAATCCAATATCTCGCTGTGATCCAATATCTCGCAATGATCCAATGTCTCGCTATGATCCAATATCTCGCTGTGATCCAATATCTCGCAATGATCCAATGTCTCGCTATGATCCAGTATCTTGCTATGATCCAATATCTCGTTATGATCCAATATCTCGCTATAATCCAATATCTCGCTGTGATCCAATATCTCGCTGTGATCCAATATCTCGCTGTGATCCAATATCTCGCTATGATCCAATATCTCGCTGTGATCCAATATCTCGCAATGATCCAATGTCTCGCTATGATCCAATATCTAGCTATGATCCAATATCTCCCTATAATCCAATATCTCGCTGTGATCCAATATCTCGCTATGATCCAATATTTTGCTATGATCCAATATCTCGCTATGATCCAGTATCTTGATTTGATCCAATATCTCGCTATGATCCAATATCTCGCTATTATCCAATATCTCGCTATAATCTAATATCTTGCTATGATCCAATATCTCGCTGTGATCCAATATCTCGCTATAATCCAATCTCTCGCTATGATCCAATATCTTGCTGTGATCCAATATCTCGCTGTGATCCAATATCTTGCTATGATCCAATATCTCGCTATGATCCAATATCTTGCTGTGATCCAATATCTCGCTATGATCCAATATCTCGCTATGATCCAATATCTCGCTGTGATCCAATATCTCGCTGTGATCCAATATCTCGCTGTGATCCAATATCTCGCTATGATCCAATATCTTGCTATGATCCAATATCTCGCTATGATCCAGTATCTTGCTGTGATCCAATATCTCGCTATAATCCAATATCTTGCTATGATTCAATATCTCGCTATGATCCAATATCTCGCTATAATCCAATATCTCGCTATGATCCAATATCTTGCTATGATCCAATATCTCGCTATGATCCAGTATCTTGCTGTGATCCAATATCTCGCTATAATCCAATATCTTGCTATGATCCAATATCTCGCTATGATCCAATATCTCGCTATGATCCAATATCTCACTATGATCCAATATCTCGCTATGATCCAATATCTCGCTATGATCCAATATCTCGCTATGATCCAATATCTTGCTGTGATCCAATATCTCGCTGTGATCCAATATATTGCTATGATCCAATATCTCGCTGTGATCCAATATATTGCTATGATCCAATATCTCGCTGTGATCCAATATATTGCTATGATCCAATGTCTCGCTATGATCCAATATATCGCTGTGATCCAATATCTCGCTATGATCCAATATCTCGCTGTGATCCAATATCTCGCTGTGATCCAATATATTGCTATGATCCAATATCTCGCTATGATCCAATATCTCGCTGTGATCCAATATCTCGCTGTGATCCAATATCTCGCTATGATCCAATATCTCGCTGTGATCCAATATCTCGCTGTGATCCAATATATTGCTATGATCCAATATCTCGCTGTGATCCAATATATTGCTATGATCCAATATCTCGCTATGATCCAATATCTCGTTGTGATCCAATATATTGCTATGATCCAATATCTCGCTATGATCCAATATCTCGTTGTGATCCAATATATTGCTATGATCCAATCTATTGCTATGATCCAATATATCGCTGTGATCCAATATCTCGCTATGATCCAATATCTCGCTGTGATCCAATATCTCGCTGTGATCCAATATATTGCTATGATCCAATATCTCGCTATGATCCAATATCTCGCTGTGATCCAATATCTCGCTGTGATCCAATATCTCGCTATGATCCAATATCTCGCTGTGATCCAATATCTCGCTGTGATCCAATATCTCGCTGTGATCCAATATCTCGCTATGATCCAATATCTCGCTGTGATCCAATATCTCGCAATGATCCAATGTCTCGCTATGATCCAATATCTAGCTATGATCCAATATCTCCCTATAATCCAATATCTCGCTGTGATCCAATATCTCGCTATGATCCAATATATTGCTGTGATCCAATATCTCGCTATGCTCCAGTATCTTGATTTGATCCAATATCTCGCTATGATCCAATATCTCGCTATTATCCAATATCTCGCTATAATCTAATATCTTGCTATGATCCAATATCTCGCTGTGATCCAATATCTCGCTATAATCCAATCTCTCGCTATGATCCAATATCTTGCTGTGATCCAATATCTCGCTGTGATCCAATATCTTGCTATGATCCAATATCTCGCTATGATCCAATATCTTGCTGTGATCCAATATCTCGCTATGATCCAATATCTCGCTATGATCCAATATCTCGCTGTGATCCAATATCTCGCTGTGATCCAATATCTCGCTGTGATCCAATATCTCGCTATGATCCAATATCTTGCTATGATCCAATATCTCGCTATGATCCAGTATCTTGATTTGATCCAATATACCGCTATGATCCAATATCTCGCTATGATCCAATATCTCGCTATAATCCAATATCTCGCTATGATCCAATATCTTGCTATGATCCAATATCTCGGTATGATCCAGTATCTTGCTGTGATCCAATATCTCGCTATAATCCAATATCTTGCTATGATCCAATATCTCGCTATGATCCAATATCTCGCTATGATCCAATATCTCACTATGATCCAATATCTCGCTATGATCCAATATCTCGCTATGATCCAATATCTCGCTATGATCCAATATCTTGCTGTGATCCAATATCTCGCTGTGATCCAATATATTGCTATGATCCAATATCTCGCTGTGATCCAATATATTGCTATGATCCAATATCTCGCTGTGATCCAATATATTGCTATGATCCAATGTCTCGCTATGATCCAATATATCGCTGTGATCCAATATCTCGCTATGATCCAATATCTCGCTGTGATCCAATATCTCGCTGTGATCCAATATATTGCTATGATCCAATATCTCGCTATGATCCAATATCTCGCTGTGATCCAATATCTCGCTGTGATCCAATATCTCGCTATGATCCAATATCTCGCTGTGATCCAATATCTCGCTGTGATCCAATATATTGCTATGATCCAATATCTCGCTGTGATCCAATATATTGCTATGATCCAATATCTCGCTATGATCCAATATCTCGTTGTGATCCAATATATTGCTATGATCCAATATCTCGCTATGATCCAATATCTCGTTGTGATCCAATATATTGCTATGATCAATATATTGCTATGATCCAATATATCGCTGTGATCCAATATCAAGCTATGATCCAATATCTCGCTGTGATCCAATATCTCGCTGTGATCCAATATATTGCTATGATCCAATATCTCGCTATGATCCAATATCTCGCTGTGATCCAATATCTCGCTGTGATCCAATATCTCGCTATGATCCAATATCTCGCTGTGATCCAATATCTCGCTGTGATCCAATATATTGCTATGATCCAATATCTCGCTGTGATCCAATATCTCGCTATGATCCAATATCTCGCTGTGATCCAATATCTCGCTGTGATCCAATATCTCGCTATGATCCAATATCTCGCTATGATCCAATATCTCGCTGTGATCCAATATATTGCTATGATCCAATATCTCGCTGTGATCCAATATATTGCTATGATCCAATATCTCGCTATGATCCAATATCTCGTTGTGATCCAATATATTGCTATGATCCAATATCTCGCTATGATCCAATATCTCGTTGTGATCCAATATATTGCTATGATCCAATATCTCGCTATGATCCAATATCTCGTTGTGATCCAATATATTGCTATGATCCAATATCTCGTTGTGATCCAATATATTGCTATGATCCAATATATTGCTATGATCCAATATCTCGTTGTGATCCAATATATTGCTATGATCCAATATCTCGCTATGATCCAATATCTCGTTGTGATCCAATATATTGCTATGATCCAATATCTCGCTATGATCCAATATCTCGTTGTGATCCAATATATCGCTATGATCCAATATATTGCTATGATCCAATATCTCGTTGTGATCCAATATATCGCTATGATCCAATATATTGCTATGATCCAATATCTCGTTGTGATCCAATATATCGCTATGATCCAATATATTGCTATGATCCAATATCTCGCTATGATCCAATATCTCGTTGTGATCCAATATATTGCTATGATCCAATATATTGCTATGATCCAATATCTCGTTGTGATCCAATATATCGCTATGATCCAATATATTGCTATGATCCAATATCTCGCTATGATCCAATATCTCGTTGTGATCCAATATATTGCTATGATCCAATATCTCGTTGTGATCCAATATATTGCTATGATCCAATATCTCGTTGTGATCCAATATATTGCTATGATCCAATATCTCGCTATGATCCAATATCTCGTTGTGATCCAATATATCGCTATGATCCAATATATTGCTATGATCCAATATCTCGTTGTGATCCAATATATCGCTATGATCCAATATCTCGCTATGATCCAATATCTCGTTGTGATCCAATATATCGCTATGATCCAATATATTGCTATGATCCAATATCTCGTTATGATCCAATATCTCGCTATTATCCAATATCTCGTTGTGATCCAATATATCGCTATGATCCAATATATTGCTATGATCCAATATCTCGTTGTGATCCAATATATCGCTATGATCCAATATCTCGCTATGATCCAATATCTCGTTGTGATCCAATATATCGCTATGATCCAATATATTGCTATGATCCAATATCTCGTTGTGATCCAATATATTGCTATGATCCAATATCTCGTTGTGATCCAATATATTGCTATGATCCAATATCTCGCTATGATCCAATATCTCGTTGTGATCCAATATATCGCTATGATCCAATATATTGCTATGATCCAATATCTCGTTGTGATCCAATATATTGCTATGATCCAATATCTCGTTGTGATCCCAAAATATTGCTATGATCCAATATCTCGCTATGATCCAATATCTCGTTGTGATCCAATATATTGCTATGATCCAATATATTGCTATGATCCAATATCTCGTTGTGATCCAATATATCGCTATGATCCAATATATTGCTATGATCCAATATCTCGCTATGATCCAATATCTCGTTGTGATCCAATATATTGCTATGATCCAATATATTGCTATGATCCAATATCTCGTTGTGATCCAATTTATCGCTATGATCCAATTTATCGCTATGATCCAATATCTCGCTATGATCCCTCCAAAATTGATTTTTTTTTGTACGATGAAATTTCTGTGGATACCTCGCTGTGGGTACGTCGCTGTGGGTACCTCGCTGTGGGTATGTCACTGTGGGTACCTCACTGTGGGTACCTCGGTATGGCTACCTCCAAATCCTCGGATCATGACTGTGTTAGGAATATTTTATTTTTTAATTTGTTGGTAGAGTTGTACATGTTTGTTGAGTTACTGAACTGGGAGTTTGATATCCTTAGAGTTTCAGAGTGTCAAGGCCATTGTAGACCTTGTTTCCTTATACAGTAAGGATCAATACTGCATCACTATTAACAAGATTCTGCAGTTCTTCGTGCCAAAGGTAAGCTCTGGACTAGCTCCTGACACTCATGTGTTAAGCTACAGCTCTAGGTCTTCCAAGGGTAAATTATCTAGGATAACCCAAAATAGTCAATGTCATATTACACAGAGTTCACTCCAGTTCTCCCAAGGGAAACAAGTGTTACAGCTCCTGGCCCCATATTAGGTATAAAATGTCAAAGGCGGGCTATAGTTCTTGGTTTTCAGCTGTATTTAAATCAACATACAATGGGTGAAAAAATGCACACGTCGTCGTCAGCAATACAACACTTACAGTTTAATACAACAATGGTAAACATACAATTTTTTATGTACAACGGTAAGACATCCATCACATTTTTATTTACAAATATTGATAATGCAGTTTAGGATGACCGCCATCGTCAGAGGCGGCCGATAGTGACACCATACTGGGTGAGGGTGTGGGCGGTGGTCTCTCTGCTGGTGTGGGTGGTGGTCTCTCTACTGGTGTGGGTGGTGGTCTCTCTACTGGTGTGGGTGGTGGTCTCTCTACTGGTGTGGGCGGTAGTCTCTCTACTGGTGTGGGCGGTGGTCTCTCTACTGGTGTGGGCGGTGGTCTCTCTACTGGTGTGGGTGGTGGTCTCTCTACTGGTGTGGGTGGTGGTCTCTCTACTGGTGTGGGTGGTGGTCTCTCTACTGGTGTGGGCGGTAGTCTCTCTACTGGTGTGGGCGGTGGTCTCTCTACTGGTGTGGGCGGTGGTCTCTCTACTGGTGTGGGCGGTTGGTCTCTCTACTGGTGTGGGCGGTGGTCTCTCTACTGGTGTGGGCGGTGGTCTCTCTACTGGTGTGGGCGTGGTCTCTCTACTGGTGTGGTGGTGGTCTCTCTACTGGTGTGGGCGGTGGTCTCTCTACTGGTGTGGGTGGTGGTCTCTCTACTGGTGTGGGCGGTGGTCTCTCTACTGGTGTGGGCGGTGGTCTCTCTACTGGTGTGGGTGGTGGTCTCTCTACTGGTGTGGGCGGTGGTCTCTCTACTGGTGTGGGCGGTGGTCTCTCTACTGGTGTGGGTGGTGGTCTCTCTACTGGTGTGGGCGGTGGTCTCTCTACTGGTGTGGGCGGTGGTCTCTCTACTGGTGTGGGCGGTGGTCTCTCTACTGGTGTGGGTGGTGGTCTCTCTACTGGTGTGGGCGGTGGTCTCTCTACTGGTGTGGGCGGTGGTCTCTCTACTGGTGTGGGTGGTGGTCTCTCTACTGGTGTGGGTGGTGGTCTCTCTACGGGTGTGGTGGTGGTCTCTCTACTGGTGTGGGTGGTGGTCTCTCTACTGGTGTGGGCGGTGGTCTCTCTACTGGTGTGGGTGGTGGTCTCTCTACTGGTGTGGGTGGTGGTCTTTCTACTGGTGTGGGTGGTGGTCTCTCTACTGGTGTGGGCGGTGGTCTCTCTACTGGTGTGGGCGGTGGTCTCTCTACTGGGTGTGGGTGGTGGTCTCTCTACTGGTGTGGGTGGTGGTCTCTCTACTGGTGTGGGTGGTGGTCTCTCTACGGGTTTGTGGGTGGTGGTCCCCTCTACTGGTGTGGGTGGTGGTCTCTCTACTGGTGTGGGCGGTGGTCTCTCTATTGGTGTGGGTGGTGGTCTCTCTACTGGTGTGGGTGGTGGTCTCTCTACTGGTGTGGGTGGTGGTCTCTCTACTGGTGTGGGTGGTGGTCTCTCTACTGGTGTGGGCGGTGGTCTCTCTACTGGTGTGGGTGGTGGTCTCTCTACTGGTGTGGGTGGTGGTCTTTCTACTGGTGTGGGTGGTGGTCTCTCTACTGGTGTGGGCGGTGGTCTCTCTACTGGTGTGGGCGGTGGTCTCTCTACTGGTGTGGGTGGTGGTCTCTCTACTGGTGTGGGCGGTGGTCTCTCTACTGGTGTGGGTGGTGGTCTCTCTACTGGTGTGGGCGGTGGTCTCTCTACTGGTGTGGGCGGTGGTCTCTCTACTGGTGTGGGTGGTGGTCTCTCTACTGGTGTGGGCGGTGGTCTCTCTACTGGTGTGGGTGGTGGTCTCTCTACTGGTGTGGGCGGTGGTCTCTCTACTGGTGTGGGTGTGGTCTCTCTACTGGTGTGGGCGGTGGTCTCTCTACTGGTGTGGGCGGTGGTCTCTCTACTGGTGTGGGTGGTGGTCTCTCTACTGGTGTGGGTGGTGGTCTCTCTACTGGTGTGGGTGGTGGTCTCTCTACTGGTGTGGGTGGTGGTCTCTCTACTGGTGTGGGCGGTGGTCTCTCTACTGGTGTGGGTGGTGGTCTCTCTACTGGTGTGGGGCGGTGGTCTCTCTACTGGTGTGGGTGGTGGTCTCTCTACTGGTGTGGGCGGTGGTCTCTCTACTGGTGTGGGTGGTGGTCTCTCTACTGGTGTGGGCGGTGGTCTCTCTACTGGTGTGGGTGGTGGTCTCTCTACTGGTGCGGGCGGTTGTCTCTCTACTGGTGGGGTTTGGTGGTCTCTCTACTGGTGTGGGTGGTGGTCTCTCTACTGGTGTGGGTGGTGTCTCTCTACTGGTGTGGGCGGTGGTCTCTCTACTGGTGTGGGTGGTGGTCTCTCTACTGGTGTGGGCGGTGGTCTCTCTACTGGTGTGGGTGGTGGTCTCTCTACTGGTGGGGGCCCGGTGGTCTCTCTACTGGTGTGGGCGGTGGTCTCTCTACTGGTGTGGGTGGTGGTCTCTCTACTGGTGTGGGTGGTGGTTCTCTCTACTGGTGTGGGTGGTGGTCTTTCTACTGGTGTGGGTGGTGGTCTCACTACTGGTGTGGGTGGTGGTCTCTCTACTGGTGTGGGTGGTGGTCTTTCTACTGGTGTGGGTGGTGGTCTCTCTACTGGTGTGAGTGGTGGTCTCTCTACTGGTGTGGGTGGTGGTCTCTCTACTGGTGTGGGCGGTGGTCTCTCTACTGGTGTGGGTGGTGGTCTCTCTACTGGTGTGGGCGGTGGTCTCTCTACTGGTGTGGTGGTGGTCTCTCTACTGGTGTGGGCGTGGTCTCTCTACTGGTGTGGGCGGTGGTCTCTCTACTGGTGTGGGTGGTGGTCTCTCTACTGGTGTGGGTGGTGGTCTCTCTACTGGTGTGGGTGGTGGTCTTTCTACTGGTGTGGGTGGTGGTCTCTCTACTGGTGTGGGTGGTGGTCTATCTACTGGTGTGGGGGGTGGTCTCTCTACTGGTGGTGGGTGGTGGTCTCTCTACTGGTGTGGGCGGTGGTCTCTATACTGGTGTGGGTGGTGGTCTCTCTACTGGTGTGGGTGGTGGTCTTTCTACTGGTGTGGGCGGTGGTCTTTCTACTGGTGTGGGTGGTGGTCTCTCTACTGGTGTGGGCGGTGGTCTCTCTACTGGTGTGGGTGGTGGTCTCTCTACTGGTGTGGGTGGTGGTCTCTCTACTGGTGTGGGTGGTGGTCTCTCTACTGGTGTGGGTGGTGGTCTCTCTACTGGTGTGGGCGGTGGTCTCTCAAACTGGTGTGGGTGGTGGTCTCTCTACTGGTGTGGGTGGTGGTCTTTCTACTGGTGTGGGCGGTGGTCTTTCTACTGGTGTGGGTGGTGGTCTCTCTACTGGTGTGGGCGGTGGTCTCTCTACTGGTGTGGTGGTGGTCTCTCTACTGGTGTGGGTGGTGGTCTCTCTACTGGTGTGGGTGGTGGTCTCTCTTACTGGTGTGGCGGTGGTCTCTCTACTGGGTGGGTGGTGGTCTCTCTACTGGTGTGGGTGGTGGTCTTTCTACTGGTGTGGGCGGTGGTCTTTCTACTGGTGTGGGTGGTGGTCTCTCTACTGGTGTGGGCGGTGGTCTCTCTACTGGTGGGGGTGGTGGTCTCTCTACTGGTGTGGGTGGTGGTCTCTCTACTGGTGTGGGTGGTGGTCTCTCTTCAGGTGTGGGTGGTGGTCTCTCTACAGGTGTGGGCGGTGGTCTCTCTACTGGTGTGGGTGGTGGTCTCTCTACTGGTGTGGGTGGTGGTCTTTCTATTGGTGTGGGTGGTGGTCTCTCTACTGGTGTGGGCGGTGGTCTCTCTACTGGTGTGGGTGGTGGTCTCTCTACTGGTGTGGGTGGTGGTCTCTCTACTGGTGTGGGTGGTGGTCTCTCTTCAGGTGTGGGTGGTGGTCTCTCTACAGGTGTGGGTGGTGGTCTCTCTACTGGTGTGGGTGGTGGTCTCTCTACTGGTGTGGGGTGGTGGTCTTTCTACTGGTGTGGGTGGTGGTCTCTCTACTGGTGTGGGCGGTGGTCTCTCTACTGGTGTGGGTGGTGGTCTCTCTACTGGTGTGGGCGGTGGTCTCTCTACAGGTGTGGGCGGTGGTCTCTCTACTGGTGTGGGTGGTGGTCTCTCTGCTGGTGTGGGCGGTGGTCTCTCTACTGGTGTGGGTGGTGGTCTCTCTATGGTGTGGGTGGTGGTCTCTCTACTGGTGTGGGTGGTGGTCTCTCTACTGGTGTGGGGGTGGTCTCTCTACTGGCGTGGGTGGTGGTCTCTCTACTGGTGTGGGTGGGGGTCTCTCTACTGGTGTGGGCGGGGGTTTCTCTCTACTGGTGTGGGCGGTGGTCTCTCTACTGGTGTGGGCGGTGGTCTCTCTACTGGTGTGGTGGTGGTCTCTCTACTGGTGTGGGTGGTGGTCTTTCTACTGGTGTGGGTGGTGGTCTCTCTACTGGTGTGGGCGGTGGTCTCTCTACTGGTGTGGGCGGTGGTCTCTCTACTGGGTGGGGGGGTGGTCGTTCTCTACTGGTGTGGGCGGTGGTCTCTCTACTGGTGTGGGCGGTGGTCTCTCTACTGTTTGGTGGTGGTCTCTCTACTTGTGTGGGTGGTGGTCTTTCTACTGGTGTGGGTGGTGGTCTCTCTACTGGTGTGGGCGGTGGTCTCTCTACTGGTGTGGGTGGTGGTCTCTCTACTGGTGTGGGTGGTGGTCTCTCTACTGGTGTGGGCGGTGGTCTCTCTACTGGTGTGGGTGGTGTGGTCTCTCTACTTGTGTGGGCGGTGGTCTCTCTACAGGTGTGGGTGGTGGTCTCTACTGGTGTGGGTGGTGGTCTCTCTACAGGTGTGGGTGGTGATCTCTCTACAGGTGTGGGTGGTGGTCTCTCTACAGGTGTGGGTGGTCTCTCTACAGGTGTGGGTGTGTAGACAGCCTGTACTCTCTGCACAGACAGCCCATGCTGTCTGCCAGCTTAGTTCATATTTCTCGCCATGCTGGTGCTGCTACCTATAGGCGTTGCCACTTCAGTCTGCCTGCCCTTGCCTCACTCTCACTCACACAGCGGCCTAGCAGGAAGACACAAGGCCTTACTCCTAGCTCTCTCTCGTGGGATGGCCCTCCCGGGCCATGGGCACAACACACAAGCCTGTGTACCCACCACGACATTATCAACAAAGTAAGAAGCCTCCGAAGAAGTATATCATTCAACTACCCGCTACCATAACTACCAAACAAACCATTAAACATTGGTAGCAGCGGTGGTTGCAGCAGTGTTTGCCCAGAGAGAGGAAGGAAGGAATGAAGTTGTTCATTTCATCCCCCTACACAACAAGCATCCGTCTCTCAACGAGTTATCCTGATGTCGTGTCTGTACGTTTCAGCATCCAGACACAGGTACAAGTAGGATCCAGGCCGAAATTTACCGAATTTCTTCGAGAATTGTAAGTGGCGTCCCAGTGATCCCACGCTACAGCATCCCATGCTGTTTCCCAAGTCACGAGTTCAGCGTCACTTGTATGTTGCTGTTGTTGTTCAGCTCAGCACAGCTATTTCAGCAAGCCAGAGGTGAGTTTTGTGGTGATTTCTGCGTCCAGTGTGAGTTCTCCACGTGTTTGTGGGAGGAGGAAGTGGCCGCTCCTTGCCTCGCCCTGCTGTACTTTCACACCTCACCAGCCTACCATACACTACTCACCACTACTCATCCCTCTGCTGTGTGTTCTGTTGTTTGTGAATTCATTGCCAGAGCTGTGTATCCGAGTGCCTGAGGCCACTTGAAGCTACGTGGATCAGCATGCCACGTAGATCACGACACCACGTGGATCCCGACGCCACGTGGGTGTGGGCGATGTCACATAGACCTATGAAGCCACGTGAGTTACCAGATGTCCCAGGCCACATGCTGTGGTCTGCTGCCCGCATCACATTGACATCACCGATGCTGCTGCCCGACTTCATGACGTCACGATGTCTGCCTGACGTCACCTCGAGATGTCTGCTGACGTCACAGTGCTGCTGACGTCACCTCGCGACATCACGCCCGACATCACATGATGTCACCATCGAGTGTTCTGTAATTATTTCAGTATTGTCGAGAAGACTGAGAGAAGATATATGTCGTGTTAATTAATTCCTCTCAGTCAGTGTTCTCACATTTTAGTATATGTCTTAGTGTCAGTGTTGTGCACAGAAAAGCATCATTTGCTAGTTTAAGCCATGTTGTACCGCGGGTGTAAAGTTTCCGTGTGTCCAGTGAGGTCTGAGCCAGACCTGAGTAGCACCACTGTGTTAAGTCACCCTTGTGACCAGTTGTGGCATGCAAAGAGTACGTAACCTTTATTCGGCGCATGTACACACCCTCATTTACAGGCTATCTCCCCCAACCAGCGAACCAGGTTGCTAAGAGTTGATGATGGGGCCCCGTCGTTCAACTAGTGACCAGGTTCTAGCCAATAAGAAGATGGTTTTGGCAATCGCAGAGGTTATGTGGGTACCGCTCTCCTGTCTGCCCTTGTCATTCCCATTCTAGAGCTGGTTGAAGCACGGTCTGCTATCTTGTGGCTTCTATTTCTGCTTTGCTTACCGTGGAGTGCACTATACTTATCACTGTACATAGTGTACATATTGCTGTTATAAATTGGTGAAGGATAATATAAGTCTAAACTTTTTCTACTGTGTTTATTTGCTCCCATTACACCCGGGGTAACAGGCCATTTGGAATCCTGGGTTGTAATACCAGTGTGTTTGACAGCTATCAGACAGCCCCGAGTGACCGAGCCCTCTTGTACAGAAAGCTTTTATGCTCGTCGCTCGTGATGTTCTGCAGAATCGTACCTGCTACGATTCCCATCGAGATTTGTTTCACTTCACCTCCAGACCTTCATAGTGCAGTTATATGTAGAGAAACAAGTCTGGGGACGCTTAGACTAACCTCTGCTATAACTCCAACTGTCAAGAGAGTGACACACTGTGTCAGCCTCGTGTCACAAGCTTCAGTGAGCAGCCTGCACAAAGAAGATGTCTAGCTCTCTCACTGCAGTCTGGTGTATGATGTTACGACTCCCAGATGTTTCGCTCAGTCGTCTCTGCCACGACTCGCTCCACGCTCGCTGGCAGTGACAGCCCAGCGATAGTATCAGTCGAGAAGTGTCCTCCTGAGTCGCTTGCCAGAAGTCCTGCCCAGTTGCCGAGTTTTGTCGATGCCTCACTCGAGGGCACCAGCATGTCGTGCCCCAGGTTGAGTGAAAACCTGCAGCGACTCCTACGATGACTGCTTCACCGTTCCAGAGGAGACCGTACCCTGTTACGTCACAGCTCAGCCACAGCGATGTCTCCTGTGTTGCAGTATCTGTCCAGACGCAGGAAGGCGTGCAGTGATGCCCTTCGACGCTCACTGCCTATGACCACGATGTTTAGCACACCCACATGTTTTTTTCTTCCCTCCCTGTAGGAAGTTTTTTTTCCATGTCCATATGTATATATGTATATATGTATATATGTATATATATGCTTTTATTTTGTGTTCTGTGCCCTGTTCCTACGAGAGAGAGACCGAGTTTCTTTTACTTCCAGTATTGTTGCGTCGGGACGACGCGCGGTAGGTGGCCGAGCGTATATAGACAGCCTGTACTGTCTGCACAGACAGCCCATGCTATCTGCCAGCCTCGCTCTCACTCACACAGCGGCCTAGCAGGAAAACACAAGGCCTACTCCTAGCTCTCTCTCGTGGGATGGCCCTGCCCGGGCCATGGGCACAACACACAAGCCTGTGTACCCACCACGATTTAACAATAAAGTAAAAAGCCTCTGAAGATGTATCATTTGAACCCCGCTACCATACTACCAAATAAACCCATTAAACAGGTGGTGGTCTCTTTACAGGTGTGGGTGGTGTTCTCTCTACAGGTGTGGGTGGTGGTCTCTCTACAGGTGTGGGTGGTGGTCTCTCTACAGGTGTGGGTGGTGTTCTCTCTACAGGTGTGGGTGGTGGTCTCTCTACAGGTGTGGGTGGTGGTCTCTCTACAGGTGTGGGTGGTGGTCTCTCTACAGGTGTGGGTGGTGGTCTCTCTACAGGTGTGGGTGGTGGTCTCTCTACAGGTGTGGGTGGTGGTCTCTCTACAGGTGTGGGTGGTGGTTTCTCTACAGGTGTGGGTGGTGGTCTCTCTACAGGTGTGGGTGGTGGTCTTTCTACAGGTGTGGGTGGTGGTCTCTCTACAGGTGTGGGTGGTGGTTTCTCTACAGGTGTGGGTGGTGGTCTCTCTACAGGTGTGGGTGGTGGTCTCTCTACAGGTGTGGGTGATGGTCTCTCTACAGGTGTGGGTGGTGGTCTCTCTACAGGTGTGGGTGGTGGTCTCTCTACAGGTGTGGGTAGTGAAGAGGGAAAAGTTCATTAGATAGAGTGGTGGAAGTATGAATGGTGGTGGTAGTTTGGTGGGCAGTCTGCTGGTTCAGTTAGGGTGGTTGCGTAGTTCCCGCTACCCAACCTCTCCTTCCTTTTTTCCACCCGGTGGGAGGTGACGAGTGTCTCCAACCTGTGGTTCGTCACTTGACTTGCGGCTCCTATCAAATCTGTAAGTATTCGTTCCACTCCTGTCTAAATTATGTTTTGGGATTAAGTTGATCTTAAGAGCTTCACTCTTATATAGGGATTTAGACGTCTGCCTTGTTTTGAATTTGCATAGCTATGTCATCTATTAATCCTCACGCTTTCTTTCGAAGGCCGGACGCCTATTGTGTGAGTGATTTATCGAGTGGTATGTAACTGTATGTTTCTTCACTTTAGCCTTGATTGTTGACTAGGGTCATACGCTCACCATTCCCGTTGACGTAACCAGATACAGCAGTCGGCATCGTAGTAATGAGCCGACTATAGCCGAGTGAGATAGGTGAAAATGCCCTAACGGACTGCAGGGATGGACATCCCCGACCGAAGCACTGGGGCAAGCAGGGTTCAACGGGGTAGTGAGGCACCCACATGCGTACCAGGTACTCGGTTGAGGGTGCAGTGGTGCTGGGCGAGCAACACACAGCGGAGTTCTGCATGGTGCACTGACGTTGCCGGTAAGTGGAATGGCGAATCCACCCATAAAGGAGACATAGTTGGTGGAGTTATCAGCAGGATTCATCTTTATTTTTGAGATGAGCAGATGGTGAGAGAGAGAGACTCTGAGGTGACTTCTTGAGACGAACAGGTGATGTTGGGTGGGCACACACACACACACACACACACACACACACACACACACACACACACACACACACACACACACACACACGCACACACACACAACACATTACACAATACACAATACATGAAGTTAAACAAGAAGTACACATATATATACACAGGAAATTTTAATGGTATAGCAGAAAATGATCCAATACTCATAAGGTCAAAGACTCCATCATCTTACTAAACCTTAACTCCATTTTCTTGAATCAAGATCATCGTCATCAACTCTATACATCTCTCACCATCTCAATACTATATTACAATAACCAAAAATACAACATAGTCACCTAACTACACACTCGATATAAAAAAATAACTATTACAATACTTGTAATACCAAAGTTATTCACAGCTCCTGAAGGCAGCTCAAAATTCTTCCTTAGTTAGGTATAACATGTGTAGTGGAGGTATATCATGTGTAGTGGAGGTATAACATGTGTAGTGGAGGTATAACATGTGTAGTGGAGGTATATCATGTGTAGTGGAGGTATATCATGTGTAGTGGAGGTATATCATGTGTAGTGGAGGTATATCATGTGTAGTGGAGGTATATCATGTGTAGTGGAGGTATAACATGTGTAGTGGAGGTATATCATGTGTAGTGGAGTATAACATGTGTAGTGGAGGTATATCATGTGTAGTGGAGGTATAACATGTGTAGTGGAGGTATATCATGTGTAGTGGAGGTATATCATGTGTAGTGGAGGTATAACATGAGTAGTGGAGGTATAACATGAGTAGTGGAGGTATAACGTGTGTAGTGGAGGTATAACATGTGTAGTGGAAGTATAACATGTGTAGTGGAGGTATAACATGAGTAGTGGAGGTATGACATGTGTAGTGGAGGTATAACATGTGTAGTGGAGGTATAACATGTGTAGTGGAGGTATAACATGTGTAGTGGAGGTATAACATGAGTAGTGGAGGTATAACATGTGTAGTGGAGGTATAACGTGTGTAGTGGAGGTATAAACATGTGTAGTGAAGTATAACATGTGTAGTGGAGGTATAACATGAGTAGTGGAGGTATAACATGTGTAGTGAAGGTATAACATGTGTAGTGGAGGTATAACATGTGTAGTGGAGGTATAACATGTGTAGTGGAGGTATAACATGTGTAATGGAGGTATAACATGTGTAGTGTAGTGGATGTATAACATGTGTAGCGTACATGACTCACGAAATCGTAATGACACGACTGCAAACAAACCACACCACGGACTGGGATAGAACCCGCGATCAGAAAGTCTCAAAACTCCAGACCGTCGCGTTAGCCACTGGGCCAGCTAGCCACAATAAGATTCATCCAACTAGGTGCATAGGCACCACTGTGATCACAAATGCAAATTTTTACAGACGAATCTCCATCTAGCGTGACTGTGACGAACTCTAGTTCAAGTCCCCTCAAAGCCGTCAACATGACTCTTATTGGGGCTAGCTGGCCCAGTCGCTAACGCGACGGCCTGGAGTTTTGAGACTCTCTGATCGCGGGTTCTATCCCCGTCCGTGGTATGGTTTGTTTGCAGTCGTGTCATTACGATTTCGTGAGTCATGTTGACGGCTTTCAGGTGGATGTGAGGCTGCTATCCTGGAGCACTAGTTTACTGGCGTGAAGGGTAGGGTATGGCACGGGTTCCATGCTGCATTATCACCGCCAGTGGGTTCGAGACCCTCTGGGATGAGGGGGAGGGCTTACGGCCCCTCCATACCTCCTAGTGACTGTCCCTCCACTGTCCCACTTTTTTCTTTCCTTCTTTCTTTTTTTTCTTAAAATAACAAGATGATGATATTACAGATGATGCACTTATTATTATGGAGTCTTTGCCCTGTGAAACCCTTCCTTCTCCCAGAGCCCATTCTAAACTGGACCATTCTCTCAACTCTTCTCATACCCGTGTACCTTTTGCTGGTGAAGCTTCGTCACCTGCTTCAGTTGCTGTGGCGTCGCCCATTTCTGTTCATGTCACTGCTTCTTGCACGCCTTTCACAATGCGTCCGACTTCCCCAAATACGGTGCGACGGTTCTCGGATCGCCCACCTCCCTCGGGTCAGACCGCCCACAGTTCTACTTCTAAGCATCAAGATGACCACTGAAAAACGACCTACATGACACTCGCTGCCTTTGCGTACCGGCCTAACGAGTACGCAGTGGACAAAATTCTTTTCTTTGTAAACAATGTGTCTCAAACTGATTATCTTTCTGATCATGGAATTGGTAAAACTCTCTTACGGCACGCTAGCCAAAATATATCCTTCCACGCTCTTCGAAGTGGTGTGCGTGTTATAACAGAGCAGAATTCAGAGCAAGCTTATGTTCTCTCCCGCATCACTTCCATAGATAACATACCAGTCACTGTTCGTAAGTACGCTACTCTTAATTCTTGCAGTGGTACTGTGGTCTTACTACAGTACAGAGTGATTTTTTGTCTTGCAGAGAGGATATTTTAGAACAATTAGCCCTTCAGAACCTCCCTATTCTCAAGGTAGATACGTACATCCTGCCTGCTTGTGAGCAGAGGCGTTTTCCTAGTAACATCGCTCGTTTAACTTTCGACTGCCGTGCCTTCTGTCCTCTGTCTATATTGCGGGACATCGCCTAGAGGTCCGTCAAGTAGTTCCCACTCCCCAACAGTGTCGTAATTGCCGGCATTATGGACACCCCGCTGAACACTGCAGATCTGCGGCAGAATGCCCGGTCTGCGGTGCAACAGATCATTCCAATACGTCTTGTAGTCTTTGCCCCTCTTGTCTCAATTGCAGGGAACCTCATCCTTCCTTTTCACGCCATTGCCAGGTTTATTGTAATGAACGAGAGATCCATTATCTTAAGAAGCATGAGGGCCTCACTTACACTATGGCTGTCTCTCAGCTCTGTCTTCAAGGTAAACTCCGTCGTGTCCCATATGCTCGGGTAGTCCAAAGACCTCCAACCTCGACGGTCCTCCACCTCCCAATCCCTCTAATTCTTTTGCAGTTTTATCCTCTGACACTCCTACCTCTGCACCACTTCCTACTTCTACTTCTTCATCTCACTCACTTGCTTCTCAGTCGATGAGACCTCGCAGACCTACGCTCTCTTCGGATCCATCACTTGCACAGAATATATCTCCTACCTCGGAGCTTCGTTCTCATCCCCTTTCCAGCTCTCACACGAAGTTAGAGGTTCACCCCCATCATGTAGTCCCCTCTTCCCCTGCTCCCCCCCCCCGTCTTCCTCAATAGTTACCCTCCAACTACCTTCCTCTGCTGTTACACTGCAGGCCTCTTCTACCCCAGCCGACGCATTTCTCCAGCTTCACACTCCCTGGCCCCCTCAGACCTCTTTAGTTGCCTCTGTAGTTACTCTGATTTTTAATTGCAACGCCTCTCCTGTCTCTGACATCATGGCATCATCGGCTTCCTTAAACAACAGAGACATTAGACGCTATCTCCAGCTATATTGCGGAGACAACACCCCTGATGGATACCAACGCGACTCCTTCTACCCCTTCTATTTCACGACCCTCACAACAATCTATTCTTCTGCAACGTTCACATTCTTCCTTGCTTGCACGCTTACTGTTACCCCGCATGTTGACTTTACAGATCCTAAAAGCCCATAGGCTTTATCGTTTTTATTGCTGCCAATTTTATTTCTGTGCATAATGTCTTTTTTACACTGGAATATTCGTGTCCTTAGGGGCAATCGAGGAGAACTCCAAGTGTTGCTCTCCCAGTTGTCCCCAGTATGTGTTGGGTTACAAGAGCCCAAAATTCATTCTGTCATTCGCCCCATTTCGGGCTATGTGCTATTACATTCTTCAGATCCTTTACCTGACGAATCTTTTAATGAAAGCTCGCTTCTTGTGCACGTTGATATATCGTATCAACAAGCTTTTATTCGTTCCCCCTGCATTATACTGCAGCTCGGATTTATTTACACAGATGGTTTACAGTTTGCTCTCTTTATCTTTCTCCCTCCCATGCATTCTGTATCACTGATATCTCGTTTTTAATTTCTTCTCTGCCACCGCCCATCTTGTTGGGTTATTTTAATGCTCGCCATCACCTGTGGGGAGGTCCCACTGCGACTCTCGAGGTGATCAGTTGGAGACTCTTCTCGCTTCTCATCTTCTTCATATTTTAAATTCAGGTGCTCGTACCCATTTTAACTCTCATATTCAGTCTCTCTTCTGCATTGATCTTTCTATTTGTTCCACCCCATTGCACTTTATTTCACGTGGTCTGTTCTTCCAGATTTACATGATATTGATCACCTTCCTATCCTTCTTACTTCTACTACATATTCCCGACCATTACATAACCCTCATTAGCAATTTGCTCGAGCAGATTGGGATTTATACTCCCGACTTACCACCTGTTGTGAGGACCCCCTTTCGTCGTCTATTGATGAGCTGGCGCACCAATTTTCGACCTTAGTCCTAACTGCTGCAATTCGTTCTATCCCCCAAACCTCAGGAAATCATTCTCAGACATGTGTACCTTGGTGGTCTCCTACATGTGCCCACACAGTGCATTTAAAGCTTGCTGCATGGGGCCATCTGTTAGATTTTAAGCGGGCAAGGGCAGCTGCTCGCTGCGTCATTCGTGATGCTAAATGTGCTTGTTGGTGAGACTGTGTCTACCATTATCTTGTCTTCTCCTATGTGCGCAACTGGGAAAAAGGTGTGGAAATTGTGTGGTAAGTACACTCAGGACCCAGCTCCCATTTTGCAGGTTGCTGGAGTTGATCTCGCAAAACCTTTAGAAGTTGCCACAGAAATCTGGAACTATCTTGTCCGTATCTCCTGAGGGCTTCACCTCTGTCCCTCATTTCTTGCATCTAAACCTACCAAAGAGTAGTTGCCCTTAGATTTCTCCTCCAATGGATTGGAGCCATATAATGTAACTTTTACTCTTCTAGAATTAGGGTCCACACTTTCCATGTGCCAGTTATCGGCACCGGGACCAGATGATATGAACATCAGCATGCTACACCATCTCCATTCTACGGCCCTTCGCATTCTTTTATGTCTTTTCAATCAAATTTGGGAGCGAGGGGTTCTCCCATAACACTGGAAATCAGATATTATACTTCCATTTCACAAACCGGGTGCCACAGGGCTCGACTCCTCTCACTATCATCCCATTGCCCTAACCAGTGTGGTCTGCAAGGTGATGAACGATTGGCGAATAGACGTCTGACGTGGTTCATATAGACACACAATAGCCTTTCCCCTTGCCAATAAGGCTTTTGCAAAGGCCACTACTTTAGCCCCCTTGCTCCACCTCGATATGTATATTAGAATTGCCTTTGTTAACAATCACTCTGTCCAACGGTCTTTCTCGACATAGAGAAGCCCAAGCCCACTCCTTAGGCCTCCGTGGTAATCTACCAAACTTCATTACTGCATTTTTGTCTGATGGACATTTTCGGGTCTGCATTGGCGCCTCGCTTTCCTCGGACTTTGTACAAGCCGAAGGAGTCCCACAAGGTTGTGTCCTCAGTACTACTCTTTTCCTCTTAGCTACAAGTGACCTACCTTCCATTCTTCCTTCGCATATTTGGTAATCATTTTATGTCGATGACTTGCTATAGCTTTCTCGGGCGCTGACTATCAACTAGCAATAGCCTCCTTCAGGATGCGATAGACTGAGTCTCCTATTGGACCACTTCTCATGGCTTTAATTTTTCCAGTACAAAAATCTGATTCATTACCTTCACTAGACACCGGCTTATACCGGATACTCCCTTGTACTTACACGGTTCACGTATTTCTGCCATGTGTCATGGTCAGGTTTCTGGGCCTGCTTTTTGATTGCCGACCAACGTGGAGACCTCACATTTTGCAGCAGTGTTTCTGTATAGTGTCATGTGAGGCCATTTATTACCCTCAGCTAGCATTTTTATGACTGAATTGTATGCCATTCTTGTAGCACTTATTTATATTGCATCTATTCCTTTGTTACAATTTGTGGTTGTTTCAGACTCCCTTACTGTTTTACAGGCAATATGGAAATTTGATATACCTCACCCCCTAGTTCTTCATATCCAACTTTGGTTATGCTGTATCTCTAGCAAACACAGAGATATTGTTTTTGTTGGGTCCCTGGTCATGTTGACCTACAGGGCAATGAGCAGGCAGACACTGCTGTGCAGTCAGCAGTACATGACCTCCCAATTTCATATAGAGGTGTTCCAATTCATGGACTATTTTGCTGTAATTGCTACCCATCTTTGCACCTGTTGGCAACAACCTTGGTCTGATCTGCTAAATAACAAACTTCGTTCTGTTCAACTGTGTATAGGTTTCTGGTCGTCTTCTTGTCATCAGTGTTGAGGTTGGAAGACTACTCTCTCCCATCTTCACATCGGCCACACTCGTCTTATTCACGGGTATCTCATGGAGAGGCACCCTGTTCCTCTCTGTGAGAATTGTCAGGTTCCAGTATCTGTTAGCCACATTCTGTTGGACTGCCCACTCTATCAACGAGCACAAAGAATTTACCTCCAACATTGTCTCTGCTCTTCTGCCCTTTCTTTACCTTCCCTTCCTGCTGATGGACCCTCCTTTAATCCTGAATCTCTCATTGACTTTTTGACAGCATTTGATTTACTACACAAACTCTGATGATGATGTCTCTAGCACTCTCCTCAGTCCTTTCCACCTTAATCTCTAGCTACCCTCTACCCTTGCACTATCCACTGCCCCACTGCACTTCATAACCTAATAATCATTCCTCTCCCTCTTGCTACCCATTACTCCTGCACCCTTCCCTGCCTTGCTTCACTGTATACCCCTTGTGGTTTAGTGCTTCTTTTTTATATAATAATCCATATCTTCAGACATAACGATTACATCATCTAGGTACACCATGAGTACATTACCTATGAGGTCTTTAAATATATTAATTATGGTCCTCGAAAATGTGATAGGTGATAAACATAATCCAAAAGCCATCCTGAGGAAATGATAATGACCTGTTGAAGCGGACAAGGTGGTTAGCTGTTGGGTGTCCTCATGAAGAGGGACTTGCCAAAACCCTTGTAGCAAGTCTAGGGTCGAAAATACTTTATTTCCAATATTAGGTAAAAGGTCACCAAGTACAGAAAGTAGGAAATGATCAGGTATTGCTTTAGCATTCAACTTCCTAAAGTCAATCACCAGGCGCCAAGTACTGTCCTTTTCAGGTACTAGGATGAAGAGCGCATTCCAGAGTGAATTATTATATGCGATGACATTGTCATCAAGCATCTTACTAATTTTCTGGGGCAGCACCTCTTCAAGAAGGGCTCCTTGATGTGGCAAAGAGGCTCTTGGTCTAAGGAATTAGGCCCTTTGGTCTCCTTCCTCAGACCAAACTTAATTACCCTCAATCCTCCCTTCCCTATCCCATCCTCCCCATGCCCCTCCCCTTTTCCTTTCCACCCCCCTCCCAACCCTCCCCTTTCCCTCTCCTGTTTGTAATCTCTAGGGTCCTCCCCTCTGGCATTATAGTTTCTAGGTAAGGGAAAGTGTGCTGGGGTTCATCCCACTCTGTGAGGTTCCTCGGGTGTGGTGTGGTTTGCCGTGGAATCTCGATTGTCTGGAGGTGCCCTGCTTCCTTCCCAGATTTCCGAGAGGTGGGTGAGGTGTTCTGCAGGTGATGGGTGTATCTCCAGAGGCTACCTGTCGGTTCTGGGAGGTGGTAGCCGAAGGAGGTATGCTTTGTGGTGGATTTCTAACCACCCTTTCTTTTGTCTGACTCGGTAGATGTACATGTGAGGTTGCTATCCTGGAGGGATAGCAACCTCATGGCATGAAGGGTAAGGTATGGCACAGGTTTTTACGTTGCATCTGCGCTGCTCATGGTCTCAAGGTCCTCTCATATGAGAGGAGGAAACTTACGGCCCTTTCATGCCTTCTAGTGACTGTCCCTCCACTGTCCCTCTTTTTTTTCTTTAATACAGTAATAAGAAAGAGGTACCATCATGAAGTCTTCGTTCCATGATAACTCTCTTCCTCCCAGGCCCATTTTTGTTACTGCATCCTGTTCTGACCCAGCTTCATTACTAGACCTTTCTCCAGACTTTTCCCATACTCCTGTACCTTCTGCTGGTGACACTTTGTCACCTGTTCTAGGTGCTGAGGCTGCCCCCATTTCTTGTAGTGCCTCTGCCTCTTGCACACCTTTAACTATTCATCTGGCTTTCCTGAATACAGTGTGACAGTTTTTGGATCGCCCACCTACCTTGGGTAGGGTCGCCTGCAGAATTATGCTTAAACATTCCAGATCACTTGCTGATGATGGTTCTTCGACATCTGTTAATTTCACCCAGAAACAACCTATGCAATACCCACTTTATGCACCATGTTTACAAGTAGGCAGTGAACTAATTTCTTTTCCCTACAACTGACATCTCCAACTGATTATCTTTCAGACCATAATATTGGTAAAGCTCTTTTATGAAACATTGGCCAAAATATATCCTTTCACGCTGTTTGAAGTGGTGCGTACACTGTTACAATTCAGAATGCAGAACAAACTCATGATCTTTCCCATCTTACTTCCATTGATAACATTCCTATCATAGTTCACAAGCACCCTATTCTCAATTCTTGCAGTGGTATGGTGGTTTTGCCATGTACCATTATACAGTCTGATTTTCTTGTGGTGATGATATTTTGGAGCAATTAGCCCTTCAGGACCTTCCAATTCTCAAAAAGGATACATATGTCCTGTCCGCTTGTGGGCGAAGGTGCTTTCCCAGCAACTTTGCCTGCTTAACCTTTGACTCCTGTCCTCCATTTATATTGCTGGCTTTCACCTAGAGGTCCATAAAGTGGTCCCTACTCCCCAACAGTGTCGAAATTGCTGGCACTTTGGACACCCAACTAAATACTGCAGATCTGCAGTGGAGTGCCAGGTCTGTGGTGCCATGGAGTCTTCCCCCCCACTTGTTTCAGTTGCAATGAACCTCATCCTTCTTCTTTCTATCATTGTCAGGTCTATCTTTATGAACGAGAAATCCATTGTCTTAAGAAGAGTGAAGGCCTTATGATATGGCTATCGCTCGGCTCCAAGAGAATCTTCCTCATGTTCCTTATTCATGAGTAGCTAGGAGACCTCCAACCTTGGTGGTCCCCCCGTCTACCAGCTCTTCCGGTGTCGTGTCTTCCGGGGTCACCCCCATTCTAATTCTTTTGCTGTTTTACACTCTAAAACCTCCACCTTCTTACCTATTCCTACCTCCACTTCTTCTCGCCCACTAATTTCTCAGTCTTTAGGGCCTCGCACGCCTGCATCTTCTTCACATCAATCACCTGCAGATTTGAACCTGTCTCAAAACCTGTCGCTTTGCATTCCTCCAGTGCTTACAATTCTGGAACAGTTTTCCTTTTCGGCCTCGGTGCCTAGTTCTCACCCCTTTTCTAACTCTCATATGAAGGTGGAGGTTCATCCCCCTCGTGTGGTCCCCTCTTCTCCTGTTTCCCACTAGACATCTTCCCCAGTCACCCTCCAGCCTCCTTCCTCTCCTGTTCCACTGCAGGACACCTCTGTCCCCACCAGCACATCTCTCTAGGTTCATACTCCCCTCCCCTCTCAGATCTCTTTAGTTCCCTCCGTAGGCTCCCCAATCTCTACTTTCTCTATTTCAATTGTCTCTGAAGTCATGATATCGGCAACTTCCTTGTCCGCTTAGATACTTGATGCTATCTCCGACAACACTGCAGAGACGAAACCCTCAATGGACACTGGCGGGCCTCCTTCTGCATCTTCTTATTTTTCACAAACCTTGTAGCAATCTTTTCTTTCACAGCATTCTGATTCCTCCTTGCTTACACGCCTTCTGTTGCCTCCACACATTGACTTCACTGACTCTACTAGCCCATAGATTTTATAGCTTCTTGTTGTTGGCATTTCTGTCTTTGTGAGTAATGACTTATTTACAATGGAATATTCATGGCCTCAGGGGTAATTGGGGAGAGTGGCAGTGTTGCTCTCCCAGTTTTCCCCAGTATGTGTCGGGTTACAAGAGCCCAAAAATCGTTTAGCTGTTATTAGTCCATTTTGGGCTATGTGCTATTGCATTCTTCTGATCCCTTTCCTGATGAATCATTTAATGAAGGTGCACTTCTTGTATGCATTGGTATACCGCATCAACAGGTCTTTGTTCATTCTTTCCTGCATTATACTGCAGCCCGTATTTATTGGCACAGATGGTATACAGTTTGCTCTCTATATCTCTTCCCTTCCCATGCATTCTGTATCTCGGATATTGTGTTCTTGACCTCTGTCACCACCTGTTTGGGGAGGGTCCCAGTGTGGCTCTCAAGGTGATCAGTGGAGACTCTTCTCACTTCTCATCCTTTTCATGTTTTAAATACAGGTGCTCCCACCCATTTTGACTCTCACACTCAGTCTCTCTCTTACATTGATCTTTCTATCTGCTCCTCGTCAATCACACTTGATTATGCTTGGTATGTTCTCCCGGATTTGAACGACAGTGATCACTTTCCTATTCTTCTTACTTCTACTATGTATTCCCGACCACCTCGTAGCCCTCGTTGGCAATTTGGATGAACGAATTGAGACTTGTACTTTCATCTTACCTCTTTTTGTAGGGACTCTTCTTCGTCCTCTATTGATGAGTTGGCGCACCAGTTTTCGACCTTAGTTTTGTCTGCAGCATCACGTTCTATTCCTTAAACCTCAGGCAGGTATTCTGAGACATGCGTACCTTGGTGGTCTCCTGCGTGTGCCCGTGCAGTGCATTTGAAACGTGCTGTGTGGGGCTGTTATCGATATAATCGGACTTCAGATCGTCTTTTGGATTTTAAGCGAGCAAGGGCAGTCACTTGCTGTGTCATACGTGATGCTAAACGCACTTGTTGACAAGACTATGTTTCTACCATTACCTCGACTTCCACTATGTGCGCAGTTTGGAAAAAGATATGGAAGTTGTGTGACAAGTGTGCTCTGGACCCAGCTCCTGTTTTGCGGTTGCTGGTGCTAGTGTTGAGGAACCTCTTGAAGTTGCCACTGAAATCGAGAACTATCTTGCCCATGTCTCCCAAGGGCTTCGCCTCTGTCCCTCGTTTCTCGCATCTAAATCTACCAGAGAGCAATTGTTCTTGGATTTCTCTTCTAATGGAATGGAGCTGTATAATGTACCTTTCACTTTCCTAGAGCTAGAGTCTACGCTTTCCGCTTGCCAGTCATCGGCAGCTGGGCCTGATGATATTCATATCTGAATGCTACAGCATCTGCATTCTACAGCCCTTACAGTCCTTTTGCGTCTTTTCAATCTTATTTGGATGCGAGAGGTTCTCCCTCAACAATGGAAATCTGCCATTGTACTACCGTTTCGCAAACCAGGCTCCTCGGGGGTTGATACCTCTCGCTATTGTCCCATTGTTCTGACCAGTATATTCTGCAAGGTGATGGAGCGATTGGTGAATAGAGGTCTGATATAGTATTTGGAGACTCACAATTGTTTTTCTCCTTCCCAATATGGCTTTTGCAAGGGCCGCTCTACTTTGGACCCCTTGCTTCACTTAGATACATATGTGTGAAATGCCTTTGCTAATCAACACTTTGTCCTAGCAGTCTTTTTTGATCTTGAGAAAGCATATGACACCACTTGGAGGTATAGCATATTAGCCCCGCCCCACTCCTTAGGCCTCCACAGTAATCTACCAGACTTCCTTGCTGCTTTCTTATCTGACAGTTGTCGCCTCGCTTTCCTCAGACTTTGTTCAGGCTGAGGGAGTCCCACAAGGTTGTGTCCTTAGCACTACTCTTTTCCTCTTGGCTATAAATGACCTACCTTTCATTCTTTCATCGCTTATTTGACCATCATTTTATGTGGATGACTTTGCTATAGTTTACGCAGGCACTGACTGTTGCCTGGTAGCGGCCTCCCTTCAGGATGCGTTTGACAGAGTTTCCTATTGGACCACTTCTCATGGATTTAAATTTTCTAGTACGAAAACCCATTTCATTACCTTCACTAGACGTCTTCTTGTCTCAGATATTCCAATGTATTTACACGACTCAAATATTCCAGAATGTGATACGATCAAGTTTCATGGCTTTCTCTTCGATCGTCGGTTGACATGGAAACCCCTTTGAAGGCAGCTTGCTATGGTGGCCTGAATCTCCTTAAAATTCTTGGGCATCTTTCATGGGGAGCAGATCGCCGGACTCTCCTCCGTTTCTATTCCACCATAGTCATGTCCAAGCTGGATTTTGGCAACCAGGTCTATTCTGCAGCCTCTACAACTCTCTCTCAACCCCTTCATCATCAGGGTCTACGTTTATGCCTTGGTGCTTTTCGTTCATCCCCTGTTAAAAGCCTCTATGCTGAGGCGAATGTTCCTTCCTTAGCTGATTATCGTGATGCTCATTGCCTTCGTTACTTTGTCTGCTCTCATGACCTTCGTGTTCCTTCTACATATAGGTTAGTGTCAAACATTAGTAGAAGCTCATCATTTGCTTGGTGCCCCTGCTTACTCCGACCGTTTTCTCTTCGTCTTCACTCACTCAGGTTTTCTCTCCAGTTGCCTCCCTTGTATATTCATTTAGCGTCTGCCTTTTCCCTTCCTCCTTGGGAGGTTCCAACGGTTTGTGTCTGTTCTCCCCTACTGCCGTACGCCAAAGCTCTCCTACCTACGATTGCTTCTCGCTCTCTTTTTTCTTGATCACTTCTAGTCGCATGCTCATGCTGTCGCTGTTTATACAGATGGTTCTAAATCTTCTGACGGTGTTGGGTTCTCGGCAGTGTTCCCTGACGATGTTCTCCGAGGTCATTTGTTAGACTCGGCTAGTATTTTTACCACTGAATTGTAGGCCATCCTCATAGCACTTCTCCGTATTACATATATGTCACCTTCGACGTTTGTGATCATTTCCGACTCCCTCAAGTGCTTTACAAACCATTAAACAATTTGAGTCCCCTCATCCATTGGTCCATCGTATTAAACTATGGTTGCACCATGTGGCTAGCAAAAACAAAGACGTCGTTATCTGTTGGGCCCCTGAACACACTGATGTGCAGTGCAATGAACAGGCAAATGCTGCTGTGCAGTTAACGGTACATGATCTTCCGGTTATTTATCGAGGTATTTTGCTCAGGGATTATTTTACAGTCATCTCTGCCCGCCTGCGCGGCCATTGGCAACAACGATGGTCGGACATGCACCATAACAAATTGCACTCTATTAAATCGTTGCCGCACTCGGGAGACTGCTCTCTCCCGTCTCCGCATCGGCCAAACTCGCCTTACCCATGGGTATCTCATGGAACAACACCCTATTCCTCTCTGTGAGTTTGTCAGGTCCCTATTTTGGGTCTTCACTTTCATGTGGATTGCCCGGTTTACCAGTGAGCTTGCAGGATTTACCTCCAACGACGTTGCCGCCCTACTGCTCTTACCTTTCTTCCCTTCTTGCAGACTTTGACTTACAATCACTTTTTGAATTTTTGTCAGCAACTGCTGTGCAATACAAACTTTAACACGTTCCTTCCAGCCCTTTTCTCCCCTCACCTCTGATCCCTTCTCCACCTAGCTGTTTATAGCACCGGCACTATTTTCTGCCCTGCAGTGCTGCATGACCCTTGCCGGTATAGCGCTTTCTTTAATTATAATAATAATCTGGGACAGCAACTTGTGAATAAGGCATTCTGTACACAGGCACGTACAGTTCTGGTTCCAGGTTCAAGTGAATACAATGGGACAGTAAGTTCATTAAACCCATTTTCTCACCTGGTAAAGCAACGGCTTTGCTATGTTTGTTCAAAAGATCCAACAAACTTGTAACTTCGCCTGGGAAGTCAGTAGGAGCTAAGTCTCTCTCCTCTACTGGTCGAATGGATGGACTCTCCCCAGTTAAAACCACCAACCCACTGGTCAGGTGAAAACTCGTCCTTTACCAGAACACGATATGGATAGCAAACAAGACCAGCCAGGATGGTGTTTGCTCTGAGGAGGACACCTTGACCAGAGGTATTTGCAAGGAAGAAATGGATCTTATTATCTCTTACAATATGTAAGGACGGCTCGACAAAAAAAAAACTCTTTACCTTAAAAGAATCACTATCAATAGGAGATTATGATCATCTGGAACACGAGGAATAACGACAGACTAGTGAGTACACTATCCGCGACAGAAAAGTCTTACAGCAAACGGCTGTGATGTCAACAAGAGATGGCATGACTTGTTTCAAGTCGTTATTTTCCTGTGGAGAAACCACCACGAGTAGCCATCGTAGGGATAGTCTTAGCACCCAGGGTAGTCTGAGGTTCCTCTGATACATGAGGCGACTGCACACTATCCTGCGTGCTCGAGATTGTAGGGACTGGATTCCACACCAGAGTCCATGAACACATGAACGGGCACATTGAACACAGAAACTTCTATTAATGGACCTGTTGTTGCATTGGAATGGACATGCAAGCCAGAAGGTGAGTCGTCATCAGAGAAGGAATTTTCAATCGCATCCCCAAAAATTTCTTCGTCGAAAAACTTGTAAAGCAACATCATCAATGATGCACTTTTCCTCTCAACTGCAGAAGACGTCAAAAGAATTCCTAACAGGGATGGAATACTCGCCATCACTTATTGCCACAACGGAATGTTTTGAATTGGGCACTGGGGTTTCCCCGAGTACACTTTTTATTTTGAATACCCTTAAAATTTACAGAAATGTGTTCCTTGTTTCCAAAACTGTAACAAGTCTTCGCACTATGATTGCTAATTGTCCAGGTTACAAGACGAAAGAGCTTCGATAATTTTCTCTACAAGAGAACCTGCATTCAGACCATCTGCTGCTGCTGTTGTTGCTGCTGCTCTGAAGCTGAAAAACGACTCATAAATATCTGCATTCAACTGATATCATACAACTACAGATGATAAATAAGACACCGGTGCAACACATGGGTAGCTTTATAGAGGAAACGTTTCGCCACACACTGGCTTCATCAGTCCAATACAAAGAAGAATGGCATAATGACCTTCTATGTTACGTTATCACTTGGCATAATGACCTACACTAGCACTACTTACTGTAGTTCTAGGTAGAAGCGGGACATTTGGTACGAGACTGAAGTGTTTATGTTCTTATAACTGTCTGCCATTAGACTGAACACCACAGCAACATAGCTGTCAGCCATGAGACTGAACACCACTGCAACATAACTGTCTGCCGTGAGACTGAACACTACTGCAACATAACTGTCAGCCATGAGACTTAACACTACAGCAACATAACTGCCTGCCATGAGGCTGAAAACGACAGCAACATAACTGTCTGCCATGAGACTGAATACTACAGCAACATAACTGTCTGCCATGAGACTGAACACCACAGCAACATAACTGTCAGCCATGAGACTGAACACCACAGCAACATAACTGTCAGCCATGAGAGTGAGCACCACAGCAACATAACTGTCAGCCATGAGACTGAACACCACAGCAATATAACTGTCATCCATGAGACTGAACACTACAGCAACATAACTGTCTGCCATGAGACTGAACACCACAGCAACATAACTGTCATCCATGAGACTGAACACTACTGCAACATAACTGTCAGCCATGAGACTAACACACAGCAACATAACTGTCCATGGCCATGAGAGCTGAAAACACAGCAACATAACTGTCGCCATGAGACTGAACACAAGCAAAATAACTGTCAGCCATGAGACTGAACACTACAGCAACATGACTGTCAGCCATGAGACTGAACACTACAGCAACATAACTGTCTGCCGTGAGACTGAACACCACAGCAACATAACTGTCAGCCATGAGACTGAACACCACAGCAACATAACTGTCAGCCATGAGACTGAACACCACAGCAACATAACTGTCAGCCATGAGACTGAACACCACAACAAAATAACTGTCAGCTATGAGACTGAAAACCACAGCAACATAACTGTCAGCCATGAGGCTGAACACAGCAACATAAGTGTCAGCCATGAGACTGAACACCACAGCAACATAACTGTCAGCCATGAGACTGAACACCACAGCAACATAACTGTCAGCCATGAGACTGAACACCACAGCAACATAACTGTCAGCCATGAGACTGACAACACAGCAACATAACTGTCAGCCATGAGCTGAAACACACAGCAACATAACTGTCACCATGAGACTGAACACCACAACAAATAACTGTCAGCCATGAGACTGAAAACCACAGCAACATAACTGTCAGCCATGAGGCTGAACACATGCTGCAACATAACTATCAAACCATAGACTAACACCACAGCAAATAAACTGTCAGCCATGAGGCTGAACACGACAGCAACATAACTGTCTGCCATGAGACTGAACACACAGCAACATAACTGTCAGCCATGAGACTGAACAACACAGCAAATAACTGTCAGCCATGAGACTGAAACCACAGCAACATAACTGTCAGCCATGAGACTGAACACCACAACAAATAACTGTCTACATGAGACTGAAAACCACAGCAACATAACTGTCAGCCATGGACTGAACACCACGCAACATAATGTCAGCCATGATACTGAACACCGAACATACTGTCAGCCATGAACTTAACACAGACAACTGTCGCAGACTGAACACCACAGCAATAAACTGTCAGCCATGAACTGAACACCACAGCAACATAACTGTCTGCCATGAGGCTGAACACACAGCAACATAACTGTCTCCATGAGACTGAACCACTGCAAAATGTCAGCATGAACTGACACCACAGCAACATAACTGTCAGCCATGAGAGTCGAACACAGCAACATAACTGTCAGCCATAGACTGACACACACAACATAACTGTCTACCATGAGACTGAATACCACAGCAACATAACTGTCAGCCATGAGACTGAACACCACAGCAACATAACTGTCAGCCATGAGACTGAACACTACTGCAACATAACTGTCAGCCATGAGACTTAACACTAGAGCAACTGTCTGCCATGAGGCTGAACACGACAGCAACATAACTGTCAGCCATGAAACTGAACACTACTGCAACATAACTGTCTGCCATGAGGCTGAACACTACTGCAACATAACTGTCAGCCATGAGACTGAACACCACAGCAACATAACTGTCAGCCATGAGACTGAACATCACAGCAACATAACTGTCAGCCATGAGAGTGCACCACAGCAAACATAACTGTCAGCATAGACTGAACACAGCAACATAACTGTCAGCCATGAGACCGAACCCCACAGCAACATAACTGTCAGCCATGAGAGTGAACACATGCAACATAACTGTCACCATGAGACTGAACACCACAGCAACATAACTGTCAGCATGAGACTGAACACCACAGCAACATAACTGTCAGCCGTGAGACTGAACACCAAGCAACATAAATTGTCAGCAGTGAGACTGAACACCACAGCAACATAACTGTCAGCCATGAGAGTGCACACCACAGCAACATAACTGTCAGCCATGAGAGTGCACACCACAGCAACATAACTGTCAGCCATGAGAGTGCACTTCACAGCAGCATAACTGTCAGACATGAGACTGCAATAGCAGCAGCCATAACTGTCAGCCATGAGATTTAACCACAGCAACATAACTGTCAGCCATGAGACCGAACCCCACAGCAACATAACTGTCAGCCATGAGAGTGCATACCACATCAACATAACTGTCAGCCATGAGACTGAACACCACAACAACATAACTGTCAGACATGAGACTGAACGCCACAGCAACATAACTGTCAGCCGTGAGACTGAACACCAGAGCAACATAATTGTCAGCTGTGAGACTGAACACCACAGCAACATAAATGTCAGCCATGAGAGTGCACACCACAGCAACATAACTGTCAGCCATGAGAGTGCACACCACAGCAACATAACTGTCAGCCATGAGAGTGCACTTCACAGCAGCATAACTGTCAGACATGAGACTGAATAGCACAGCAACATAACTGTCAGCCATGAGAGTGTGCACACCACATCAACATAACTGTCAGCCATGAGACCGAACCCCACAGCAACATAACTGTCAGCCATGAGAGTGCATACCACAGCAACATAACTGTCAGCCATGAGACTGAACACCACAACAACATAACTGTCAGCCGTGAGACTGCACACCACATCAACATAACTGTCAGACATGAGACTGAACACCACAGCAACATAACTGTCAGCCGTGAGACTGCACACCACATCAACATAACTGTCAGCCATGAGACTGAACACCACAGCAACAAACTGTCAGCCGAGAGCACAACACAACATAACTGTCAGCCGTGAGACTGCACACCACAGCAACATAACTGTCTGCCAAGAGACTGAACACTACTGCAACATAACTGTCAGCCATGAGACTGAACACTACAGCAACATAACTGTCAGCCATGAGACTGAACACCACAGCAACATAACTGTCAGCCATGAAACTGAACACCAGAGCAACATAATTGTCAGCTGAGACTGAACACCACAGCAACATAAATGTCAGCCATGAGAGTGCACACCACAGAAACATAACTGTCAGCCATGAGAGTGTACACCACAGCAACATAACTGTCAGCCATGAGAGTGCACACCACAGCAACATAACTGTCAGCCATTAGAGTGCACACCTCAGCAACATAACTGTCAGCCATGAGATGCACTTACAGCACATACTGTCAGCCATGAGACTGACAGCACAGCAACATAACTGTCAGCCATCAAAGTGTGCACACCACAGCAACATAACTGTCAGCCATGAGACCGAACACCACAGCAACATAACTGTCAGCTATGAGAGTGCATACCACAGCAACATAACTGTCAGCCATGAGACTGAACACCACAACAACATAACTGTCAGCCGTGAGACTGCACACCACATCAACATAACTGTCAGACATGAGACTGAACACCACAGCAACATAACTGTCAGCCGTGAGACTGTACACCACAACAATATAACTGTCAGACATGAGACTGAACACCACAGCAACATAACTGTCAGCTGTGAGACTGCACGCCACATCAACATAACTGTCAGACATGAGACTGAACACCACAGCAACATAACTGTCAGCCGTGAGACTGCACATCACATCAACATAACTGTCAGCCATGAGACTGAACACCACATCAACATAACTGTCTGCCGTGAGACTGCACACCACATCAACATAACTGTCAGCCATGAGACTGAACACCACAGCAACATAGCTGTCAGACATGAGACTGAACAGCACAGCAACATAACTGTCTGCCGTGAGACTGCACACCACATCAACATAACTGTCAGCCATGAGACTGAACACCACAGCAACATAACTTTCAGCCGTGAGACTGCTCACCACATCAACATAACTGTCAGCCGTGAGACTGCACACCACATCAACATAACTGTCAGCCATGAGACTGAACACCACAGCAACATAACTGTCAGTCGTGAGACTGTACACCACATCAACATAACTGTCAGCCATGAGACTGAACACCTCTGCAACATAACTGTCAGACATGAGAGTGCACACCACAGCAACATAACTGTTAGCCATGAGAGTGCACACCACAGCAACATAACTGTCAGCCATGAGACTGAACACCTCAGCAACATAACTGTCAGACGAGAGTGCACACCACAGCAACATAACTGTCAGCCTTGAGAGTGCACACCACAGCAACATAACTGTCAGCCATGAGACTGAACACCTCAGCAACATAACTGTCAGCCATGAGAGTGCACACCACATCAACATAACTGTCAGCCATGAGAGTGCACACCACAGCAACATACATTATGCTCCAGGCGTACATACACAAGATACTTCTGCTGCGATGCTCCCTTAACATCCACAACAACTAGTTTTGCCACCACTACTGCTTTTGGGTTTTCTTGTGTTTTAGGTAAGTGATTAAGCCACTTTAAGGTGAAATGTTTTAGTAATATAGATTACTCTGCCCTCAGTGTCTTAATTATATTGTCGGCGCTTTCTCTTATAAGGAGGTATTTTGACCCACTTTTATTCATTGTACTTTCTCCTTGACGCTCTGGACGCAGATCCTTCATACAGTATGATCAACTCACAATGTTAGCAAGTTACGCTACACATACTAATTGCTAGTGTATAGTATTTTTTGTCATACATCAAAGATGCATTGGTCGGTGCTGTCGAACTTTTAGGCTTTTGTACACATATACCAATACCTCGGGTTGATGGTGCCATCAGAGGTTAAAGAGCCTTGATATTTCTGCTCCTTATTATCACCTCCCTGATATTATAAGTACTCTTACGAAATCTGCAGGAGACACATTCAAGTGTGTTATGAAGGCTGCTTTACTGTGTTTCTTTTAAATATGCAGCAATGTTTTTCTAAAATAAACTTTTGTAATATAAAATAATGATGTTTTATGTGAAAAAAACAGGGATGAAATGGTGCAAAATTATGTCGGGTGTTTGTGAATGTTTTCGGAAAGTTGTGACGTCAGAGCGTCACTGCGAGAGACGAGCAGCAGCCGTCAAGTGGTATGCATGTGACTGTGGTGTTATTTTTGAGGTGTTTACTGTTCCTGTGAGTAATGTATGGGTATTTACCTTACGGTAGGAAATGGACTGAAGGTTACCTCGCCTTGTTATGGGTGTCTAGTAAGAGTGTAGTGAAGGAGGGAGCTGAGAATGGTGTGCACTGCCTGCCAGGTCTAGTCGAATATCTTCGTTGTTTTCTTCTTACATGCTTGCCATGAGCTGACCCTACCGGTTTAGCGCTCCCCCTTGATTATAATAACTGCAATGGGCTGTGTCTGTTTTGTGTCGGTATTTAATGCCTTTCAGGAACAGGCTGACCATCTGCCAAGAATATATTCGAGTTTAAAACTATGTTGAGTTTCTTGATGTATTTGGGGTAGAGTTGAGTACTGTTTAAATATATTAACTGAAGAGGTTTTCCCTCGAGGAAGGTTCCTTGACGCTGGTGAGGGGCTCTTGATCTACGGAATTGGATCTGTGCTTCAGTTCCCTGAATTAAGCCGGAATACCTTCCATCTCCCCCCCCCCCCCTCCACATGCGTTGTATAATCCTACGAGTTTAGCGCTCCCCATAATAATTAGAAGAAGTTAAATTTAATTCTCTATGATCAAACATTGTGATTTTAAACCTTGTTTTGGCCACATGTTTAGCGTTTTTCTTCGAGTTTGCGAGGGAGTTGTTTTAGATGTTTTTTCTTTGTGTTTTGATTAAGACCAACTTGTTAAGCACATACAGTTGTCTTGACCCTAGAGGTGCACAGCTAGAGGTGCACAGATAGAGGTGCACAGATAGAGGTGCACAGCTAGAGGTGCACTGCTAGAGGTGCACAGCTAGAGGTGCACAGCTAGAGGTGTACAGCTAGAGGTGCACAGCTAGAGGTGCACAACTAGAGGTGCACAGCTTCATAACATGGCAACTATCACCGGGTGAATCATCAATTTATTATGATAATTCGGTTTAGATCCTGTAAGGGCCAATAATTTTTAATTATGGGACACGTGACGTCCAAGTTGCAGGTGGGGGTCCAAGTTGCAGGTGGGGTCCAAGTTGCAGGTGGGGTTCAAGTTGCAGGTGGGGTCCAAGTTGCAGGTGGGGTCCAAGTTGCAGGTGGGGTTCAAGTTGCAGGTGGGGTTCAAGTTGCAGGTGGGGGTCCAAGTTGCAGGTGGGGTTCAAGTTTCAGGTGGGGTTCAAGTTGCAGGTGGAGTCCAAGTTGCAGGTGGAGTCCAAGTTGCAGGTGGGGTTCAAGTTGCAGGTGGAGTCCAAGTTGCAGGTGGGGTCCAAGTTGCAGGTGGGGTCCAAGTTGCAGGTGGGGTTCAAGTTGCAGGTGGAGTCCAAGTTGCAGTGGGGTTCAAGTTGCAGGTGGAGTCCAAGTTGCAGGTGGGGTTCAAGTTGCAGGTGGGGTCCAAGTTGCAGGTGGGGTTCAAGTTGCAGGTGGAGTCCAAGTTGCAGGTGGGGTTCAAGTTGCAGGTGGAGTCCAAGTTGCAGGTGGGGTCCAAGTTGCAGGTGGAGTCCAAGTTGCAGGTGGAGTCCAAGTTGCAGGTGGGGTCCAAGTTGCAGGTGGAGTCCAAGTTGCAGGTGGGGTCCAAGTTGCAGGTGGAGTCCAAGTTGCAGGTGGGGTCCAAGTTGCAGGTGGAGTCCAAGTTATCTCAGTGGAATGTTAGGTCACAGGTGTTGTTACCTTAACAATATTTATAGTGAATAATAGTGATATAATTTTTCAGGCAAAATAATAAGTTATTTCTGTTTGCCTGATTATATTATTATATTATATTATTTGTGTGAGATTAATAACTTTCAGGGAATTATTTAATGAATGTAATTTCCCGATAATTTGTTATTTACGTGTTTCAGTGAATAACATTTATAGTATGGTGTCCCGTAGCTCGGTAGCGCACTCACCTCACACTGAGCTCCGGGGATCGATCCCCGGTATGGCTGGAAAACATTAGGATGTATTTCCTTGAGACACCTGCTGTCGTTATTCCGTTAGCAGTAAACAGGTACCTGGGTGTTAGCCGACTGGTGTGGGTCGCATCCTGGGGACAAAATTAACCTAATTTGCCCGAAATGCTCTGCATAAACAGTGACTGTCTATATAGTATGTCACTGACGTCAGCTATGGTCTGTATAAGTTGTATTAAGATAAGATAAGATTTCGTTCGGATTTTTAACCCCGGAGGGTTAGCCACCCAGGATAACCCAAGAAAGTCAGTGCGTCATCGAGGACTGTCTAACTTATTTCCATTGGGGTCCTTAATCTTGTCCCCCAGGATGCGACCCACACCAGTCGACTAACACCCAGGTACCTATTTGCTGCTAGGTGAACAGGACAACAGGTGTAAGGAAACGTGTCGAAATGTTTCCACCCGCCGGGAATCGAACCCGGGCCCTCCGTGTGTGAAGCGGGAGCTTTAGCCACCAGGCCACCGGGCTGTACTTTTAGAAGTAATAATTATTATTACTATATATCGGGTAGCATTAGGGATTCTAGTGTCGACAGGGACCTCAGGGAAAGGTTTTAGCTTCAGCAATACATGGGGTAGAAGGCAGAAAGAAGAGAGAATTTGTTTCTGAACCTGGCACTGGCAAATGGCAGTATTATTTAATTTGGGTAAAGTGGCTCTCAACTAATCAAATGAATCTTTTGTGGAGATGTACAAATGAGAAAAACTCTCTGACAAACGTTACCAAAACATCTCTCTGAGGAAGTTTCTACAGATGGAGTGAAAGAGGCGGCTTCATGGGAGGATATTGAGTATTAACAAGGCGAAGTTGGATAACCAGTGTTCGCTAATTTTCTACCAGGTCGCCAGAGGTCTTAGCCGTTCTTAAAATTTGTGGTTGTGGTTTTGAGGGCATTGGTGAAAGTTTTTTCTCAGGTCTTCCTAAAAAAAATTTCAGACCAGCCATAAGTAGAAATTTACATCTAAATATTTTCAGGCAGTCTTAGGAAAATATAATATTAAGAGTAAATCTACGACTGTCTATCTACTACTGTCTATCACTCCGACTACACTCTGACCGGAAGTCAGAGTGTAGTCGATTGCTTCACCAGTCTATCAGGCGATAGACCAGGTGGGCTGGGTTAAGGGATTTCCCCTCATTTTATTTGCCATGTGGGAAAGCACTCGGGAATCAATGAGCTGTTGTTCCTTCTACCTGATCGGCGGCCAGCAAGTAAGGAAGCCATTATCAGTTTTGGCTGAGTGAGGATGGTGATGCTTTCTCTCGGACCATTTTCTCAGTTTTAGAAACCGTTTGGCACATATGAGGTGGATGGCACCAGTGAACTTGCCCGCCGGCCACACCAATCATAACGTTGCTTGACCGTAAGGCGGTGCCATATACTCTGTCGGCTGGAGAGGTGCTGGCACTAGAGCTGGTTCCCTGGAACTCCCAGAAAGCACAGTATTGTGGGCTGTGGCAGCATAAATTCGAGCTAATGGTCCACGCTAACTAGCTGAAATGTCAGCAGAGAGCTAGTGTAGTTAATGTTACAGTCACTGAAGTGACTGTAATGGCAGATGTGCATCTTAGTGCACAAATTTTACAAGATCTTGAAATACGTATGTTAGGCCTAACTGAGGAAAGGGTTGGGGAGTTGCCTCAGCCGCCATGGATTTTTTGTAGACTTTGCCCAAGGTGGACAATTGGAATCCTCATGATGTAAATATTGAGGAAGCTGAATCAGTTCAACTGTTCTTTTGTAGGATGAATCTGCATATTAAAGAGGTGTACAGAAAGTTTTTTTTCTTCAGAATAATTTGACTGTACCCAGCGAGCCAGTGGGCATCGCCTTGTTTAATGGTTCCCAAACCAGAGTGAACCCCCAGGGTTGTGCTCTGACTACCACAAACCAGAGTGAGAGATAAGATAAGATTTCGTTCGGATTTTTAACCCCGGAGGGTTAGCCACCCAGGATAACCCAAGAAAGTCAGTGCGTCATCGAGGACTGTCTAACTTATTTCCATTGGGATCCTTAATCTTGTCCCCCAGGATGCGACCCACACCAGTCGACTAACACCCAGGTACCTATTTGCTGCTAGGTGAACAGGACAACAGGTGTAAGGAAACGTGTCGAAATGTTTCCACCCGCCGGGAATCGAACCCGGGCCCTCCGTGTGTGAAGCGGGAGCTTTAGCCACCAGGCCACCGGGCCACCAAGGGTTGTGCACTGACTACCACAAACCAGAGTGAACCCCCAGGGTTGTGCACTGACTACCACAAACCAGAGTGAACCCCCAGGGTTGTGCACTGACTACCACAAACCAGAGTGAACCCTCCAGGGTTGTGCACTGACTACCGCAAACCAGAGTGAACCCCCCAGGGTTGTGCACTGACTACCACAAACCAGAGTGAACCCCCCAGGGTTGTGCACTGACTACCACAAACCAGAGTGAACCCTCCAGGGTTGTGCACTGACTACCACAAACCAGAGTGAACCCTCCAGGGTTGTGCACTGACTACCACAAACCAGAGTGGACCCCCC
Organism: Cherax quadricarinatus; assembly: GCF_026875155.1. NCBI lineage: Eukaryota > Metazoa > Arthropoda > Malacostraca > Decapoda > Parastacidae > Cherax > Cherax quadricarinatus. The sequence continues at coordinate 29,523,862 of NC_069454.1, forward strand.
AGGGTTGTGCACTGACTACCACAAACCAGAGTGAACCCCCAGGGTTGTGCACTGACTACCACAAACCAGAGTGAACCCCCCAGGGTTGTGCACTGACTACCACAAACCAGAGTGAACCCCCCAGGGTTGTGCACTGACTACCACAAACCAGAGTGAACCCCCCAGGGTTGTGCACTGACTACCACAAACCAGAGTGAACCCCCCAGGGTTGTGCACTGACTACCACAAACCAGAGTGAACCCCCCAGGGTTGTGCACTGACTACCACAAACCAGAGTGAACCCCCAGGGTTGTGCACTGACTACCACAAACCAGAGTGAACCCCCAGGGTTGTGCACTGACTACCGCAAACCAGAGTGAACCCCCAGGGTTGTGCACTGACTACCACAAACCAGAGTGAACCCCCAGGGTTGTGCACTGACTACCACAAACCAGAGTGAACTCCCAGGGTTGTGCACTGACTACCACAAACCAGAGTGAACCCCCAGGGTTGTGCACTGACTACCACAAACCAGAGTGAACCCCCCAGGGTTGTGCACTGACTACCACAAGGTAAACTTGTAACTAAGGCTCTTTTCTTCCCTAAAGATAAATAATGTAACTGAAGCAGTGGAGATGCAAAACTTGTAAGTAAACTACACCTTTTGAGATTTGTGTGGGACGTGAAGTATCTATTGAACTCGGTTTACTGGAGCTTTGATGTTGACCAGTCCCAATTTAACACTGCCTTTATTTCAAAGGATACCAGTGATACTGGTGGTATTTTCATGTTGCTTAAAGATCATCAACAAAATTATGCCATAGAGGAAATTCTTACTTTGGTGATGGGGCACAGCACTTTTACGTATGTCTCAGGATCACCACATCGTGTCGCTGTGTATGGTGACCACAGACACTGTATTTCCTTCATCTAATGATGAGCCACAACTAAAGGCTTACCAGGTTGGCTTTGTACCTTCAATGTCTGAATTTGATTTTTCGTAATATGAAGGGGTCGGAGAATGTGGTTGCTAATGCATTATCCCGTGTGTAACTAATGCACATTCGGTAGTATGTAGATCACTTATCTGCCCTTGTCTTGCAGTGGTGAGCAGTGGGCGAGTAAATGACATCCGTCTGACGATCTAGAGAGGAGAAGAGAGCTGAGCTGGTGGTGGCAGTATCAGATTTGCCTATTTTACATGCCTAGGTAAGGTATGTTGTCTTTTTTTTAGGTAATAGTTGGTATGTCTCACCTGTGTGTTTTATGTTGGTGTCCTGTGGGCTGCTGGGCCAAATGTTTTAAGGGTTACTAGTTAAGGAGAAACTTGGTCTCACGTGGATTTTCCTGCTGGCGGTTATGCCTAGTCTTGAGTTATGAAAAGAAATCCTTGGTTTTGGGTGTATTTTTTTCCTGCAGAACCAGCTAATATTTTTTTTTTTTTGGGGGGGGGAGGGATCATCAAAAGAGGGGTGATTCCAGGGTTCTTAAGTGAAACAGTTTAGGCGAAGACCTTGGAGGCCCACATTCTGAAGATCATCGGTAATGATTCCAGTATTTTCAGTACGGCCGTAGTCCTGCCAATTAAATTTTTTGAGCCTATCCACCCTTTCGTTTTTAGCGATACTTTCCTGTCGATGCTCTCCTGCCATTACAGCAGCGTTGTATGACCCTAGTGGCTTTAGCGATTCTTTTTGATTATAATAATCTTGTCATTTCCTCAGAGATGTGTTGTAGAAGTTGCCAGTTTTATTTACTAAAGACTGCTGGAATATTAATGTGATATGCTTTAGTGTGTAAAAATTAATGTGTGCAGCTGTTAGTTCTGCACTTTTGTTGGAGAACATCTATTAAGGTTGTTATATAAAGACTCTTTTGCGCCTTTGTGACTTTTCTTTAGTACTTTTGCTGGAAAGGATCCATTGTAAATGGGCATTTGTGGTACGGGGAAGTAATACTGACCTTAGTGGTGATGATAATTACTCATTTCTGGCCCTTTTTTGCACTTATGTACACCAGGGTAAACTTGTATGTGAATGGTATACAATATCATACTGAGGCCGTAAAAACTTGTTTCTCGCTGTATGGGTTGAGGCACCGTGAATTTGGTGAAGAGTTGAAAGCCTAAATTTAAATTTTCTGCTGGTATGAGATATGATGCTTGCAAATAATTATGCTCGTGTTCACGAATTGTGAGCAGATTTGTAAATATATAGTATGATGTTCACAGATATATTTTTTATTAATTTTAGAAAAGAATATATTAGGTAGACTGATCATACTGTAGTCTTTTATAAATTGCTCTGCGATCGACTGGTGGATCGTGATCGATGTTTTTTGGTCACTCTTGGGTTAGACTGAGACTGATTGGTAGTTCATTGCAAGCATCTTGGCACTCTTGGGTTAGACTGAGACTGATTGGTAGTTCATTGCAAGCATCTTGGCACTCTTGGGTTAGACTGAGACTGATTGGTAGTTCATTGCATAGCATCTTGGCACTCTTGGGTTAGACTGAGACTGATTGGTAGTTCATTGCAAGCATCTTGGCACTCTTGGGTTAGACTGAGACTGATTGGTAGTTCATTGCAAGCATCTTGGCACTCTTGGGTTAGACTGAGACTGATTGGTAGTTCATTGCAAGCATCTTGGCACTCTTGGGTTAGACTGAGACTGATTGGTAGTTCATTGCAAGCATCTTGGCACTCTTGGGTTAGACTGAGACTGATTGGTAGTTCATTGCAAGCATCTTGGCACTCTTGGGTTAGACTGAGACTGCTAGTTTATTGCAGGCTTCTTGATAACCAATTACAAAAAATAATTATATCCTAACTAATTAAACTCATTTACAGCTAACATCATGAATATAAAATCATTCCTTGCTTCAGAGTTCCATGTCTACCTAATCGAATCTGGGCTAAATACTAAGCTCATTCACTCAGAATTTCCCACAGTCTTATTCAACTAAAAATACGTTGGTCCCCCCTTAAGAATTTTAATATCAAAGTTGCATTTAAGAATCTTGATACACTAAAAATTTTGGTAAAAAATTCCCCCCCCAAAAAATGCTGACGAGTGTGTCTAAAATATTCCCTGAAAAAAAAAAACGTGAAACTTTATTACTATGAAACTGTGAAAAGTCTTGAACTAAGATTACAACAATATAAATATAGTATTAGAAGTGGGCAAGAATTTAATGCTGTCTTTACTCATGTGAGAGAGTTTAACTCTCCGGGGCGCTCTATGACCCTTGTAGGGTTAGCATTTCTTTTTTTGATTATAATTAACCATCCGGGAAAATTGTATCAAGCAGGTCCATGGTTGAGAGAAATATAACTGAATTAAAGTTTCACAAAACTTAGTTTTGACATTAATGTATATTACAAATTGGATTAATTTATAATTAATAAAATTTGAGAAGAATTTAAGATATATTTGACAAGTTAAAATCCGAAAGGTTGGGTAGAATATAAGCTGTGTTTGAGAGGACCTTGACCTCCTACCTACATCATCATAAAGGGTCAGGTGTTGTAAGTTGACCCCGAGGTATAGTCTTGTCCTTATATGCCTTCTGCTAATCTTTTATTTTTACAGTTCCTCGATAACGTGAGAAATCACAATAGCTTTTGGAATTTCACTATTTTTCTCACAGAGGTTTTTCAGCATATTGTTATATCACCTGTATACTGTGATCTTATATATATATATATATATATATATGTATTTTATATATATATATATATATATATATATATATATATATATATATATATATGTATATATATAAAATGTATATATATATATATATATGTATATATATATATATATATATGTATGTATATATATATGTATATATATATATATAGTATATATATATATATGTATATAAATATATATATTTATATATAATATTATATATATATATATATGTATATATATATATATATGATATATATTATATATATATATATATATATATATATGTATATATATATATATATATATATATATATATATATTATATAAATATATATTATATATATATATATTATATATATATATTATATGTATATATATATATATATATATATATATATATAATATATGTATATATATATATATATATATGTATATATATATATATATAATATATATATATATATATATGATATATTATATATATATATATATATATATATATATATATATATATATATATATATATAAGTACGTATATTTATATAGTATTATATAGTAGTATTCTTCCACTGATGCGCACCCTTCCGGTTTGGGCCTTCCACTGAGCGCACCCTTCGGTTTAGGCCTTCACTAAGTAGTCCAACCCTTCCGGTCTAGTACCAGCAGCTGGAGGGTCACCTTTTCACACCTAGGTGTTACTTCCGGTTTGGACCATGACCTCGCCCTCGAGACTACCTCACCCTTGACCCCCCAACCAATACCCCCGCCCACGACCCCCTCCCCCTTCGCGACCCCGCCGTCGCGTCGCGCGCCCCGCCCGCGCGCCCGCCCGCGCGCCCGCCCGCCCGCGCGCCCGCCCGCGCGCCCGCCCGCGCCCTTCGCGACCCCCGCCCGCGCCTTCTGCTGCGCCTTCTGCAGCGTCATCCGGATCGCCCCCGCGCCTCGAATTTTTTTCCGATTTTTTTCGAATTTTTTTTGAATTTCATTTTCTTGTGCTCTCCATCTCCTCGGATCAAGTTTTTAAGGTTCCCCCTCTCACTTTCACCCCCATCCCAAAATTTCTCGATATTACCAAGTTTTTGGATTCCCCCCTATGGGGGTTTCGAAAGTCTCCATCTCCTTGGATCAAGTTTTTTGGATTCCCCCCTATGGGGTTTTCGAAATTCTCCAATTCCTCGGATCAAGTTTTTTTTTGGGTACCCCTCCTTTCACCCCCCATCCCCAAACAATTTCTCAATATCAAAGTCTCCACTTCCTCGGATCCCCCTCCCACTTTCACCCCCCAACCCCAAAAATTTCTCGATAATACAAGTTTTTGGATTCCCCCCCTATGGGGTTTTCGAAATTCTCCATCTCCTCGGATCAAGTTTTTTGGATTCCTCCCTATGGGGGTTTCGAAATTCTCCATCTCCTTGGATCAAGTTTTTTTTTTGGATTCCCCCCTATGGGGTTTTCGAAATTCTCCATCTCCTTGGATCAAATTTTTGGGTACCCCTCTCACTTTCACTCCCACCCCAAAATTTCTCGATAATACCAAGACTCCATCTCCTTGGATCAAGGTTTTTTGGATTCCCCCCTCTGGGGGTAAAGCATTCAAATGAACTCCTCCTATGGGGCATGGTGCTCTCTCTTACTACAGGTCTAAACAAGTGTGACGTCAGTATTCCTCTCATTAATGTGTTTACTCGACGGTCAGTGACGTCACGCGATGACCCCCACACACACAGGCTGAATCATGTCGATCCTTTTAGTTCATTTCAAGTTAATAAGGGGACACAGTACATCAGAAAGGCACATTTTTTCGTTAATACCCACAATTTCTTTACAACACAAGTCTAGACATTTTTAACTATTTCATCTCAGGTCACTCCCCACGAAGTAACCTCCCCCCCACCCTCCCAAACCCTCACACTCCAACCAACACCTCACAATTTTCACTCATAACCCCCAATTTTTCTCGTTTTAACCCTTTTAGTTCATTAAAGTTAATAAGGGGACACATGCATCAGAAAGTCACCACATCGCTTACATCCACTTTCGTTAAATTCACTACTCACAATTTTACATATTACGAAGTTAAATACGCACTTTTACTTTGAACATCTTCAAAACACTCTCATAAATCATTTGAATACTCACAAAAAATACCTTTATACATTTCCAAACAACACTGAAATACTCCAAAAAACATCATTCGAACACCCCCAAATCACCTCTGAATACTCCCAGAACACCTTCATAAATACTCTTGCACATCATTTGAACACCTTCATAAGTACTCTTGCACATCATTTGAACACCTTCATAGTACTTCAACTTTGTCACCTTCAAAAAACACCTTTGAATACTCACATAAACACCCTTGAACACCTTCAAAACACCTTCAAAGCACTCTCATAATCATTTGAACACACTCAAAACACCTTTGAATAACCTCAAAACACCTTTGAACACCTTCAAAACACCCTTGAACACCTTCAAAACACCCTTGAACACCTTCAAAAAACAACATTTGAACACACTCAAAACACCTTTGAACATTTCCAAAACACTATTTGAGTACTCCCAAATAAGATTTTACATCTCTAATTTATCTGCACTTTCATTAAATTACAACTCATCCCTCAGTCTCCAGACTAGGCATTTTCTCGTTTTTTACCCTTTTAGTTCATTAAAGTTATTAAGGGGACACAATACATCGAAAAAAAAAAGTCACAAAAACTAACTCAAACACTTTACTTTGAACACCCCCAAAAACACTCTCATAATCATTTGAACACCTTCAAAACACCCTTGAACACCCTTGATCACCTTCAAAAAACAACATTTGAACACCTTTGAACATTTCCAAACAACACTGAAACACTTCCAAAAAACACAATTTGAGTACTCCCAATTACACCACTGATTACTACTAAAACACCGCTGAATTCAATCAAAACACCCTTCAACACCTTCAAACACCCTTGAACACCTTCAAAACACTCTTGAACACCTTCAAAAACACCTTTGAACATTTCCAAAACACTATTTGAGTACTCCCAATTACACCACTGATTACTACTAAAACACCGCTGAATTCAATCAAAACACCCTTCATCACCTTCAAACACCCTTGAACACACTCAAAACACCCTTCAACACCTTCAAAACACCTTTGAACACCTTCAAAACACCTTTGAACACATTCAAAACACTCTCATAATCATTTGAACACACTCAAAACACCTTTTGAACACCTTTGAACACCTTCAAAACACCCTTGAACACCCTTGATCACCTTCAAAAAACAACATTTGAACACACTCAAAACACCTTTGAACACCTTTGAACATTTCCAAACAACACTGAAACACTTCCAAAAACACCATTTGAGTACTCCCAAATACACCACTGAATACTAAAACACCACTGAATACACTCAAAACACCACCAAAATCACCATAAACTAAGATCAACACCCACATCCCACAACACCCACAACCCACAACACCCACAATTTTTTCTCGTTTTATCTAATTTCATCAGAAAAAGTCCCAACAACAACCCACTTATAACATTTTTTTTTCGGTATCTCTAGTTCGACAACAACACCCACAACACCCACATCCCAGAACACCCATGAACATTTCCAAAACACTATTTGAGTACTCCCAATTACACCACTGATTACTACTAAAACACCGCTGAATTCAATCAAAACACCCTTCAACACCTTCAAACACCCTTGAACACCTTCAAAACACTCTTGAACACTTTCAAAAACACCTTTGAACATTTCCAATCAACACTGAAACACTTCCAAAAAACACAATTTGAGTACTCCCTATTACACCACTGATTACTACTAAAACACCGCTGAATTCAATCAAAACACCCTTCAACACCTTCAAACACCCTTGAACACACTCAAAACACCCTTCAACACCTTCAAAACACCTTTGATCACCTTCAAAAACACCTTTGAATACATTCAAAACACTCTCATAATCATTTGAACACACTCAAAACACCTTTGAATAACCTCAAAACACCTTTGAACACCTTCAAAACACCCTTGAACACCTTCAAAACACCCTTGAACACCTTCAAAAAACAACATTTGAACACACTCAAAACACCTTTGAACATTTCCAAAACACTATTTGAGTACTCCCAAATAAGATTTTACATCTCTAATTTATCTGCACTTTCATTAAATTACAACTCATCCCTCAGTCTCCAGACTAGGCATTTTCTCGTTTTTACCCTTTTAGTTCATTAAAGTTATTAAGGGGACACAATACATCAGAAAAAAAAAAGTCACAAAAACTAACTCAAACACTTTACTTTGAACACCCCCAAAAACACTCTCATAATCATTTGAACACCTTCAAAACACCCTTGAACACCCTTGATCACCTTCAAAAACAACATTTGAACACCTTTGAACATTTCCAAACAACACTGAAACACTTCCAAAAAACACAATTTGAGTACTCCCAATTACACCACTGATTACTACTAAAACACCGCTGAATTCAATCAAAACACCCTTCAACACCTTCAAACACCCTTGAACACCTTCAAAACACTCTTGAACACCTTCAAAACACCTTTGAACATTTCCAAAACACTATTTGAGTACTCCCAATTACACCACTGATTACTACTAAAACACCGCTGAATTCAATCAAAACACCCTTCATCACCTTCAAACACCCTTGAACACACTCAAAACACCCTTCAACACCTTCAAAACACCTTTGAACACCTTCAAAACACCTTTGAACACATTCAAACACTCTCATAATCATTTGAACACACTCAAAACACCTTTGAACACCTTTGAACACCTTCAAAACACCCTTGAACACCCTTGATCACCTTCAAAAAACAACATTTGAACACACTCAAAACACCTTTGAACACCTTGACAACATTTCCAAACAACACGAAACACTCCAAAAACACATATGAGTACTCGCCCATATACACCACAGAATACTAAAAATAAAACACCACAGAATACACTCAAAACACCATACCAAAATCACCATAAACAAAGACAAACCCACAACCCACAACCCCACAACACCCACAATTTTTGCTCGTTTATCTAATTTCATCAGAAAGTCACAACACCCCCACCTCCCATTTTTTTCTCGTTTATAAAAAACCCTTTTATTCATTAAAGGTTAATAAAGGGCCACACTACATCAGAAAAAGCCACAAAAACAACCCACTTAAAAACGTCTTTTTCGATATCTCTAGTTCGACAACAACAACCACCCGCATATCCCCACATCCACCACATCCCCACATCCACACACACACACACACACACATCCCGTAACCTAGCCTAACCTAACCAAACTTTATCCTAACATAACCAAACCTAACCTAAACCTACCTAACCTAACCTAACCTAACCTAACCTAACTTATCCTAACCAAGCCAAACCTACCTAACCTAACCATTACTAACTTATCCTAACTCTAAAACCTAACTTAACTCAAACCTAACCTAACCCTAACCAACCTACCCTAACCTAACCTTTACCTAACAAAACCGTAACCTAGCCTACCAAACTAACCTCACTTAACCTACCCAACTCTAACCTAACCTAGCCTAACCTAACCTAACCTAACCTACCCTCACCTAACCTACCCTAACCTAACATATCCGAACCTAACCAAACCTATCATTACCCTTACCTAACCAAACCTAGCCGAACCTATCCTAACTAACCTAAAATATATTAGAACAATTCCAAAAATACATTAGAGTACCTCCAGATTACTTTGACGACTTCCATCTTTTTGATATTTCCAAATTAAGTTTTGTAAACTTTATCGTAAAATCGAACATTATTTTTTGTTGGTAAAACACACTCATGTGAAATATTTACTCGTTTTCCCGAATAAAAGCAGTCCTCGTCTAGAGATCATTGGGGGTCCCCCCAAACGGGTTTAAACGCTTCACACCCAAGGTAGAACAAACACCTGCGAAAACTCAGGACAGACGGCGCCATGTAATGCGGGTTCACCCCCAAGATAGATTTAAGATAATATCGCCTTACCGAACACCTCGTAAACCCGGGACAGACCGCCAGAAATGGGGGTAAACCCAAAGGTAGAAAATCATCTCTTTCCAGACCAAATTTTCCCTCTTGTTTAAAATTTGGTGAGGTCATTGTTTTTTTAGTTCTTTTTAAAAATAAAAAGGGGAAGATTGAGATATAACAAGGTTAGGATAAGGTGATTGTGGATTTGGGTTAGGTTCTTTTGGGTGAGGTTAGGTTGGTTGGAATTAGGTTAGTTAGGTTAGGTTAGGATAGATTTGGTCTGGAAAGAGATGATTTTCAACCTTGGATGTTACCCGCATTTCATGGCGTCGTCTCCTGATTGACGCGGGTGTTCAGTTTATCTTAAATCTCCCTTTGGGTGTGAACCGCATTCCCCAGGGGTGTTGGGGGGAAGGGGGTGACCACAAGAGTCTCTCAGAGCGGGGGAAAGTGTTTCTTTTGGGAAAATCGAGTAAATTTCACCATTGATGTGTTTACCAACAGAAAAAAATGTTCGTTTTACGATAAAGTTTTCAAAAAAAATTTTGGAAAATCCAAAATGAGTTTTTCAAAGAAATTTGGAGTATCAATGTTGGTTTGGGTTTGGGTTAGGTTAAAGGTTGGGTTTAGGTTAGGTTGGCTGGTTTGGGTTTGGGTAGGGTAGGTGGTTAGGTTGGGTTAGGTTGGGTTAGTTAAGGTTAGTTAGGCAGTTAGGTTAGGTTGGAAGAGGTTTTGGGGGATTGGGTGGGTTGGGTTTAGGTTGGGTTTTTAGGTTAGGAAATAGGGGTGTTGATGGAGTTAGGTTAGGTTCGGTTAGGTGGGGTTAGGTTAGGTTTTTGGGAAATTTGGGGTTGGGTTTTATTGGGTTTTAGGTTGGGTAGATAGTTGGTCTGGAAAGAGATGATTTTTCCCTTGGATTTACCCGCTTTCAGGGGCGTCTGTCGTCCTGATTGACGAGGGTTCATGTTATTTTTTAAACTCCCTTGGGGGTTGAACCGCATTCCCGGGTGTTGGGGGGGAGGGGTGCCCCACAATGATCTCTCAGAGCGAGGAAAGGTTTCTTTTGGGGGAAATCGAGTAAATTTTTCTACCAGGAGTGTTTTTACCAAACAAAAAATAATTTTCGTTTTTACGAAAAAATTTTCAAAACTAATTTGGAAATATCCAAAATGGATCGTTCAAAAAATTTCTGGGTACCTAATGTTAGGTTGGTTTGGGTTAGGTTTTTTATTTTATTTGGGTTAGGTTAGGTTGGGCTAGGTTTGTTGGGTTAGGGTGGGTTTTTGGTTATTTTAGGTTGGGTTGGGTTAATTTAAAGGTTGGGTTAGGCTGGGTTTGGTTTAGGTTAGGTAATTAGAAAGGGTGGGTTTTAGGTTGGTTGGCTGGGTTGGGAAAAAGTTAGGTAAGGTTGGGTTGGTTAGGTTGGGTTTAGGTTAGGTTTAAGTTAAGGTTAGGTTAGGCTGGGTTAGGTTGGGTGGGAAAATTTAGGAAAGGGTTAGGTTAGGTTAGGTTAGGCTAGGTTAGGATAAGTTAGGTAAGGTTAGGTTAGGTTAGTTTAGGTTAGGTTGGGTTTTAGGTTGGTTAGGAAAAATTGGTTAGTTAGGCAGGTTAGGGATGTTGTTGTGTGTGTGTCTGTGTGTTGTGTGGTGGGATGTGGGTTTTTGGGGGTGTGGGTGTTGTTGTCAAAGAGATACCAAAAAAAGATTATAAGGGGGTGTTTTTGTGACTTTTTCTGATGTAGTGTGTCCCCTTTTACTTTAAATGAACTAAAAGGGTTAAAACGAGAAAAAAAAGGGAGGTTGGGGGGGTTTTTTGACTTTCTATGAAATTAGATAAAAAGGAAAAAATTTTGGTGTTGTGGGTTGGTGGGGTGTTTGGGAGTGGGTGTTGATCTTTTTTATGGTATTTTGGTGGTGTTTGGGGGGTTTCAGTGGTTTTTTTTGTATTCTGGTGTATTTGGGAGTACCAAAAGGGGGGTTTTTTTTGGGTACCCAAATGGTGTTTTTTGGAATGTTTCAGTGTTTGGAAATGTTTTAAAGGTGTTCAAAGGGGGTTTTGAGTGGTTCAAATTTTTTTTTTTTTTTTAAGGTGTCAAAGGTTTTTGAGGGTTTTTCAAAGGGTTTTGATGTTTCAAAAGATTATGAGGTGTTTTTAAAGTGTTCAAAGGGGTTTGAAGGGGTTCAAAGGTGTTTTGAAGGTTTTAAGGGGTTTTGAGTGTGTTCAAGGGGGGTTTTTAAGGTTTGAAGGGGTTTTGATTTAATTTAGCGGTGTTTTATAGTAATCGTGGGGTTTAATTGGGGGTCTCAAATAGTGTTTGGAAATGTTCAAAGGGGTTTAAAGGGGTTTTGAAGGGTGTTGAAGGGTGTTTTGATTGAATTCAGGGGTTGTTTTGGGTAGTATTCAGTGGTGTAATTGGGAGTACTCAAATGTGTTTTTTGAAGTGTTCAAAGTTTTTTTTGAGTGTTTCAAATGTTGTTTTTGAAGGTGATCAAGGGTGTTCAAGGTGTTTTGAAGGTTTTTAAAAGGGTGTTTTGAGGTTATTCAAAGGTGTTTTGAGTGTGTTCAAATGGTTATGAGAGTGTTTTGAAGGTGTTCAAAGGTGTTTTGAAGGTGTTGAAGGGTGTTTTGATTGAATTCAGCGGGTTTTAGTAGTATTCCAGGGTGTAATTGGGAGTACTCAAATTGGGTTTTTTTTTTGGAAGTGTTTCAGTGTTGATTGGAAATGTTCAAAGGTGTTTTTGAAGGTGTTCAAGAGTGTTTTGAAGGTGTTCAAGGGTGTTTGAAGGTGTTGAAGGGTGTTTTGATTGAATTCAAAGGTGTTTTGAGGTTATTCAAAGGTGTTTTGAGTGTGTTCAAATGATTATGAGAGTGTTTTGAAGGTGTTCAAAGGTGTTTTGAGTGTGTTCAAATGTTGTTTTTGAAGGTGTTCAAGGGTGTTTTGAAGGTGTTCAAGGGTGTTTTGAAGGTGTACAAATGATTATGAGAGTACTTATGAAGGTGTTCAAATGATGTGCAAGAGTACTTATGAAGGTGTTCTGGGAGTATTCAGAGGTGATTTGGGGGTGTTCGAATGATGTTTTGGAGTATTTCAGTGTTGTCTGGAAATGTATAAAGGTATTTTTGTGAGTATTCAAATGATTTAAGAGAGTGTTTTGAAGGTGTTCAAAGTAAAAGTGCGTATTAACTTCGTAATATGTAAAATTGTGACTAGTGAATTTATCGAAAAGTGGTTATAAGTGTTGTGGTGACTTTCTGATGTACTGTATCCCCTTATTAACTTTAATGAACTAAAAGGGTTAAAACGAGAAAAATTGGGGGTTATGAGTGAAAATTGTGAGGTGTTGGTTGGAGTGTGAGGGTTCGGGAGGGTGGGGAGGAGGTTACTTCGTGGGGGAGTGACCTGAGATGAAATAGTTAAAAATGTCTAGACTTGTGTTGTAAAGAAATTGTGGGTATTAACGAAAAAATGTGCCTTTCTGATGTACTATGTCCCCTTATTAACTAAAAGGGTAGACAAGATTCAGCCTGTGTGTGTGGGGGTCATCGCGTGACGTCACTGACCGTCGAGTAAACACATTAATGAGAGGAATAATGACGTCACACTTGTTTAGACCTGTAGTAAGAGAGAGCACCATGCCCCATAGGAGGAGTTCATTTGAATGTTTTACCCCCGGGGGGAAAAAAATCCAAAAAACCTTGGATCAAGGATGGAGTCTTGGTTATGAGAAATTTGGGGTGGGATGAAAGGAGAGGGGTAATCCAAAAATTGATCCAAGGAGATGGAGACTTTGATTTCGGGGAAATTTTGGGGTGGGGGTGAAAGTGGGAGGGGGTTCCGAGGAGATGGAGAATTTCGAAACCCCCCATAGGGGGATCCAAAAAATTTGATCCGAGGAGATGGAGTCTGGGATTGTCGAGAAATTGGGGTGAAAGTGGGAGGGGTATCCAAAATTTGATCCAAGGGATGGAGAATTTCGAAAACCCCATAGGGGGATCCAAAAACTTGACCCGAGAGGAGTCAGTATTGTCCGAGAAATTTGGGGAAAGGAGGGTCCCAAAACTTGATCCAAGGAGATGGAGAATTTATTTCGGAAATTTGGGATGGGGGGTGAAAGTGAAGGGGAACCTCAAATTTGATCCGAGGAGATGGTCATGGTTGTCGAAAAATTGGGTGAAAGAGGGTACCCAAAAATTTGATCCAAGGAATTGGAGAATTTCGAAACCCCAAAGGGGGGGAATCCAAAAAACTTGGTAATATTGAGAAATTTTTGGGAGGGGGGGTGGAAGGGGGGACAATCAAAAAAAAAAACCTTTGACCAAGGAGAGGAGAATTTCAAAAACCCCATAGGGGGGAATCCAAAAAACTTGACCCAAAGGGAGATGGAGAATTTCAAAAAACCCCCTGGGGGGGAATGCAAAAACTTTAATATTGAGAAAAATTTGGGTGGGGGTGGGGAAAGGGGGGGGGTAACCAAAAAAAATCTTGACCCAAGGAGAGGGAAATTTCAAAACCCATGGGGGGATCCAAAAAATTTGATTCGGGGAGATGGGACATGGTATTATCGAGAAAAATTTGGGGGGGGGTGGGGGGTGGGTGAAAAGTGGGGGGGGTAACCAAAATTTGATCCAAGGGATCAAAAGAAATTCAAAACCCCCATGGGGGGGAATCCAAAAATTGTTTTATCGAAATTTTTTTGGGATTGGGGGGTGAAGGGGGAGGGGGAACCTTTAAAAAATTTTTGATCTGGGAGATGGAACTTTCGAAACCCCCATAGGGGGGAATCCAAAAACTTGGTAATATTGAAAATTTTTTGGGGTGAAAGGAGGGGTAACCAAAAAAACTTACCCGAGGAGTGGAAGCACAAAAAATGAAATTCAAAAAAAATTCAAAAAAAAACGAAAAAAATTCGAGCCGGGGGGGCCCCGGATGACGCTGAGAAGGGAAAAGCAAAAGGCGCGGCGGGGGTCGCGAAGGGCGCGGGGGGGGGCGCGCGGGGGGGGGCGCGCGGGCGGGCGGGGGTCGCAAAGGGCCGGGCGGGCGCGCGGGCGGGCGCGGGGCGCGACGGCGGGGTCGCGAAGGGGGGGGTGGGGCGGGGGTTTTGGGTTGGGGGGTCGGGGAAGGTAGTCTCGAGGCGAGGCATGTCAAAACCCGGGAAGAACACCTAGGTGTAAAAGGGTGACCCCCCAGCTCGGTCCTGACCGGATACACCGCCCAGGGGCTAAACCGGAAGGGACCTCCCGGGAGGGCCCCCCCTGGAAGGCCAAAACCGGAAGGGGACCCCCCAATTAAAAATCCACTACTTATATAATATATATTATAAAAAATATATATATATATATATATAAAAATATATATATATATATATATATCTGAACAACCTTTTGTGGAAAAATAGTAAAAATTCCATGGCTTTCGGACTTCACATTATAAAGGAACTACAAAAATAAAAGTTATCAGGAAGGTAATAAAGGGGCCAGGGTCACCTCCTGCCCCTCCCCAAAAAGGCTGACTTTTTTGATGAGTAGGAAGTCACAATTAGCAAAACTCATTTTAAAAATTAATTTTTTTCAAAATTTTCTCTTATACTTTAAAAAATTTTTTTTTTCATTTTCTTAAAGAAAAATTAAAATTTTGTACCAAAGAAACCCCCAGAAAACTTTTCCTACCCTTTTTAACAATGCAATTTAAATTTAGCCATCCAACCAAATATATTTTTTAAATTTACAATAATTTAATAAACAAAAACAATAAAAAAATTTTTTCGTAGGTTCAGGTGATTTTGCGAAATTACTAAAACCAGATTTTTGTGGCCTTTTTTGGCAGGAAGACGTTGCTTTTTTAAACCAGAGAGCTTTCATCTTCATGTCTTGAACACTCTTTAGGACTTGAAGCAAAAAATACGTTTTATCTGAGGGGGCGACCATTTTAAAAAAAACTCATTTAAAGTGTGGATGATTGTAATATCTTTACCACGTCCTGTTTTGCTGTTTCAGATTTTGTACCTATGCATTCGAGCTTCAACAGGATGAAATAAAATTCCTAGGGGGCCCCACACAATAAAATGATGTTTAGTAAAGGGCAAGTTTCATTGCTGCGCGTGAAAGAAGGAAAAAAAACGGACGGAGTGGGTGATAAACCGGATCAGTCACAAGCGAAAGTTTTCCCTGTGCGTACTTGAGAGTGATGAAACAAAGGGTACAGCAATGATCCTATTGTTCCCCCCGAAAAGAAAAATCATTGAATGGATAACTAGAACTTTCAAGACAAGGGGTGCTGAATCAGTGATGATAGTCTGTAAGTCACGTGTTCTCTCCAGGATGGAATACTGCTCTATACTAACGGCCCACTTCAAGGCAGGCGATATTACAGAGATGGAAAACATTCAGGGAACCTTCACTGCCAAATATACATTCAATCAAACATCTAAACTATTGGTAACGTTTGAAGTCACTTCAGTCGTATTCTTTCCAACATGAACGAGAAAGGTACATGGTTATGTACACCTCGAAAACCCTGGAGGGACTGATCTCAAACCTGTACACTGATATATTGTATGCACACAAGAAATTTGGAAGACGGTGCAGAGAACTATAAGGTGGCTAGTGGCCTGGTAGGTAAAGCTCTCGCTTCACACGCTGAGAGTCCGGGTTCGATTTCCTGCAAAGGTGGAAACATTGGGCTTATTTCCTTATATCCTTGAGATAAACAGTGTACAGCACTACATAAAAGGAATTTAAATAGTAATAATAATAAAAAAATAGTATTAAAAAAAAAAATAATAGTGAAGTGTGGCAGTGTGGGCAAGTCTGCCAGCTCACACCCACCCTACACCACCACCCACCCTACACCCACCACCCACCCTACACCACCACCCACATACTGCAAACTTGGTTCGTATAAATACATCTTGCATATTACTGGCACCAGCAAGAGAAAGGTAAAGTGGAAATCAGTTTTCTTCCGTGGCATACAGAGTGTAGTAGGATACAGACAGGATGTCAGCACAGCATATCTGTGGGACATGTAAAAAATCCTTGGAAGGAAATCCAGAATCACATGCAACCTATGCTCTTCCAAACACCATATCTCTTGTACTAGACTAAATACAGCCTCAAAAAATGACCTCGAACTAGCAAGGTGCTTCTGGTTGTGCAATAAAGATGTAGAACTTTGGGCAGGTATCAGAAAGGTACTAAGGAGAGTAATAAATGATAAAAATAATCAAGAAAACAAGGATGACCTCTTGGATAGTCTACCAAAAATATATAAAACATGGCAGCAAGAGATAGTGTATCAAAAAATGCAGAATGTCCATACCACAACAGATGACTCGAAACCATCTAGTCACCCACATGGTGCTAAGCCAGACCCATCCCCCAGTCATAGCACTAATACCCACAGTGCTGGTGCTGGCCCAGGCTCCCCCAGGCATAGCACCAATACCCACAGTGCTGGTGCTGGCCCAGGCTCCCCCAGTCATAGCACTAATACCCACAGTTTCTGGTGCTGCCAGGCCCACCAAAAAACCCCCAAACAAAAAAAAAACCCCCCCCCCCCCCAAAAAAACTTTTCAAAAAAAAATTTTAATTTAAAAAAAAAAAAAAAAGGGGAAAGGGAAAATTTTTTTTTTGGGGGCCCGGGGGGGCCCCCCGGGGTTTTTTTTCCCAAAAAGGGGGGGTTTTTTTTCCTTAAAATTTTAAAAAACCCAAAAAGGGTTTTTAAATTAAAAAATTAAAAAAAGTTTAAAAAAAAAGGGGAATGGGGGGAAAAAGGGCCCAATTTCCCCCCTTAAAAACCCCCCAAAAAAAAAAAAAACCAAAAAAAAATTTTTTTTAAAAAAAAATTTTTTTGGGGGGGAAAAAAAAAAGGAAAAAAAAAATTTTTTTTAAAAAAAAATAAAAAACCCCCCAAAAAGGGGGAAAAATTAAAAAAAAAAGGGGCCGGCCCCAAGGCCCCCCCCAAAAACCCCCCAAAAAACCCAAAAGGGGGGCCCCTTCCCCCCCCGGGGTTTTTTTTGGGGGGGCCCCCCCCCTTTTTGGGCCCCCCAAAAAAAAAATTAAAAAACCCCGGGCCCCCCATTTCCCAAAAAAAAACCCGGGAAAAAAAAAAAAAAGAAAAAAAACAAAAAAAAAAACCCCCCCCCAAGGGTTTTAAGAGCCCCCCCCCCGGGGAAATTTTGGGGGCCCGGGGGGGGCCCCCCTAGGGGGGGGGGCCCCCCCCGGAAAAAAAACCCCCCCAAAATTTCCCCCAAAAAGGGGGGGCCCCCCCCCCCAAACCCGGTTCCCCAAAAAAAAAAAAAAAAACCCCCCTTTGGACCCCCCAAAAATTCCCCCCCCCAAAAAAGGGTTTTTCCCCTTTTCCCCCCCCAAAAAATTTGGGGGCCCCCTTTTTTGGGGGGGGGGAAAAAAAAAGGGGGGGCCCGGGGAAAAAAAAAAAAAAAAGGGAAAAAAAACCCCTTTTTTTAAAAAAAAAAAAAAAAAAAAACCCCGAACCTTGGGGGGGAAAAAGGGGGGGGGGAAAAAAAAAAAAAAAACCCTCCTGTTAAAATTTTTCCCCCCCCTTTTTCCCCCCCTTTTTTTTCCCCCGGGGGGGAAAAAAAAAAAAAAAATTTTTTTAAAAAAAAAATTTGGGGGCCAAAACCCCCCCAAAAAAAACCCGGGGCCCCCCAAAAAAAATTTTTTTTAAAAGGAAAAAAAAAAAAAAAAAAAAACCCCCCGGGGGGGGTTTTGGGGGGCCGGGGGAACCCCCCTTTAAAAAAAAAAAATTTTAAAAAAAAAATAAACCCCTTTTTTTTTTTGGGGGAAAACCCCCCCCCCCAAAAAAAAAAAACCCCCAAAAAACCTAAAAAAAATTTTTAAGGGTTTTGGGCCCCAAAACCCAAAAAAAAATTTTTCCCTAAAATTTTAAAGGGAAAAAATTTTAAAAAAAAAAGGCAAAAAGGGGGGGTTTTTGGGGGGGGGGGAAAAAAAAGAAAAAAAGAAAGTTAAATTTTTTTTTTGGGAAAAAAACCCCCCGGGGGAAAAAGGGCCCAAAAGAAAAAAAACCCCTTTTTTTCCCCCAAAAAAAAATTTTTTTAAAAAAAAAAAAAAAAAAAAAAAAAAATTTTTTTTTTTAAAAAAAAAGGGGGGGGGAAAAAAAGGGGAAAGCAAAAAAACCCCAAAAAAAAAACAAAAAAACGGCCGGGAAAAACCCCCTTTAAAAAGGGGGGAAAAAATTGAAAAAAATTTTTTTAAAAAAAAAAAAAAAATTTTAAAAATTTTGAAAAAAAAGGGGGGGAAAAAAAGGGGGGTTTAAAAAAAAAAACCCCCTTTTTTTAAAAAAAATTTAACAACAAAAAACCTGGGGGAAAAAAATTTTTAAAAAAAAAAAAAGGGGAAAAAAAATTTTAAAAAAAATTTTTTTTTAAAAAAAAAAATTTTTTTTTTCCCCCCCAAAAAAAAAAGGCAAAAAAGGGGGGGGCCCCCCCAAAGGGGCCCAAAAAAAAACCCCAAAAAAGAAAATTTTAAAAAAGGGGCCGGGGTTTGGCCCAAAAAAACCCCCCCCGGGGGGGGGCCCCGGGGATTTAAAAAAAAAAAAAAAATTTTTTTTTTTTAAAAAAAAAAAATTTAAAACCCCAAAAAAAAGGGGGGATTTAACCCCAAAAAAAAAAGGGGGTTTTTTAAAAAAAAAAAACCCCCCCCCCCCCAAAAAGGGGGGGGAAAAATTTTTTTAAAACCCTTTTAAAAAAAAAGGGGTTTGGCCCCCCCCCAAAAATTTAAAAAAAATTAAAAAAATTTTTTCCCCCCGGGCCCCCCCCCAACCCCCCTTTTTTAAAAGGGGAAAAAAAACCCCGGGCCCAAAAAAAAAAAGGGGGGGGCCCCCCCCCAAAAAATTTTCCGGGGAGCCCCCCCTTTTCCCCAAAACCAAAAAAAATTTTAAAAATCCGGGGGCCCCCCAAAAAAAATCAAAAATTTAAAAAAAAGGGAAAAATTTTTAAAAAAAACCCCCCCCCGGGGGGGCCCCCAAAAAAAAATTTTAAAAAACCGGGAAAAAAAAAAAAAGGGGTTAAAAAAAAGGGGGGCCCCAAAAAAATTCTTTCCCAAAGGGCCCAAAAATTTCCCCAAAAATTTTTTGGGGGGGAAAAAACCAAAACCCCCCCCAAAAAAAAAGGGGGGGGAAAAAGGGGAAACGGGGGTTTTGGGGGTTTCTGTTGGGGGGGAAAAAAACCCCCCCAAAAATTTTTTTAAAAATTTTTTAAAACCCAATTTCCCCCCCCCCCCTTTTTTTTCGGGGAAAAAAACCCCTTTTTTGGGGCCGGTTAAAAAAAAAAAAATTTTCCAGGTTTCCCCGGGGAAAAAAAAAATTTTTTTTCCGGGGGGTTTTTTTAAAAAAAAAAAACCCCCCAAAAAAAAAAAAAAAATTTTAAACTGGGAAAAAAACCGGGACCCTTTTTAAAAAAACCTTTAAAAACCCGCCCCAAAATTTAAAAAATTAAAAAAAAAAACCCCCCCCCCTTTTTAAAAAAAGGGAAAAATTTTAAACCCCAAAAAGGGGGAAATTTTAAAATTAAATTTTTAAAACTTTTTAAATTTTTTGGGAAACCGGGAAAGGGGGAAATTAAAAAAATTTTTTAAAAAAAGGGGGGGGGGGGGGGAAAAAAAAAAAAAACCCCCCCCTTTTTTAAAAAAGGAAAAAGGGAAAAGGGAAAAAAAACCCCCCCAAAAAAAGGGGGGGGGGGAAAAAAAAAAAAAAAAGGGGGGGGCCCCAAAAAAAAAACCCCCCCCCCCTTTTTTAAAACCCCTTTAACCCTTGGGTTAAAAAACCCTGGGAAAAAAAAAGGGGGCCGGCCCCCCGGGGGGGTTTTGGGGCTGGGCCCCCCCGGGGGGGAACAAAACCCGGGGTTTTTTCCCGGGGGGGGGGGGCCCCCCCCCCGGGGGGGGCCCCAAAAAAAATTCCGGGTTTGGGAAAAGGGGGGTTTTTTTTTGGGGGGTTTTTTTAAAAAATTTTTTTTAAAAAAAAGGGGGTTTTTGGGGTTTTATTTCCCCCCTTTTTTTAAAAAAATTTTTAAAATTATTTTTTTTTTAAAAAATTATTATTAAAAAAAAAAAAAAAGGGGGGAAAAAAAAACCCCCCCCCTTTTCCCAACCCTCCGGGGGGGGTTTTAAAAAAAAAAATTTTTTTTTGGGGGGGGGCCCGGGTTGGAGGGGGGGGGCCCCCCCCTTTTTTGGGGGGGAAACCCCTTTTCCCCGGGGGTTTAAAACCCAAAACTTTTTTTTCCCTGAAAAAATTTTTTGGGGAAAAAAAAAAAAATTTTAAAATTCCTTTTACACGCTTTTTTTTTTTTTTTGGGGGACCCCCCCGGGTTAAACCAGGTAAAAAACCCTTTGGGTTTAAAAAAACCCTTTTTTGGGAAAAAACCGGGAAATTTTTTTTTAAAAAAAAAACCCTTTTTTTCCCCCCAAAAAACCCCGGGCCCCCCTTTTTTCGGGGAAAAAAAAGGGGGGGCCCCCAAAAAAAACCCCTTTTTAAAACGAAAAAAAGGGGGGCTTAAAGGGGAAAAAAAATTTTTTTGGGCCCCCAAAAAAAACCCCCTTTTCCCCCAAAAAACCCATTTAATTTTTTTCCCAAAAAAAAATTTTTTTCGGGGGGAAAAAAAAACCCCCCCCCCCAAAAAAAAATTTTTTAAAAAAAAAAAAAAAACCCCCCCGGGGGGCCCCCCCTTTTTGGTGTTTTAAAAAAAAGGGTTTTTTTTTTTTTAAAAAACCCGGTTCTTTTTTTCCCAGCAAAAAAAACCCCGGTAAAAAGGGGGAAAAAAACCCCTTCCTTTTGGGCAAAAAAACCCTTTTTTTCCCCCCAAAAACCCCCCCCTTTTAGGGGGGAAAAAAATTTTTCCACCCCCTTCCCCCCCCCCGGAAACCTTTAAAACCCCCCGGGGCCCCCCAAAAACCCCCCCCCCCTTTTTAAAAAAACCGGTTCCCCCCTTTTTTTTCCCGGTTTAAACCGGGCCCCCCCCTTTTTGGGGGGCCCCCCAAAAAAATTTTTTAAACCCGGGCCCAAAACCATTTAAAAACATTTCCCCGGGGTTTTCCCCCTTCCCCCCCTTCCTTTTTCCGGGGAAAAAACCCGGTGTTTTTGGGCCCCCTTCCCCCTTTTTTTTTTAAAAAAGGGCCCCCTTTTTCCCCAAAAACCCCCCGGGGCCGCCCCTTTTTTAAGCAAAAAAACCCCCCCTTTTTTGGGGGTTTGGGGAAAAAAACCCCCCTCTCTGGGGCCCCAAAAAAAAAAATTTTCCCCCCGGAAACCCCCCAAAACCCTTCGGGCCCCCCCCCCCAAAATTTCCCAAAAATTTTCCCCCAAAAAAATTTTTTTTTTCCCCCCCCCCCAAAAAAAACCCGGGAAACCCCTCTTTTTTTTCCCCCCCCCTTTTCCCCTTGCCCAAACCCCCCTTTTTTTTTTAAAAAAAAAAATTTTTGGTTCCGGGAAAAAAAAAACCCAACCTTTTTTTTTTTTCCCCAATTTTTTTTTCCCCACCAGGAAAACCCCCCCCTTTTTTTTTAAAAAAAACCCCCCCCCCTTTTTTTGGGAAAAAAAAAAACCCCCCCAAAAAAAAGGGTTCGGGGAAAAGGGTTTCCCTTTTTTAAAGGGGGGAAAAAAAAATTTCCCCCGGGGTTTTGGGGAAAAAATTTTTTTCCCCCCAAAATTTTGGACCCCCTTTTTAAAAAAAAACCCCTTTTTCCAAGGGAAACGGGGCCCCCCCAAAGTTCCCCAAAAAAAGGGAAAAATTTTTTTCCCCCCTTAAAAAAAAAACCCCCCCAAAAAATTTTTTAAAAGGTTCATTTAAAAAAAAAAACCCCCTTTAAACCCCAAAAAAACCGGGCCCCTTTTTTTTTTGGGAAACCCCCCCTTTTTTTAAAAAAAAAAAAAAAACCCCCCGGGGAAAAACCCCAACCCCCCCAAAAAAAAGGTTTTTTTGGGGGGTTTTTTTTCCCTTTTAAATTTTTTTTAAACCTCCCAAATTTTTATTTTACCCCCCCTTTTTTTTTTTTCCCCCGGGTTTTTAAAATTTAAAATTTTTTTTGGGGGAAAAAGGGGGCCCCGGGGTTTTTTTTTTAAAAAATTTTTTTAAAAAAAAATTTTTCCAAAAAATTTTTTAAAAATTTTTTTGGGGGGGGGGGGGGTTCGGGGGTTTTTAAACCCAAAAAAACCCCCTTTTTTGGGGGGAAAAATTTTCCCCCCCCCCCCAAAAAAAAAAATGTACTGGAAGTATTATTTTTCCCGGGCCTGGGCCCTTTTTTAAAAATTTAAAAAAAGTATTAATGTAAATGTTTTAAAAATTTGACCCCAAAGATAACTTTTGCAATAAGGGTACAGCTAAGTTGTAACCCCCTGAAGCAAAGGGGGAAAAGGGCCCTTAACAGTACGTTTAAAGCATGCACCATCCCGGCTGCACTCGGTATATCAGCCAGGCTCACTCTGGTATAACAGCCCCCGGTGCACTCGGGTATATCACCCAGGCTTCACCCCGGTAATCAGCCCCCGGCCCCTCTGGTATTAAAACAACCCGGCTGCCTCGGGTTTTATCAGACCCGGCTGCCCTTTTGGGAATCAGGGCCCGGGTGGGACTTTTGGTATAACAAACCCCCCTGCACTCCCGGGGATATTTAGAACCCGGCCCGCACTCCCGGTTAAAACAGGGCCCCCTTGGGACTCGGTATATCAGACCCCGGGTGCACTCTGGTATAAACAACCCCGGCTAAAATCTGGGATATCGTTTCCCCGGGGGCACTTTGGGGATTCAGTCCCCCGGGTGCACTCTGGTAAATCAGCCCCCGGGTTTCACTTGGTAAATCAGCCCCGGCCCGCACTTGGTAATCACCCCGGGTGCACTCTGGTTTAAACAGCCCCCGGCCCGCACCCCCTGGATATCAAACCCGGCTTTCACTCTGGTATATCAGCACCCCGGGTGCACTCTGGTATATCAGACCCGGCCCCCCGCCCCCCCCCCCTTGGAATCAGCCCCGGCTGCCCCCTGGGATATCAGCCCCGGGTGCACCTGGTATTTCAGACCCGGGGTACACTGTGGTATAAAAGGCCCCCGGGTGGCCCCTCTGGTATATCAAACCCGGGGACACTTGGTATATCAGCTCCCCGGGTTTCCTTGGTATATCCCGGGCCCCCCTGCGCTCTGGGATATCGCCCCCCGGGTGCGCTCTGGGAATCTGCCCGCTGCGCTCTGGGATATCAGCCCCGGCCCGCCCTCTGGTATATCAGCCCCCGGGTGCACTCAGGATATCCCCGGGCCCCCGGGTGGGACTCTGGAAAAACAGCCCCGGCTGCCCCCTGGGATATCAGCCCCGGCCGCACCCCTGGTTTTATCAGCCCCCGGGTGCACTTGGGATATCAGCCCCGGGCAAATCTGGTATTCAGCCCCGGCGCACTTTTGGTATATCGCCCCGGCTGCACTTGGTATATTAAAGGCCCCCGGGTGAATCTGGTATATCACCCCCCGGGTGAACTTGGTATATAAACCCCGGGTGAACTCTTGGTAAAATCAGCCCCGGGTGAACTCTGGTAATCCCCGCCCCGGCTGAACTCGGTATATCAGCCCCCCCCTTTAAATCTGGTTTTAACAGCCCCGGGGTGACCTGGGATATTTGGGGGCCCGGGTGCACTCCCGGTAAATCCCCCGCCCCGGGCTGCACTCTGGTATATCAGCCCCGGCTGCACTTGGGAATTAACCCCCGGGTGCACTTGGTTTTATCAGCCCAGGGTGCACTTGGTATATCAGCCCAGGCCCCACTTGGTAAAAACAAACCCAGGCTGCACTTGGGGGTATCAGCCCCGGCTGGGACTCTGGTATATTTACCCCGGCTGCACTCTGGTTTTAACAGGCCCCGCGGGACTCTGGATATTTAGCCCAGGCGCACTTGGTATTCGCCCAGGCGCACTCGGTAAAACAAACCCAAAGGGTGCACTCTGGTAAAATCAGCCCCCGGCTGCCTCTGGTAAAATTTAGCCCAAGGGTGCACTCTGGTAAATCAGCCCCGGGCCTCTGGTTATCAGCCCAGGGTGCAATCTGGTATATCCGCCCAGGGTGCATTTTGGTATATCAAACCCCGGGTGCACTTGGGGATATCAGCCCCGGCGCACTTGGGAAAAATCAGCCCCGGGGCACCTGGGATATCAGCCCCGGCGCACTCTGGTTTTATCAGGCCCAGGCTTGGGCCCCGGGAAAAATTTGCGGCTGCCCCCTGATAATCAGGGCCCGGCGCACTCGTTAAAATCAGGGCCCGGGTGCACCCTTGATATATCAAACCGGCTGACTTGATATATCAGCCCCCGGGGCCTTGTTTTATCAAGCCCCCGGGGCACTCTGGAAAAAAAGACCCGGGGTACACTCTGGGGATATCAGTCCCGGGGGCACTCGAATATTCCCGACCCGGCTGGGATCGATATTCACCCCCCTGGACTTGGGATACAGACCCGGGGTACAAATCTGGTATATCATCCCCCGGGTGCATCTTTAATATCAGAAACCCGGGTTCACTCTGGTATATCAGCCCCGGCTGCCTCGGTATATCAGGGCCCCGGGTTTCACTCTGGTATATCAGCACCGGCTCCCCCTTTGGGATAACAGACTCGGCTGCATTGGTATATCCGCCCCGGCTCTCTGGTATATCAAGCCCCGGGTGCACTCCCGGTATAAACAGACCCCGGGTACACGGTTTGGGATAAAAGCCCCCCTGCACTCCCGGTAATCAGGGGCCCGGGGTTCACTCTGGTATAACAGCCCCGGGGTGCACTCTGGTATAACAGCCCCCGGGGTGCGCTCTGGTATATCAAGGCCCCCGGCCCGCGCTTTTGGTATATCGCTTCGGCTGCGCTCTGGTAAAAACAGCCCCGGGGTGCACTCTGGTTTTATCAGCCCCCCGGGTGCGGGTCTGGTATATCAGGAAACCCGGTGCGCCCCCTGGTATAACAGGCCCCCGGGTCGCTTTGGGAAAATCAGCCCCGGCTGCGCTCTGGTATACCGCCCCGGCTGCGCTCTGGTATATCCGCCCCCGGGTGCGCCTTTTCAAAATTTAAACCCGGGGATCGCCCCGGTATATCGCCCCCCGGGTTTCGCTCTGGTATAAAAAAACCCCGGCTGCGTCTTTTATATCAGCCCCCCGCCTTTCACCTTTGGGATATCAGGGCCCCCCCAAAACTCCTTTGGGGGAAAACCCGCCCCGGTTGCACTCTGGGATGCTAGTCCCCCCCCTGCACTCTGTATACCAGGGGCCCCCCGGGTGGACTTGGTATATCAGCTCCGGTTTCAACCCGGGATACCACCCGCTGCCCTCTGGTTTCCCGCCCGGCTACACTTTTGGTATACTAAACCCCGGGTTTATTTTTGGTTACCAGCCCCGCAACACGATACACCAGCCCCGGCTACACACTGATACCCAGCCCGGCCACACACTGATACACCAGCCCCGGCCACACACGGGTACCCCAGCCCCGGGTATAGGGGCTGATACAGCAGCCCCGGCTACACGATTACCTAGCCCCAGCTGCAAATGTTAAAACCAGCCTTTGCTTTCACCGATACAAAAACCTCACTACACTGATACAAAACCCGCCTCACTACACTGATACACCAGCCCCCGCTAAAAATCCCCAAAACAAAAAGCACCAGCTAAACTGATACCCCAACCTCAAACTACACTGTACACCGCCCCGCTGCCCCTGATAAAACCAGCCCCCAGCTACACTGAAAAACAAAAAGGGGGCCCCCGCTATAATCCAATACACCAGCAACCCCTACACTGATTCACCAGCCTCACCCACCCTGAAAAACCAGCCCGCTACACTGTTTTCAACCCCCCAGCTCAAATGAAACACCCCGCGCCAGCTAAATTTCCCAAAACACCACCCACTACAAATGATACACCGCCTCACTCATTTATACACCCAGCCTCAGGCACTATGCACCAGCCTCAGTACACTATACCCCACCCCGCTACCTTTTAAATACACCAGCCCCGCTACACTGATACAAACCCCCTCAGCTGCCCTGATACCCCAGCCTCGGGTACAAATGATACACCGCCCCGCTTTTAATCCCAAAACACCCCGCAAACCCGTTTCACTGTACCCAGCCCCCAGCTAACTGTAAAAACCCGCCTCTGCTAAATGATTCAAACCCGCCCCTTTAGCTACATGGGGAAAACCAGCCTCGCCCACACTGATACACCCGCCCCGCTACACTGATACACCAGGGGCCCTCAGCTCCCCTTTATACACCACAACCAGTGCACTGAACAAACCCGCCTCACTGCACCCGGGTACCAAAACCCGCCTCCCGTCCCAAAGGTACAACCCGCCCCAGCTACACGATACACCAAAACCCACCCATTAAAACCAATACACCCGCCTCCGCTACAAATGGAAAAACAAACCAAGGCCCAAGCTATAAACCAAAACAACCGCACCAGCAACCCCTGAAAACACCACCCCAGCTAAAATTTCCCAAAACACCAGCACCAGCTACACTGATACACGACCTTTAGCTAAAACTGATCACCCCGCCTCAGCTACACTGATAAACCACCTCAGCTACACTGATACACCTCCTCAAATACAAAAGATACCAACCCGTCAGCAAAAACTGAAAAACCCCGCTTTCCCCCTACCTTATACACCAGCCTCAGCTACAAATGATACACCAGCACCAAACTGCACTGATACAAAACCCGGGCCCCACTGCCTGAAAACACCAGCCTCAGTACACTGAAACACCACCCCCGCTACACTGATACCCAGCACCAGCTAAATCCCAAAACACCCCGCCCCCGCTAAAAGGTTTCACCAGGCCCCCTGCACTGAAACACCCGGCACCAGCTAAAAATTTCCAAAAACACCAGCCCCAGCTACACTGGGTAAAACCCCCCTCAGTACACTGATACAAACCCGCCTCACTACACTGTTTCACCAGCCCCGCTACACTGATACACCCGCCTCAGTACACTGATTCCCCCCGCCTCGCTACGTGAGCAAACCCGCCCCCCGCTAAAAAACCCCAAAACACCAGCAAACCCCTTTCAAATGTACCCCCAGCCCCCAGGGACACTGATTTCACCAGCCCAGTAAATGATACACCAGCCCAGCTACACTGATTCCCCCCTCAGCTAAAAACTGAAAAACACCAAACCCCCCCGCTGTAATCCAAAAACCAGCACCCCCTTTCAAAATGATACACCAGCCTCAGCTACACAGATACACCAGCCTCAGGTGCACTGATACCAAAAAAGCCTCAGGGTACACTGGGTGCAACCAAACCCAGCTACAAATGATTTCCAAAAAGCCCCAGCTACAAAAGATAAAAAAAGCCCCCGCTAAAATCCAATACAAAACCCGCACCAGCTTTTTCTGGATTAAAACCAGCCCCGCTACCAAATGATACAACCAGCCAGCTACACTGAAAACAAACCCGCCTCCCCTACACGTACAAAACCCCCCCAGTATAAAAACAATTTCCCCCAGACCCGCAAAACGATACACCAAGCCCCAGCAAATCCAAAACACCGCACCAGTTTCAGATAACCCCCGCCCCCGCAAAAATACAATACAAACCCGCACGGCACCTGATTCACCGGGAAAACCAAACTACAAATGATCCCCCCAGCCCCAGAATAAACCAATACACCCAAACCCAGCTCCTGGGTACACCCGCCCAGCTGCATTTATACCCAGGGCCCCAGCTACACTGATTCCGGGGCCCCGCCCACCTGATACAACCAACCCCCGGGTTAATACAATACCCCAGCACCAGCACACTGATACACCAGCCCCGCTACACGAAACCCGCCCCATCTTAATTAAAAACACCAGCACCCCTTTCACTGATCACCAAACCTCAGCACACTGAAACACCAGCCCCCGCTATAAAACAATACAACCCCACCAGGGTACCAGATACCAAACCCGGCCCCCGGGGAAAACTGATACACCAGCCCCATAATAACAATCACCAGCCTCACTACACCCGATTTCAAACCCCACCATCTACCCCTGATACATCCCCGCCCCCCTTAAAAAAACAAAAACACCAGCCCCGCTTTTCACTGATACACCAGTCCCCCCGCAAAAATCCAATAACCCCCGCCCAGCTACACTGATAACCAGCCTCAGCTACACGGGTTTCACCGCCCAGCTATAATCCAAAACAAAGAGGACCCGCTTTCACTGATACACCAGGGCCCCGTACACTGATACACCAAGGGCCCCCGCTATAATCCAATACACCCCCGCACCCGCTAAAAAACTTTACAAACCCGCCTCCGCACACGAAAAAAAACCCGCACCAGGGTATAATAACAATACACCCGCCTCAGCTACACCCGTTTCACCAGCACCAGCAAAATCCCAAAAAACACCCCGAACCCGCTACCCTGAACCCACCTCAGCTACACCCCGATACACCAGCCCCCAGCTACAATGATACAAAAAGCACCAGCTCTAAACCAATACAAACCCGACCAGCTTTCAAATGATACAAACCAACCCCCAGCTACACTGTACAAACCCGCACAAGCTTTGTCCAAACACCAGCACCAGCTACACTGATACAAACCCGCCCAGCTACCCTTTTATACCCAAACAAAGCAAAATCCAATTTCCCAGCACCCGCTGCACTGATACACCCCGCCCCACAAAACTGATACACCAGGGACCCGCTCTAAACCAAAACACCACACCAGCTACCCCTGTACACCAGCACCAGCTACAAATGAAAAAAACCAGCACCAGCTATTTAAAACTAAAAACCAGCACCAGTACACGATACACCACAACCCCTATAATCCAATACAAACCAGCACCACTCACTGAAACAAACCCGCACCAGCTTCACTGATTCACCAGCACCCCGCTATAAAAACAATTTCACCAGCCCCCAGCTAAAAGATTTCCCCCGCACCAGCTATAATCCAATTTCAAAACCCGCACCAGCTAAAACCCGAAAACACCAGCACCAGCTACAAGATACAACCAGCCTCGCAAAATGATTTCACCACCCCCCTATAATACAATACAAAACCAGCCCAGTACACTGATACAAACCCGCACCTCTATAAACAATAAACCAGCAAACCCGCTAAAAACTGATACACCAGCCTCAGGGTTTCCGGGTACACCAGCAACCCGCTATAATAAAAACAAACCCCACCAGCACACCCGATTTCAACCCGCCCAGCTACACTGATACACCCCGCCCCCCCAGCTACACTGATACACCAGGCCCCCGCTATAAACAATACACCAGCCCCAGCTACAAATGATTCACCAGCCCAGTATAATTTCAATAAAACCAGCAACCGCTACAAATGTTTCAAAACCCCCCCCCAGCTATAATACAAAAACCCCCCAGCACCAGCTTTCACGATACACCACCTCACAACATGTTTCACCCCGCCCAGCTGCAAATGATCACCAAACCTCAGCTACATGTTACAAACCCGCCTCGCCCAAAACTGGTTAAAAAACCAGCCTCACTTAAACAAACACCCCCACCAGCTACATGATACCCCCAGCCTCAGCTCCCCTGATACAAACCCGCCCCGCTATAAAACAAAACACCAGCAAAACCGACCCCTGAAACACCAGCCTCAGCTTTCCTGAAACACCAGCAAAAAGCTACACTGATACACCAGCACCCGCTAAATACAATAACAAACCCGCCCCCACTACACTGATACACCAGGCCCCCCCGGGTATAAAAACAATACAAACCCGTAACTGATACAACCCGGGCCTTTAGCTACACTGATACACCCAAACACCAGCTATAATACAATAACACCACAAACCCCTAAAAACTGATAAAACCAGCCCCCAGCTACAAATGTTTCAAACCCGCCCCCGGGTATAATTTCCCAAAACACCAGGGACCACACCCCTGATAAAAACCAGCCCCCCAGCACACTTATACAAACCCGCCCCCGGGTATAATACAAAACCCCACACCAGCTACACTGAAAAAAACCAGCCTCATACACTGATCCCCCAGCACCACTTTAAAAAACAATACAACCCAAAACCACTGCAATGATACACCCCGGGCCCCAGCTACACTGATCAAACCCCGCCCGGCTATAATACAATACACCAGCCCCCAGCTACACTGGGAAAAACCAGCCTCAGAAAAACTGATAAAACCAGCACCCGCTTTTCACTGATAACCGCCTCAGCTACAATGATACACCAGCCTCAGCTATAATACTATTTCACCAGCACCAGCTACACCCGATACCCAAACCCCCTCAGCTTTCTTGTTTCACCAGCAAAAAGCTACAATGTTTCACCGCCTCACTACCTGATTTCACCCCCCAGCTATAATACAATACACCAGCACCAGCTACACGTTTCAAACCCGCCTCAGCACAAAATGATACACCCCGCACCGCTACACTTTATCCCAACACCAGCTATAAAACAATACACCCCGCCCAGCTAAATGATACACCAGCCCCCAGCTACACTGTTTCACCAGCACCAGCTATAAAACAATTTCAAAAGGACCAGCTACAAATGATCCCCCAGCCTCAAACTATAATACAATACACCAGCCCCAGCTACATGATACACCAGCCTCCCGCACCTGATACAAAAAGCCTCAGCTAAAACTGATAAAAACCAGCACCCCGCAAAACGATCCCCCCAGCAACCGCTATTTTACAATACACCCGCCTCAGCTACACTGAAACACCCGGGCCCCAGCTACACTGAAAACACCAGCACCAGTAAAATACAATACCCAGCACCAGCTACACACGATCCCCCCAGCCATAATTTCAATTTTATTACTTTTTAAATTGGATAAAAAAAATGGGGAAAATGAAGGAAAAAAAACTTCCCCAAAATTGGGTATCTTTTTTTTGGGAAAAGTTTGGCTTAAGCGGTAAGTTTTTTCAGTCAAATAAAAAAAAGGGGGTAACCCTTCCCTTTAGTCAAATTAAAAAGAATGGGTTGTAAAGGAGGCAGAAATACCAGGTAAAAAAATTTTGTAAATTTGTCAATCGCCTTGGGAAAAAATTACTTTGAGGTGGGCAGTCCCCCCTTTAGCTTGAAAAACATTCCCGCTCCATGGTCTGGGAATTTAAAATGAAGCTGAAGCATGAGAACGGAGAAACCATAACACGGATGGGGGGTTAAAAAAACCCCCGATCCCCAGTCTCAAAAAAATTTCCCGACCGTCGCCCTTTTGCCAAATTTGGGCAGGGTAGCCACAATAAAATTCCTTCAACAAAGGGATATTTATACCCATAAAGGGAAAGGGTTTGCCCTAGGCACCACTGTGCCCACAATTGCAATTGTGTCATTACGATTTTGTTAGTCATGAGAACGGAGTCTTTAATACTGTCGAAGGTGAGATGAGGTAAGAAAGATCTGGAAGACATTGCAAGAAGACACTGTTGCACGTGTCTTGCTCATCAACTTCTGGGTGATTTATACGTTTTTCAACATGTCAGACGCTGTAACATAGCGGTATCTTGGTACAGGGGACATCTTCCACAACTTCGTCGCTGCTCCTTGTTATGGGTGAGAAGAGATGAGATTCGTAAAGCAGTTTCCTCCTTACACTTTATAAGTAATAATTTCAACTTGCATATACGAATTTATAGGTAAAAATATAACATGTAGGCTTTTAACGCAAACTTAAGTAACGTACATTCTAGATGAATCATAAGTAGGAGTAAGTACAGTCTTTATTTTGGCTGCACTTCTCAAAGTACTTAAAAATTAATGATTAACCAACCAAAAATAGAATAACCTAACATAAATCACCACGTCCTTCTAACCTTAGTTGGTATTTCACTGTGGAAAAGCGGTAACAGTGATTATCTGACTGTTTTGCAGTGTTTACGTATTTGGTCCCGTTTTCTTATCACTTGAAAAAGATAATGATTACCTCGTCCTGATATTTCACTTGTTGTAATTTTATATTTGGTAATTTTTTACCAGCAGAAGAGTTTTTAATCTTGAAGGGTTACATAAACATTTGTAGGGTAAATTCTAAGAAAAAAATAGGCTTTTAAGCTGTTTGTTTACATGTGATGTTATTATTGTGTTACGTGAGAAAGCGCCGATAGTTTGTTGCATTTTGTCGTACTCTTCTGTGGCCATTATCGTTTAAGTGAATAACTAACTTACGAAGATGAGGATGTGGTAAGTAAGACACATGTGCAACAGTTAGGTATCTTGATTCCGAAACGTTTCGCCTACACAGTAGGCTTCTTTAGTCGAGTACGGAAGAGTGAGTAGAAGCAGTTGAGATGTAAAGACGATGTAATCAGTCTATCACCCTTGAACACGTAGTTTCGAGGTGGTCAGTCCCTCAGCCTGAAGAAGTGTGTTGCTCCATATTCTGGTTCCAGATTATGGAGTAACACTCTTGAGCAAAACGTTTCGGAATAAAGATACCTAACTGTTGCACATGTGTCATACTTACCAACCTCCAGGTATTGCGTATCATTTTAATATTCAAGATGAGGACATGTTAAGAAAATGGTTTTCTATAATGGTGGCTCATCCCACAGCTCCCCCTGTGGTACACCCCATAGTTCTCCCCCGTGGCTTATCCCATGGTTCACCCCGTGGCTCATCCCACGACTCACCCCAAAATATTATATAATCTCTGCAGTTGGTAACATGCCACCCCTGGTGGGGGACGATGAGCTGTACACAGTAAGATCATTCACATATAAAGTGGCCTTTACGTTAGCAGGGACCAGCCTCACCACTCCATCCATGATCCATGGCTGCCTGGAAGCACGTTTATGCTCTCAACTGTGCTCCGTGGAACACCCTCCTGGTGATGCTTCGCCAGAGAGAAGCCTTATTATTATTACACACGAGGGGGAGCGATAAACTCATAGGGATCATATAGCACCAGGGGATGAATTGAAAGGTTTTCAGACTCGATTTAAGGAATTGATCCCCTCAGCAGCAGCAAGGAACCTGATGAAACTAAGACACATACGCAACATCTGGGTATCTTTATTGTAGACGTTTCGCCATCAAGTGGCATTATCAATACAAATTCCAGGACATATCTTGAAGATAGTGGAACTATATACAGAAAATGAGGTAATCAGTCCCTCAACCTTGGAGTTGGTGCGAAGAGCACGGTAGTCGTGGAGATTCTGAAGCAGAAGCAAGGAGCCTGGCGCTTTTATACTTGTTGGTATTGTATACCATTCTTGTACAACTTGTCAGACACTGCAACAACATAGAGTCTTGATTCTGAGAATATGTACATAACCTTCACGACTACAACAACTACGACTTCAACTTACCCATCTCTTTGGGTAGGACCTGCTTCCACTGGGAAATCCCGCCTACCAGTGACTATGCCCTCGTCTGCCACACGTCCCCTTTCCACCCGACGTTAGTATAAAAGCGCCAGTGTTGTTCATGGCAGTGTTCATGGCAGTGTTGTTCCTGTGAGTGTTGTTCCTGTGAGTGTTGTTCATGGCAGTGTTGTTCATGGCAGTGTTGTTCATGGCAGTGTTGTTCATGGCAGTGTTGTTCATGGCAGTGTTGTTCATGGCAGTGTTGTTCATGGCAGTGTTGTTCCTGTGAGTGTTGTTCCTGTGAGTGTTGTTCTGGGAGTGTTTTCATGGCGTGTTGTTTATGGGCCAAA
>NC_069454.1:29558744-29585674 GCF_026875155.1 Cherax quadricarinatus
TTGCCGATGGGCAGAACTTGCGATTTTGGGGCTTAAATAGCAAACGTTTCATCTTCCCAATATAGGACAAGTGAAAAATTTTGTTTATAATAATTTCGCCAAAATCATTCTGAACCTAACGAAAAAAATATATTTCACTGTGCTTGTTTAGTATTAAATTATTGTAAACAAATCTAAAATATATTTAGTTGGGTTAGGCTAAAATAAATTGATCTTGTTAAAATTTAAGGTTAGGTAAGTTTTTAAGTTCTTTTGATGCAAAATTAAAAATTTTTACATTAACATTAGTGAAAAAATATATCTTTAAACTTATAAGAGAAAATTTTAGAAAGGACTTAATTTTAAATGAGTTCTTGCTAATTTACCAGTTTTACATATTGGGGCACGACATTATATATATATATTTTATATATATATATATATATATATATATAATATATATATATATATATATATATATATTATATATATATATCTTTTTTTTTTACATATATACACCCCACATACACGTGTGTGTGTGCGTGGCGTTTGTATGTACTCACCTAGCTGTATTCACCCAGTTGTAATTACAGGGGTCGAATTATAGTTCCTGGGCCTCCCTTTTCACTGGTCACTACTAGGACACTCTTCCTGCTCCATGAGCTTTATCATACCCTCTTGTTAAAGCTATGTATGGATCCTGCTCCACTTCATACTTCCCAAATTATTTCCACTTCTGACAATTCTGTGACTGAAGAAATACTTCCTTTAAAATCCCTGTGATTCATTGAGTCTTCAATTTCCAAACTTGACTCTTGTTGCTGTGTTCCATTACTGGAACATTCTGTCTCTGTCCACTTTGTCGATTCCCCTCAGCATTTTTATGTGGTTTTCATATCATTTTCTATCTCTCCTGTCTTCCAGTGTCTTCAGGTTAATTTTTTCTTAACTTCTCCTCGCATATATCCCTTTTGCTCCGGACTAGGGCTTGTTGCAAATCTCTGCACTTTCTTTAGTTTCCTTACATGCTTGGCAAGGTGTGGGTTCCAAACTAGTGCTTCATACTCTAGTATGGGCCTAACGTACACAGTGTACAGGGTCCTGAACGATTCCTTATTAAGATGTCGGAATACTGTTCTTAGGTTTGCTAGGCCCGTATACTTCACAGTTATTTGGTTGACGTGCCCTCAGGGAGATGTGCCAAAGGCCCTTTTCCCTTTAGTGAGGTTTGTAGTCTCTGGCCTCCGTGTGCGGTCTCCTTTGCCTTTCCCCAATCTTCATGACTTTGCACTTGGTGGTGTTGAACTCCAAAGGGATCTGGACAGGTTGTAGGCCATTCACAAATACCTGGAGCAGCACCGGTACTAGGACTGACCCCCGTGGAACCCCACTCGTCGCAGGCGCCCACTCTGACACCTCGCCACGTACCATGACTCGCTGTTGTCTTCCTGACAGGTATTCCCTGATCCATTGTGGTGCCTTTCCTGTTACCCGTGTCTGGTCCTCCAGCTTTTGCACTAATCTCTTGTGTTTAACTGTGTGTGTGTGTGTGTGTGTGTGTGTGTGTGTGTGTGTGTGTGTGTGTGTGTGTGTGTGTGTGTGTGTGAGTTTGTCCATGTATATGCATGAGTTTTATAACCTAAGTGAAAGTAAAAGTATCAAGACGTACCTGAAATCATTCATGTTTATGAGACACAAAACACACCCGCAATCCTACCATCATTCAAAACACTTATATTTTTCCATATTACTCTCGGCAGGACGGTAGTCCTTCTCTGGGCGGTTCCTGTTTACCAACCTACTTCCTAGGTATACTTGTATTAATATTGATATAAATAATACCACAGAAATCATTAATCACAACATTAACGATTTTTTTCGCGTATCCTTTAGGATCTATTTATTCTCTATGTATAATTGTGGCGTCTTTTTTTTTGTGTTGCAGATTCTGACAAATTTTCCTTATTTATACATTCATATTTTTCTGACTTTAAATATCATGACCATGACTCCATTTTTCTATTAGCCAATCTGGGAAGTATGGTGTGTGTGTGTGTGTGTGTGTGTGTGTGTGTGTGTGGGGGTGTGTGTGTGTGTGGGGTGTGTGGATGTGTGTGTGTATGTGTGTGTTTTGGGAAAGTGTTTGTCGGGCGGATCTGAGTACTTTACAGTAGAAGGTGTTTTTGGCTCTGTGTTTCCCCTACTTCTGCAAAATGAATCTTCTTTTTTTGTTATGATTGCTTTATGTTATGATTGTTTTTCCACACTGTTGTGTCTGTCTGTATGCTTTTGGATTTGTAAAAAACCCCTTTTTGGTACATTTAAAATGCCTTTTTTTGGGCAAGAAAAACTTTTAAACCAAACCCATTTTACTCTTTTGTCGGGGTCGCAGCCGTAACCCAAAAACCCTGTTTACTGTTCAAAAAGGAAATGTTTAAGAGGTTTCACTAACAGGAAAGTAAAGGACACACACTAAAAAAAGTTTGCAGCAAAACCATTTTTGCAAACTTTTAAGTGAGCATAAAAACTTTCTGGGGGGGGAAGTACTTTCAAAAGGTTTAAAGATTCCTACGTCATTCCCCAAAACCCCTAAAAAATTTTTGTTTGGGCTTTTAATTGTAGGGGAGGGCCCTCCCAACTTTTTTATCCACTCTTTTTTCAAACTGTTGACAAGAAATTTTAAATTTTCCCACTCTGAAATTGTTTTTTCCAATTTTTTAAATTTTTTGATATTATTTGCCCAAAATGTTTAAACTGGTATAAAAGCGTTACCCAAAAACCAAATCCCCCCAGTCTACGCCCACCCAACAAATGCTACTTTTCGAAAAAAAAATTTTGGGGACGTCACCTCCCCCCTCCCTTTGGTTCCCTCGTCTTCGTTTGTGTGGTCTTTTAAACGTTGTCCCGGCTATTTACTCCGAGTCCCCTTTAGCACCGTCCTGTGACCGAAAAGTTCGAAAACGCTTTAAAGCTGTGGTGCCAAAGCATCACGATATAAGTGTGTTTGTTGTTAAAAAGCAGGAGCAAGCTTGTCGTCGTTTCCCTTCAAAAAATCTGTTCTTTTAAAAATATGTATTTTTTTTTAATTTTCCACGGGGAAAAAATTTTGCTTTCCGCTTTTTCACAATTTGCAGCGGTTTTTCCTTTTTGCAGCTTTGGAAATCTTCTTTATCAAATTTTACAAGACCTTGAAAATTGGGTTCATGTTTCCTCTCGCCCTTTTATCAACAACAGGGGAAACTTAATTTTTTAAATTCTTTCTTCATATTATATCCCAAATTGAGGGCCATTATGAAACCCTTCTTTAAATTTTTTTTTTTTTTAACTTTTTGTGTATTCCTGGGGTGTGCTCAACGACAACCGCTGCAATTACAATTTTGGTCTAATAAAAAATTATGTTAACTTTAAATTTTGCTCTCCATATTTTGAAAAACCATTGCATAGTTTTTCATGTGGAATAATGCAACACGGTTTTTTAACTCTCAAATCCCTTTCTATTATACTTTCTGCTTTTTTCCTTTTCAGGGGTATTTCTTCTGGGGGTCCTTTACTTTCTGCCTTTCTATTACATGGAATTTATCAAAAAATCAAATTCCACGTGTTCAAAAATACCAGATCCCGTTTTAAGGGGTTTTCATTGATTTTATCATTAATCTTACATTTTTGTAGCCTCTGGAAACATATTTGTTCATTTCTTTTCCCTTCTGGAAAATCATTTTATTATTAGAATCATTTTAGTATTTTTCCTTTTTTAACTGTATGCATTTTCTCTTAAAGGAGGGGGGTTTTTTGAGGAGTAAAATTTAAAAAAGGAAAATTTAAAAAGTATGGAAAAAATGTTTTTATCAAAAAATAGTGCAAAATTTGACGCCGTTGATGAAATTGCTTGTTTCTAGATTTTCTAATTGTGTTTAAAAAAATTATTTTTTTTTTTTTTTGGGTTTTTGCTGTCGTAAAAAGACTGTGGCAATTGGTTTTTTTTACCCCTAAAAATTACTTTTTTAAAGGTTTGTTTCATTCAAATAAAACTACATTGTAACTTCTCTGAGGACTCCATTAAAATTAGGAAGAGATAAAATTCGACCTGGGGGGCTGTCAACATGTATTGGGTGAAAAACTTACTGAAATGGGGCGCGCCCTGACCGTGAGTTTTTACAGAAAAAAAAATTATATGTAAACTTAGGAATGTATTGAAATATTTTCCTTTTAGAGAAAGTGTTTTTAGGGTGAAACGTTTTTTTGCACACATTATTGATAATGATGGTTCTACAAAAAAAAGGTGATTTGCGATTTTTTTTTCCCGCTTTTTTTTTTATAAATTTTTTGCTCCCCCCCAAAAAAAAAAATCTTAAAAAATTAAAAAAATTAAAACTTTTTTTTTTACAATCTATGAGATTTTGCTCAAACGGGGTTGAAACATGATTATCTACCCTTTTTTTCATCTGATGCCACTTGATTTTATTTATTTTCCAAATTGTAGAAAAAGGAGTGTTTTTAGCCTATAGAATGGCACTATTTTTTTTTTCTGTCTCTTAAGGGAAAAAAAATCATACAAAAAGTGTGTTGGGTTTTAAATCTGCTTAAAAACACTAAAAAAAATCATTGAAATTTACCAAAATTGTAAAAAAAAAAGATTTCGCTGCACCCTCCAAAATTTTATCATTGTGATTATTTACTTCAAATCCATAATATTTTTTTTTTCCCAAAAATTATTTCATGGGGGAAACCCCATAAAACTTTTTTTAAAATTTGGGGAAATGCAAATTTCCCATCCTTTCTTCTTGAAAAACTTTTTTTTTTCTTCTAAAAAATTAGCAAATTTTGAAAAAAAATGAAAGTTCAACGCTAATCACTTGTTTACCTTTTTTGGGGAAATTTTCCCGTGTGAAAGTGTGATTGTATTATCCCGTGTTTTTTTCAATAAAATTTTCAAAAAACAACAAATATAAAAGAAAAAAAATCTTTACTTTTTAGGGTTCCCGTCACTTTTTTTGAAAGCATAAAAAAGATACGTGCTGTTTTCTACTTTACATTGGGGGAAAAATATTCCCGAAAAAGTTTCATGTTTATAAGCTTTACGGCCCTTAACACACAGTTTAATGTTAAAATTTTTTACCTTTTGGGGGTTTTCGGTTAAAAGGTAGTTTCTAACCCTTGATAATAAAACCCCAGTTTTAGATCCCAAAAATAGGTAGGGTTTTTTAAAGTATATTAGTTAGAGAGCTACATTCAAATTCGAATAAAAAACAGTTTAAAAAACGCTAACTCGTCAGTTACATCTCAGGGACATCGAGAGAAAGGGTGGGACTTTAAAATTAGAGAAAAAATGAATTTTATTTGGGTGGGGAAAGAAAAACTAAAGAAGC
Source organism: Cherax quadricarinatus (assembly GCF_026875155.1). NCBI lineage: Eukaryota > Metazoa > Arthropoda > Malacostraca > Decapoda > Parastacidae > Cherax > Cherax quadricarinatus. Next base: position 29,564,090 of record NC_069454.1, read on the forward strand.
TTTTTCCGGAAATAGGGTACTTTTTTTCCAGGCCAGCCCGCGAATAACTTTGTTTCCCCTCGCATAATTGGGCCCAAACTTTCTGCAGAAAAAGGGGTTGAGTAGTTTGTGGGGGGAACTAAATGGATGAGACCGGAAAATCCCCTCATGAATGGGTACCCGGAGTTAAGGAGCGTAAACTTTTGTCATTTCAAGTGAGCTACCCCTTTCCTTTTTACGTTGGAATGTCACTTCACAGTTTGTGGAATTTTTTTTTCATGGACATGGTGTGCCCTGAAATTAATTCGGGTGTCGTGTCAAAGTTTTGCTAAAATCTGCAAAACGCACTAGAAAACAGTTCGCACAAAATGCACATTTTTGATTGTGAATTGAAAAATCCTAAAAAATGGATAACATGACTTATCCGCACATTTTTTGGGTCAAATACTATCCAGTCAGGTTTATTTTTTTTTATTAACCTATTAAAAATTTTTTTACTTTCTCTTCTATTTCCCATTTTGTAATTCGCTGTTTATATTTTTTTTTAAGTATATTTACATCGGCTTTTGTGCTCGATATGGTAAGTTTGGAGTGTTTACATATTTGAGTTCCAGGAACTGAACACCTTTTTTGTTTTCCCCCCTCTTCGTTTTTTTGTTTGATATGTACATATGTATATAAAAATTTTAAGGTTAAAATAAATTTTCTACCTATTAATGATCTGATTCGGGGGAATTTTCTACAATATTTAATAAAAAAATTTTTTAATTACACTCTTGCCACGCTTTAAAATTTTTGATTTTTTGATTAATGTTAATGTTCAGAGAAACTCTTTTTATTACTTTGGTTTATCAATGGCGGTATTTTTTACTTCTCGTGTAAAACCGGGAAAAAGTATATTTCTTATACAGTTTTCTTATACTTCTGATTTTTGTAGTTTTTCACCAACTGGTGAAAATATACCGGGTATTTTCACCAAGGGAAAATCCCGGGGCAGGAAACCCCGGGGGGCCCAAAAGTCAGTCAGCCGGTTGTACGAAAAAGACTTTGGGTTTTTTGAGGAAGGGCCCCAAGCTTTAAATTTTTCATGAAAATAAATTTTTTGGGCTTATCATCGATGCTTTCCCCCAGGGTAGTGGAATGTTGGACAGTTTTCGGGTACAAACCTTCTGAAACCTATTAACACCTCGGAGGGGGAAGGTGCCATGAAAAAAATTCTTCCCCGGTTGAACAATGGTGACAAAGTATTTTCAGTTCTTTAAAGTTTTCATTGTGTATTAACGTTTTATGTAAAAATTATGTACTTTTGTAATTTTAATTATATAAAACATGTTTACGTAAATAGTGAAATAATATTATTATTAACAGTACTAAAATTATACGCATAGAATGGAGTTAATAACGTACTATAAATTTATTTATTGCTGGTGTAATGTGCAAGGCAACGCCGTTGTGATTTACTGAGGGTTTATGGGAGACAATGATCCACAGAGTCCTGCCATCCTCCATCCCCCCATCTCTCTCTCTCTAACTCTTCTCTTTCTGTCTCTGCCTGTCTCTCTCTCTTCTCTCTCTCTCTCTCTCCTCTCTCTCTCTCTCTCTCTCTCTCTCTCTCTCTCTCTCTCTCTCTCTCTCTCTCTCTCTCACACACACACACACACACACATATTGGCTGTACGCATACATTCACCTATGCATTATTAATTAAGACTGTCGGTAAGTGATGTTAGAGCCATGTCATATCTATTAGAGTTGCTGCTGTGTGTCAGTACACAGGTTCAAGAGCGTTTGGGGCAAATTGCGTTTGTTACTGGGATGCTGGTATAACATTTCCAACCCTTCCCATAGTTGTGTTTGGATTCTTAGAGCATCCCTGATGATACTTTTTATCTTTCTTTGAAGTTATGTTTATGTTTTAAGCCAGAATAAGTCAACAGGAGCAACTATGTTGTGTTAATATGTGTACTTTGTAAACAGTGTTATTATTAATATTTTGATTAATTTTACCTTCTACGTTGTATCTCTGAGAACTTCACTGAAAAGATGTATCTAATTATTACTCAATGAGTTATACTTTGACCTAGCAAAGCCACAAGTAGTGATCTGTCTGCTGGAGACGTTTTATACCATATGCTCGAGATTTGTTTACCATAGACTTAGTTATTTTATGTTTTCAATCCCCCCATAATTAGTTACAAAATCCAAGATGAAAAAAATAAATAGTAGGAAATATATATAAACAAAGTGAGTTATTAAAGGATATCAGAATTACCATAAACTTTCAAAGCAAGAAATTGATGATAAATTCATAATCATGACATAGAAATCATACACGAGACAAAATATGAGAAATGGAATAAACGCAATAAATCAAAATTAAACAACAGAAAACATGAAAAAATCTTATTCTCAGGAGAATCTGAGTAGAGTATTCTCGTCGATCTAGAAACACTGCCGGATTCCAGGATAATGACCATGGAAAAGAATGTGATAATGGGGGGTCTGCATGACCTTAGGGCTGTCAGGGTACAAGTTTAATATGTTTAATCATCCCCCAAGGGGATAGAGAGACTTATTTCTGTGTATTACTAAGTATAAGAAGGTAGGTAATGATCACTTCTGACTCCCCAAACTCTATCACTCTGATAGATGGGAGAGGCAGTACAAAGGATTCAGGTGACTGGGTACAAGCTTGCCATCTCCGAGGGAGTTCCCCGGTCTGCAACTCACTGACGCAACTGTTGCTACTTCACAACACTGCTGGGTTTAAAAGAACGGGGTTTAATGGGGGGTTAGCTGGTCTCCGAGGGAATGTTGCTCGCCCGCCCGTACCTCAGCAAAAAAGGTTTTCTTCCGGCTACTACGGTACTGTTTATTCTTGCAGCTGCTAAAATCTTTCCAGGTGGGGGGAGCTTAAAGCAGTGAGAAAGGTCATCAGGGAAGACCTTTGTGTGATAGAGCCTTATAGGAACTTTGACATATATATTTTCCTCTTACCACTCTCAGATGGGGAGAGGCTTAAGTGGTGCGATATTGTTTATATATTATTTTATATATGTTTTTAGACTAGAGAAGATATAATATATAGTTATATGTAAATAAAAATAAAATCAGAGTTTGACAATATTTTTATTAATTCACATACAAAAAGGGCAAAAGCTGTGCAAAGTTTTTTTAGCGCGAGCAAAGGGGCGAAACTGTGAAAGTTTTAGTGGTTAGACTGAATGACTGCGCTCCTCCTGTTCACTTTCTGTAAGATTGATAACTCCCGCTCGAAAATTATTTCCTTTTCAGGTACTCATCATCTGCCTTACTCCATCTGCTGTTTTTACCCCATCTGCTGTCTTTACTCCATCTGCTGTCTTTACTCCATCTGCTGGCTTTACTCCATTCCAGCATTTACTCTCACGTCGGGGGGTTTTCCCTTCCTTCTCCGACTGCTTTTTCAGGGTGCGCTTCAAGGTCGCCAGTTTTTCAGCACCTGCTGGGCAGTGACCTCAACGGGTCATCAGATTGAGCAGTAGCGAGCGTAGAGAGGTCCACAACGAGGTCATCAGACTGACATGAGGGAAGGCTCTGCGTTTCATCGTTGTCGAGATCTGGTTCTTTCTTCATAGGCTCCTCTATATCGATGAACTGTTCCCATCTTCCAAGGCTGTAAGTCAAAAAGAGAACATATTATCACTTTCAAATAAAGGAGTGGGACTGTCTTTTAATCTACCAAAGGAGGGAAACATAGAAGACATACCCTTTCCTGAGGAAGTCTATGTTTGCGGTTTAGGAGTTTGATGCCGGCGTGTTCCTTCCCTTCCAATCTACCAGCCGATAAAATCAAAACTTTACAAATTCTGACGGGCCAGTGAAAAAACTGTTGAAGAAAAAAGGAGACTAAAATTTTAAAATTTTTTTTATAAGTCTCTTGCGCTCTTTTTGTTTCGTTAATATTCAAAGAGAAGTATCCAATCTACCAGCCGATAAAATCAAAACTTTACAAATTCTGACTGGCCCAGTGAAAACTGTTAAAAAAAAGAGATTTCAACTTTAAAAATTATTATAAGTCCTTGCACTCGTTTGTTTCGTTAATATTAAAAGAAAAGGGTTTTAGCAAAATAAATGTCTCGTTACCAGAATCGAGAATGTCTGCTTCCTTCACCATGATGAGAGTAAAGGCTATGGAGAGGTCAGCCTCTATCTTTTGCGGGGAAAGACAGCTTCAGCGGGCTCTTATATACAGCTCAGAGAGGACCTTACCAGCCAGGAGGGGTATTTGGGGGTTTACTCTCGTCAGAGGTGACCTTCCTCACAGAGGGAAAGCACAATGAAACCTTGATACTTAGGCAAAAGGGTAATTTCACAGGGAGGTAACATTTTAAAATTCTCTCTTAGCATTTTGCTATCACTAATCTGTCATTGATAAAAAGCGATTTTCCGAAAAATTTTTTTTAAAAAAAATATAAAGCTCTTTTTAACCCCACAAGGCTTGCTTTATGAAAAAAACATCAAAAACATATAGACCGCAAGTGAGTGAAAAATCACTTTGTTTTTGGGCCGGATAAACGATATAAATATTTAATTTTATTTAGTTTAAATTTTTTTTTTAAATTTATGCCATAATTCTCTGGTTTTTTCCCGTAACTGTTAAAGAAGAAGGATAGACTATTTTTCTTGCCCAAGAGAAGAAAAAAAAAAATGACCCATTACTTTTGAACTTTACGAAGGAAGATATTCTTACAAGCACTATGGGCCTGTCTGAGGGATAGCCATCTAATCTTATTTGCTTTAGAGCGTCTATAGTGAAACAGCCAATATATGTGACTATTTCCTAGGGCGGGAATTAAATATTATTTTTTTTGCGCAATTCTTTTTTTATTTATGTTTCGCACATCACAATGAACAGATCTTTTTCTGGTCGAGGTGGATAAAAACCAGTGGTCTGAGCAAATAATAAAACTACCTTATTATGAGGGGCGGGCTTAGAGAACTGAAATTCATTCTCAAGTTCCCAGATTTTTCAATCGGAGAGCGTCTTCCACTTGGCTGTCGGGTTAAATTGAAATTTTGATGGTTCGCCCGGAGGGAATATTCTAGAGAATTAAATTTTCTTCCTCAATGCCCAGAGAGTTAATTGCTTTCATAATTTTAATTTACTATAATGATGGGGGAAATCACTGCTTATGCGATAAACTGTATTATTATTAATACATACAGATAAACTGGCTAGATCCCCATGCTCAAAATATAGACCATTCCTTATGTTTTCCTGCATAGGCTGTCATGGGCAAATTACCATGAAAATTTTGGCGGGAATTACATGACCCATGGCTGATCTATTAGGAGGCTTGTTTGATTGTGACCTAGCACATAATTTTACTTAGAGTGCGATTAAAAGTATATATTATCGGCTTTGCGTCTAAGGCTAGGACTTGTTCAGGGCCTTATAACTGATGTATATGGGTATACCCTATTAAGCCATAGCTTAGCGTAATTAATTTGGAGCTGGTAGGGTGCTGGCATTCATCGTCTGTTTTTAGAGTCCACGTTTGAGGGGATTAATTCCAGCCTAATTTTTAAATCGATATTGTCAAGCAGATATTGGTCCAGAGTGGATTATGTCCAGAGCCAAGGAAAACACAGAGTTATGCCCTGTTCTTTATCATTCTTTGTCAGTATCTGTGGTTCTTTTGCCGATGTGCGGGCGAAATAGGCTGTATCGAACAATTTAGTTATACCTTCTCCTCCTTTATAGTCGGGCAAGAGATACCCCAGTCGGGCGATACTCGGCAACTGGCTTCGTTTTACTGAGCTGCAGAGTTTAATGAATGACCAGTAATTTAAAAACTAGAATTTGTTTCCGTTATTTGCTCGCCCAGGAAACACTGGACACTTTTAAATAACGTGTTGGATAGGCCATTTATCAATGCCACGTTGCTTGTTTCCCCTAGTGGACTTTGCCCATCAGCCTCTGTTAGAGTCACTCTAAATTCTATAACTATTTTGCCTAAATCTAGAAATGCTCCGGGAACTCCAGGAATTCTAAATTCTAGATAATTATCTTTTAGTTTTTGAGAGAGAGGAAGGTTTACTGGTAGAGTATCAAAACTCTGAGTGCGAGCTATGGAACTCTCAACTTGTCTCAGTCTATGCGGTCGCGGGAATTGATTAATGACGCTTGAAGAATAATCATTTAACGGGACTTTGAGTCCACTGTTTTCAGCCCCGACACCCGCCATGGCTATAAAGCAACTTTTTATACGAGAGAGAATACATCCGTTTTTTTAAGAAAACTTGGCTTCGTCGGCGTTTATTTAACCTGCATTTTTATTCACCCGTCGCTTACCCACCCTGTTTACTCTGCCACCTGTAATAATTTTTCTTGCAACTCCTTTTAAAGCATCTATCCCGTGAGATTTAAGAGCAGCTTTCATGTCTGTTTTTCCAGACTGATAATCATCGAGCATTTTAGTTCCAAATTCTACTGCACTTGGCAGCCAACTCTGAAAAGAAAAGGTAAAGCTCTTTTAGTAGACCCGCTAAAGCCGAAAAAAAAATCCCCCACCTCGGACTCTGTATGGCGCGTGAAAAGTTTGTATTTTTCCCCCAGACCAGCTCCCACATGGGAGGGTTTTAGGGAGAATAAACTCGAAATTCCTGTCAGAGGGCACTTGAAAGGGTACACGCATGTTTGGCGGTTAGAGAAAAAAATAACCATTTTTACGCTGAGTTGGTTCTTTTATTTATCGGTCTTACATGTAACACTACGGTAGTGGAATGACCGCTTTCAAAAGACGATTACGACCAAACTGATCTGTCATTTTGATAGTATTTTATCTAATTTAGTTACGCATAGAGGTTTGTACATCATGGGATGAGCGCCTTTGAAAAACTCTCCTGAAAGGCGAAAGCATCCAAAATATTGACTAATGACTGCCGTATATTTGCGGTTCCAAATATCACTATATATTAAAACTTTAATCAACTCCGGCAGTGGGATCAGGTTTGAATGGGGCAATCTGCTTGGGGAGGGAGCCCCCCTCGGGGCACGTCACTACGAAATAAATAATATTTTCAGCACTGCTAACCCCAAGCACCCGAGCTATTCTCGGTTTAAATTGAGCTTTAAATAAAGTGGCAGCTTTTGTTTTTTCCGGTAAAGGTTCGCGATCTCGTCGAAACTAAAACCCTCCCAATTCCGGCATTCATAATTGAGTATTTTCCCTTTCGGGAAATGTGCCGAATAATTATCTCTAAAGGCTTTTTTTTTAATTTCAGCTGTTAGCTGTCGATTAATTTCTTCAATAATATGGCTGGAATCCGTCGATAACACATCATTTTTTAGTAGAAAGTGGTGGACTACTGCTTCTGTACTTATTCCTGTTTCAGTAATGTGATTTTGTATAATGTCAATTCCCGCATTCGGCATCGTCTCTTGTTAGAACATTGAATTTTTTGGGATACAAAACATTAAGCAAGGCTTTTTCGTAGTTCAAGGATTTATTTAAAGGCGTCGCAGTAATTATATTTTGAAAGGCCGAAGCTGTATTGTCGAAAATGTCAATATTTTCTAAACTGCTCAAAAAGATATATTTCCCCGGACCCCTCTGTCCATGTTGAGGGACAGAGACAGTATGAGGCAAATACAAAATATAAAACCATTTTTTATATTTTTTAAAGGCTTAAAAAAACTTTAGTTTGAAGACTTTACATTTTTTTTTTTTAAATTTAGTTACAGCATTTTAGGAATAAAATATCCACATCATCGTGCTGTCGTTTGCTTTTTTCCCGCGTGAAGTGACTCGACCCCATCAGGCATGTCCATTTCACGATGCCACTGTCTCGTTTAGTTCCAATCCCACCGGCTGGACTGACGTCAGCACCTTTGGAAACCGGGCCGCTGCCGCTGCTGCTGCTGCTGCCGCTGCCGCCACCGGCACTGCTGCCACCGCTGATGCTGCCAGTCCCCTTGCTTCTCCACAGACAGCTGTAGTATTTTCCGTTCTAGAACTTCGGGGGAGGCGCGGGGTTAAATTTCCACCTCATCTAGGATGATTTTGGGTTTACTGTCAAGTTGGGGTCATGACGGTACGAGCAAGCATGTCTGAATTTCCCGTTTCATTTAATAGTCTTGAAATATGTTAATGAGAGGGGATATTCAGGTTGCCATTCATCGGCCTTTTTTCTGCTCATCCCAAATGTACTGGGGTAAAATTACCCGTTTGATGTTGCCATTGGCTATCACCGCCCGTCCCAGGGACACCGGGACATAATTTAAACCAAATCGTCGATTCTGTTGCGTGTCCTTGCTCAAACCCGTACATAATGCGTGTCGAGACTACGCTCTAATTGCTGTTGCGCAATTTCATTCTTTTCAAGACAAGGACCCGCTGAGAAACTGGCATTTAGCGCTGCAAGGTGGGTCTTAAAAAATCCCCCGGCCTGTCATCGAGGGTGTTGGTGCATGGTGGGGGTGATTTTAGGACAATTTCCCCGGGTGTGCCCCAATCTGCAGCTATGGCACGGTTCAACGAGGATTAGCGATTTTCGCTCTTTTTGGGAAAATGGATATTTTTCCCAGAGTGAAAGACCCGGGCTCGTAGGGACGAGCAGAAGTAGCGTTGTGGGGATACACGATAAATCCCCATATCCAGGAATTCTTCGCCCGTTATTCCCCCGACAATTACTGGAAATTTATTTTCCCCATTCTCGTCAACAGTGGGTTCCTTAGAGTCCTCGTGAGGGAGTGAGACGGTAATGTTTATCGGTACGTGGGCCCGGACGGGTTTAAATACCGTGTGCTGGGGGCCTCCCACTCCGCGGGTGGGTTGGTAGGGGTTTGGGGACTGCTCTGGGTCGACATTCGTCTAAGGTGCTTATACAAGCTTTGGGCCCCTTCAAAAGCTTCTTTCATATCCGGAAATCATGCGTAGCATTTCTAAGCGTCTGATTTCAGCCTCAGTTCTTTCTGATTAAAATTGTCATATAAATTTTTCAATTTCATCAAAAAGTCTTAGTAAATCTGGTCATGGGGCAATTGACTTTGAAGGATTCGTAGGTTTGCCATAAACTTTGAAATCAAAACGAGCCTTTGAAAACACACTTGCTGATAAATCTTTCTCTTGACGTTAATTGATGTAATAATATCGACAAAATGGGGCCCTTTTTTCTCCTTCTTCATTAAACGGGAGATTAATTCTTCGGATAATCAAACTGATGGCTGGTCCATTTTTTTTTTTTTTATGAATAGCACTTCGAGAAGGAACTTCTTGTCTCTATCCTGTCCCGGTATTTACTAAAGCAGCCAAAGCTCTTTCTCTCGACTTTATGAAAGCTTAAATTTCAATAGGCTAGCCAGAGCGGCTTTTTTTCCGCGCTCTTTTTAACATAAAAACCGCCTAATAATTGTTTTCTCGCCTTGTGATTTTTTATAAATCTTGGCTCTAATCTAATAAGGGTCACTAATTCCCTTAAAGGGCAAAAGTTTTTATCGATGTACGCTCGACTGCTTGTCAAAGATTTAATGATTTGTAAGATGTTTAAATTATGGTATGGAGGAATAAAATACCTCTCTTATCCAGCGAATAAAAGAATTATTTTTTGAAAAGATTCAGCATGGATTTCGCGTTGGCAATTCTTCTCTCGTGAAATACAGATCAATTTTTTCATTTAAATTTGGGGAAGAGTCCTCAGGCGAGAGAGAAAGACTGTTGTTTTTTTTTGATATTAAAGAAAAAAGTATTTCCGGCGGGAGTTTATTATTGCCATATTTTTTTTTTTTCTGCCGGAACCCCCGACCGCGCGGGCCCCAACACCGGTTTTGGGGGCCCCACTCAGGGGGAGGTGCCCCGCCATTGGTGGCCAACCGAAAACCCCAGGGCGGGCCCACCTGGGGGGCCGCCATTCCACCTTTTTGTGTTTTTTATTGGGGCTGAAATTCCCACCACATAGGGGTGGGACGGTGCCTGGAAGGGGGGAAAGGGAATTCCTTTGGGCTTGGAGTGGGGAAGGGTTTATTTTTCCTTTTTTTATTATTTTCGGGGTAGCGGGAAGATTCCCTTTTCCACCACATTATTTTTCTTTCTTCTAAACAAAAGGAGTTTGACCAGGAGGTGGTTAAGATTGGTTCCATAAAATAAATTTGGGTTAAGATGGACTTCCACCCCCACGTTAAATTTATTAAACTTTTCCAGGGGTGACCAGAGGTAAGAGTGTAGTTAAGATGGCTCCTCCCGCTGACCAGAGGTAAGAGTGTAGTTAAGATGGCTCCTCCAGCTGACCAGAGGTAGGGGTGTAGTTAAGATGGCTCCTCCACGCTGACCAGAGGTAAAAAGTGTAGTTAAGATGGCTCCTCCACGCTGACCAGAGGTAAGAGTGTAGTTAAGATGGCTCCTCCACGCTGCCCAGAGGTAAGAGTGTAGTTAAGATGGCTCCTCCCGCGACCAGAGGTAAGAGTGTATTTAAGATGGCTCCTCCCGCTTCGAAAGAAGAATATTTTTTTTTATAAGTGGAGTTCGTTTACGGGCAACGGTGAGAATGTCTCCTCTAAACTTCTTTAATTTGCTCAAAATGGTCGGTTCTACTTTTTAGTTTTTTTCTTAAGAAAATTAGTAAATATCTCAGATATGCAATTAATTTCTTTTTTTTTTAATTCCTTAATAATACGATTGCGGCTTTAGCTGGAAGTTTGTTTAATAAAATTAATTTAAAATCTCTGTGTTGCACTGCCAGGGGCTTACCCCTGTCTGACATTTTGCTGTCCTTCTCGTGCACCCAGCTATCTGCACTTCGGGGATAACCCACCCAGCTTACCAGGTATTCTCTACTGCCGTCAGTTTTTCTTCTTTTCCCTCTCAATATTTAATGGGAAAAAATTCAGGTAGAGATGTTTCTATTAATTCCTGAGCGTAAATTGCCGAGTATTTTTTCCCCGCTCAGGTCGATAAGAGAATTTTGGGGGATTACTTGCGAATTATCAACCGATTGGATTTTAAAAATTTTTTTCGGTGTTTTAGGCCAATAAAATCTTGTGAAATATCCCCCGGTGGCTAGTTATCCGCACATGCGCTCCAGGAGTCAGTCGTGGACTAGTACGAGGCTGATGAGGACGGGCATTTAAATACATTAGCCCAAACTGCCGACCCAATGTCTCGAGGAAGACTCAGAGAAATTGCACTTGATGTGGAGTTTGACCTTTCTTGAGAGAGGTGTGAGGAGTTGAGTTGTAAGTTTCTACTATGGCTGGTAATACCTCTATATATTTAAAGGAAATTTTTTAGTCATATAGCGGTAGATTCTATGCTTAAGCTGCGAATAGCTCGTTCCGCTATTGCAGCCTTAGTGTCCGAGAAGGTATGTATAATTTAATATTTTTTTTTTTTTTAGGTAATTCAGAAGAGGACGATTATAAAACTCGGTCCCTCTGTCCGTGTGTAATCTCGAAATTCCACGGGGAAGGGGGGGGGCTTTCTATAATATTTCGTAAGGCTGGGCAAGACGCTTTTTGAGTTTTTTCTGACTAGTTTCCCACCGCCTTCATTAACCTTGAAAAGACATCAATGCATAACAAAAAAATATTTAATGCCGCCATTGTGGGAATGTAATAAAGTCATGTCCGCCAAGTCGAGGTGAGTATAATGCGAGGGGGGAGCGGCTATGATTTTTTCCCTCTGGGAAATCGCAGAGGCTGCAATTTATTTCAAAGTATAGGCCCTCTGAGAAAGAGAGATAATTTTACTACGTCTTTATAAGTAATAGAGGCGTTTTTCTCCCTAGCTGCTCTAAAAAGTTTGTTAACATTCCCAGTAAAAACCACCGGGGCTATTGACGGGCTCTATATACTTTTTCTAGAATTTTCTTTTATGTGAATTTAAGGCCATTTTGTTTTTACCAGTGGTATACAGTTTCAAAAGTTGCCCTCTCCGGTAATGAAGCTTCGTAATTGAATTTCCTCTGGAGCGGTTAAATCAACCAGAAGATAGCCGTATTTTTTCCGCAGTGACGTGACGATATATCTAACAAATTTCGGGGCTAGATTTTTTCCATAAATTTGTTCCCGAGACATTTTCCAACTGAGACAGATCTCGTTGTCTTTTAAAAAAATATATGGTAAAAATTAGCGTGATCGTTTTCGAGCGTATTTTCCTTGTGGAAATAAATTTTGAGTATGAGAATTACGGATATTTGCTCGTGTTTTTCCTCTAGTAAAATATTATTAGCTTAATATCACTCTTAACTGCTTCATTAAAAAGGTCATCAATTTATACAAAAGGAGCTATTGTCTGTCTCAAGGGGATTTTGGTAATCCGCCGGGTTAATTTAGACCTTTCACTAAAATGATTTTCTCACTAAAAGAGGTGATTTGTTTCAAAGGGTGAGTTTTATTCATCCAGACTGGAAATGATTATTCTCGCGAAAGAACCGGGATATTTTTACAAAACGCTCCACTAGATTTCTCTTGCCTGCTCCGCAAAAAACCAGCAACAAGTATTCTTGCAGGGGTCTCTGAAAATATTCAACTCTTCCTCTGTAAAGGTACAGACCTTGTCCATCTTCCCATCTCAAATGAGCCTTTTTGTGGAAGAATCATCTTATATATAAACATTTCTTTTTAGTTCAAAGCAGAGGGGAGGGGGGAGTTTATCCCGGAGATGAAGATAACAATGCCAGCATGTCCTTCTCCCGCCAGAAGACCATAGAAAAAAGCCCGACCGACAGTGAAGGTCGTCTGGATATTACGCAGTTTCACTTCCTCGGGCGGGGCCCCTACGCCAGGTGGCGGTGGGTAGAATGGAGGTCACAGACAAAGAGAAGCAGGCCCCGCCACTTTCTGCCAGCTGATGGCTATTTATTTATTTTTATTTTGGGGAAAAATATATTATTATTATTATTATTTTTAAGAATATTTAGTTTTGGCGATGGACAGAAATCTATAATTAATCTTTCCCTCGCCTCGGCTTTATACAAATGGGAAATTCACATGACTATGGCAATTTACATAATCCTCCCTACTTGCCCGGTCTAAATTCTTATTTTTTCGTTCGGGAAAAGAGTTCTTCCCAGATTTTATCCCTCTTACTTTATTGACAATAAGAAATCTTTTCTAGATTATATTTATAATATATAGACTTGCAGGGGTTTTTGTTTTTAAAAAATTCTCGTGAAAATAGAGAGAGACGATGTGAAAAAAACCGTACCTCTACTTTGGGGAAAATTAAGCACCTTATGAGCACGCTATCCTAAAAGCGAGCTAATAAATACGCTCACCTTTTCTTAGGGGGAAAGGGGTCTTCCCGCTCACTCAAGAAAGTTACCAGCTTAGATTAGAGCAGGTAAAAACTTCTCTATTATGGGAGATTAAAAATTTTTAATTTAAATAATTTATGGAATATGGGGTGTGTGTGTATTTACAGCTATGGCTTCGTCACCCAGTCGCAGATGCCACCTATGCGGGGGATTATACCCTCAGGATGCAGGCTCATCACACATTTCCCCCGTAGTTTCTGCGGGCTATCAGTGTGTGTAGCGAATGTCTCAGCTCATCGCAGGAGATGCGTGACAAGTGAGATTACCAGGTTATTGCTTGAATTGATGTTTTCCTTAAAACTGCTATTTTCAGATAATGAAATAAGTCTTTGAGCTAATAATTTTTTTCCAACAGTTGGGGGCGGGGCAATACTCAAGCAGATGATCCGGGGGGGGGCCAGGAAGAAAGAGGTGAGCGCTCTTTTCTTAATCAATTATTTTTTTTTAACAGTCAAACATTTTTAAGATATGTTTTAAAAATATCTCACTAACAAGAATAAAAATCATTTTGAGAACTGCATATATTCCATAGATTGCTTAGCTTCTCCCAGTTTTATACTTTAACAGTAACATTTTTTTAAAAGATTGCTCGAGTTATAATTAGTCTAGTATGACACTAAAACAAAAGAATAATAAATAAACTTTCGCTAATTAATTATGCAGATCAGTCCCGTGTCCTCCGATGAAAACTTCGACCGTAACACTCCCACAAGAGCAAGTTGAGCCGATTGCCGGTCCCAGTGGATGGAGACCAGCCGCCACAAGTGACAGCTCCTCTTCCAAGGATCATTACTACTCTTTCTTGGGTTCCCCCTCCTCTGCTAAGCGAAGGTTCACTTCAGGTAAAAAAATTTTCGTTCAGATGAGGAAGAGAGTGAAATGGGAGACGATTCCATTTCAGAGGAACCACACATCTTTGAGCAGACAGAATGTTTTCAAGGTCACTTCTGTCGAATAAAATATTCAATTCCTGGCTCTCATAAACACGACCCCATATTATTTCTTCAGTCCTTCGCAACAACATTTATACAGCATATATTGCATTTTATCACTGTTCTATCAGGACGAGCACTTTATGAAAATGCTCTTAGGATTTATGCCGAACTGAGCCTTATTTTGCGCAGACAGTCGCTACTGGGAGAGGATGACAGTCGTGAGCATTATATAACTTTTCCCGCGCAACTAGTTACACGAGATGATATATCTCGGCTCTTACGGTCATGGAGGGAGTACCTTAGCACGCGATTAGAAACTGAAATTTCATTCGGGCGAGGGGTCAGGCAAAAAACTAGATTATATAAAGGGTTTTCATATTGTAATATGGGAAGAATGGGGGTGCGTGGATACCTAGGGACTATATAGAATATCCCACATCTTTTCGAGGGAAAAATCAGATATTTAACCCCAGAGGAGTAAAAAATAGCTGTTTTATTCAATGTCTGGCGGCCTTTTTCTGTCGTAGATTGGCTTTGGGGGTGTATAAATCAGACGATATTTATCTAGATGTGATAGCCTTCAGAAAAATTTTTCAATTACTCGCCGGAAATGACTCTCCCTGTCCAGTGGAGTGACATCCACAAACTCGAGTCTGACAACAAAATATCAATATTTATTTATTGCTTAACTTCTCATGAAGGGACCTATCATGCTACTTTAGTCGTAGGGGTAGTAATAAATATTCACTGGTAGTGGGCCCCCGTTATTGTTGGGAAAAGACTCATGTAGCTTTAATCAAACACTTCCAGAAATATATGAGAATTTTCTCCGAAAACATTCACGCAATAAGCACTTTTGCTTGAATTGTTTAAGTGAATATAGTGACATTTGCAACTTAAAAAACTCATTTCAAAATTTATGCGACAACCAACAAAAGTTGATTTTCCCCAGCTGGAAGCGTTTGCAAAAATTTAAAAATACTCACAAGGGCTACTTGCCCTCTCATACTGCCTTTGTGGATTTAGAAGCTTACCCCGATAATCGTAAGCCAGAGGGGGTAATAACAGCTAGACACGTAGCAATGCTTATGGCTATATATGATAGACAGAAAATAACACTATAATAGATAGATTTTGTCCCCTCCGGGGGGTACAGTGTATTGATCATTATGTATGATAGGCTTTCGTCTTTATGGGATTGGATAAAGATGGAAACTCCCTGTTATCCACTTCATATGGGCCAGGGAGAGCATATACATTTTGCCATACAGAAGAAGTGCAACTTCTGTCATCAGGACTTTACTCTTACCAAACCAAAGGTGAGGCATTCATGACCATCTTATGCCTAAGGCTAATTATTTAGGAGCACTCTGCATAATTGCAATTTTAAGGCAGAAAAATTCAGGTAAATTTTGCCTGTTATTATTTTATAACCTATCATATGATATGGCTTTGATAATTAAAGAACTAAGTGTTAAAGCCCCAATCAAATTTTTTTAATGGAAACAGGGATATAAATTCCTAAAGTAGAAAATAAGGAGCAATACGTTTCCTGGATAGTCTAGCCTTCTTGTCCGCTGGTTTGGCTAGTTTGGCTCAGGCGCACTAGCTTCAAAAATCACCCTTGAAATTCACAAGGCGATGATAAGTCATCTATCCCCCGAAAGTTGGGGATGCTTATTAACCGGCAATCAAGTGTTCCTTATGAATATTGCAGCTCCCCAGAAAGGCTCGAGAGAAGACTTTACCCCAAAAAGAGCTTTCTACAGTTCTCTGTCTAAGAAGCATATTAGCCAAGAAGAATTCGATCTTTCTCATTCTGGTTTGGGAGAAAACAGCTTGTCAAACTTAGGAGACTATCTCCTTTGTATATCTCAGTTTTGATGTAGACTTTGGCTGACATATTCACCTTGCATTTGGAGATTATTATACACATCTATAATCTAGATGTTGTTCACTTATGTTTCTCTCCCCGGCTTTGCATATGATGCTTTCTTAAAAACCATGGAGTGGAATTAGAATTAATTACTGATTTAGGAGCTTTATAACATCATACAGGGCTAATATAAGAGGCGGCTTCACTTACTGCTGTTAGGACGTTTGCTCGGCAATAACCAGTTCATTTTAAAGCCAATTTTGATGAGAAAAACTTGTAAGTAAATTTTTTTCTATACTGGGATTTTAATTCTCTTTATGGTTCTGCATTGACTGAGGCGTGCCTACGCCAAACATTCGAAAACTCTCACCCGGAAATGGTGAGTTTTCTCGCAAATGGTGGTCTTTCCAGAAGAATCCTCAAGACTCCCAAAAAAGGGTTTCTGGCTTCTTATAGACACTCTAGGAATAGCCCAGAATTAGCTCGCTACACGGATGACTTACCACTATGTCTCTATCACAAACAAGATAACATTAGATGATCTATTTGAGTACAGCAAACAGCTATTGGCAATCAGTAAATCCAAAAAATACCCGTAAAAATACTAAATTAGTGGGGGACCAAACTCCCCAAACGAAACTACCCAATATCATTGCCTTTATTGCAAATTTTTTCTTGGAGATAGGTCTACAAATTTAGAAAATTCATAGCATATATGAATTCTCACAAGGAAAATATCTGGCGGGCTTTGTTGAAAAGAACGTGAGGCAACGTAATAGTAGCACTAGTAAAGACTGTCAGCGATTATTTAAATTGTTGACCAATTCTGTATTCGGCAAGGACATTGTTTTTAAACCATCAAAATATGCCAACAAAAACGAAGCTCATAACATCAGCAGGAGCATTTTTTGCGAGCGGTGAGTTAGCCACTATTTAAGAAAGCCATAAAGCTTTTCAGAAAACAAAAGTATTGGTTACGACGGGGACGCCAGCCATAAAACTCACTTACCCTAAATTTTTATAGGCTACCAGATACTAGAACTCGCCAAATTTAAGCTGTACCATTTTTGGTATATGATTCTTAAGAAAAAAATACCAAGACAAAATAAAATAATCTATCAGATACCCATTAGTGTCATCGCCTGTTTAGAGGGCATCAAAAACCTTACTGATGAAATCGGTAAGGGAACCATTGAGGAAATGGATAGACACATCTAATTTTCCCCACAGATCATCCTCTCTACAATGACTCAAGGAAGGGATCTTAGGCTTACTTAAAAGTGAGGTGGGGGACCGCCTTATTTCAGAAATAGTTTTGCATTAAAAAACCCAAATGTATAGCATCCTGCTAGCAGATAATAACAACACTATCGCGGCCGAAAGGTTCCTCAGTCTGAACAACAATTATTAACTCATAATAACTTTAGAAGTTTTGCTGGAAGGGCGGTTCTAAACATACCTTCCAATATAGTCAAATTAGAAATTTAAAAGGTCAGATGACCACTATCCCACTAGGAAACAAGGTTTTAGCTCATTTGATATAAGCGCTTTTACTTAGATGCCTATCACACCTTTTATCCTATGGTCATTTCCAGATGCCGAGAAACAAAGTTTAAATTTTTTAAAGATAAAACAGATGACAAAGTGGGGAAGACGAGGAAGCTAATAGCCCGTAAATGAAGAAGGGAGTACAGAAGAAGAGGAACTAGAGATGAGAGACAGTTGCAATCTTTGGCGGGGAAGAGAAAAAACCGTAAGAGATTTTTTTCCCCCGGGTCAAGGGATCGACGCGAGAGAGGTAGATCTTCCGCCACTGCTGTAGTTTCATGCTCTTAGAAGCTAGCTGTTCTGAGGGGGAGGAGGAATAAAACAATGTAATGTTAACTAATAAATATATTTGCTAAGTGAGACTTTTTGTTTTCACCCTTGAAAAATTTGGTTATTTCCTTTTTTCACCCCAGATGCCCCGTGTACCCGGGAGAGCGAGCGCAGGGCAGATTAATCACACCGATGACCCCGAAAAGAAGCAAAGGGTGGCTGCAACACTCCCCGAGACCCCACCCAATTATTATTAAGTCGTACCCAGGCACCTGAATCCTTTGTACTAGCCTCCCATCATGGAAATAAACTTCTCTATCCCCTTGGGGGATGCGTGATGAGCCCACCCAGTTATTAAGTCCTCTGACAGTTCGAGGCTAAGCTGTCTTCCATTACCGCATTCTTTGAACCAGTCGGTGTTGGGAAGAAGTAGCACTTGCGTCAGTGACCGGGGGGAAGGGGGAACTCCCTCGGAGATGGCAAGCTTGTACCCAGTCACCTGAATCCTTTGTACTGCCTCTCCCATCTATCAGAGTGATAGAGTTTGGGGAGTCAGAAGTGATCATTATCTACCTTCTTATACTCAGTAATACACAGAAATAAGTCTCTCTCTATCCCCTTGGGGGATGATTAAACATATTAAACTTGTACCCTGACAGCCCTGAGGTTATGCAGACCCCCCATTATCACATTCTTTTCCACACTCATTATCCTGGAATCTACCACCCGGTCACCTGAATCCTTTGTTCTACTTCTGTTCCTACTTAGTAATGCATAGGAATAAGTCTCTCTATCCCCTTGGGGGATGATTAAACATATTAAACTTGTACCCTGTCAGCCCTAAGGTCATGCAGACCCTCCATTATCACATTCTTTTCCATGGTCATTATCCTGGAATCCGGCAGTGTTTCTAGATCGACGAGAATACTCTACTGCTGTAGCCTGTCATTCTTGTACTGCTGGTTTACTTTGAAATAGTTTATGACCAGTAATGGTCTGAACATCAAAATGAATATGTTGGATGATAGACTTGAATTTCTTATGTCTTCTGCCATCAAGTGGCTATTTTCATCCACCTGTAAGTGGAAGATTTGATGCGATTTCTAAATAACTTCATAAAGCTCCGTTTAAACAACACATCATTATTAAATGACGTCTCTCTCAAACAGTAAACAAGTTATGCACCTAATCATTTCCCAGAAATATGTATCGAAATGCTAATAAGGCAACAGTCCCTTGATCCGTGCCGAAGGCTGAGGTGTAGTCACCTCCGTCTCGTGGCCTTGACGATAGCAACAGAGAACAATTTCTCAGGGGATTTAGCTACCGCAGCGGACGTTAACCACCATATGATCACGGTAGAGTAGGTAACATAGCAATTTAGTGGAGTGTTTGCCTATAAATTTGTGGATTTTTCACCAAGCTTACCCTGGGTAAGTAGCAGTAATGGAATTCACTCTCACCACAAAGAAAGCCAAACAATCATTTAAAACAAGAGAACAATGATCCGGTGCCTGTGGTAAGCAAGGACTTTATCCTCTCTCGTTTCACATTTCCTGTTCCATTACAGAACCGAGAATGGGGCAGCGAGCATATCTAAAAAGGGAACTCCAGGCTTTACCGCCCATGTCTCTCACTAATAGTCTAAGCCCCTGCATATCTGAAAACCCCCGGGAGAAAAGGTACTCCAGAGTCCATGCTTAAAAAAGGTCCCATCATTTTTTTTCAGCAACCGAAAGTGAAGATTCCCTCAACTGATGAAAAAAATTATCACAGCCAACAGAATTCGAAATAAAATACGGGTAGCAAACTAAAGGGTTTTTCCCCGTGAGAAAAAAAAAACCATTTTGTTCAAAAGTATTTTTGGGAGCTATAGTTCGTTGATGTAAAATCGACGTTCCCCATGACGGGCACACAGTATTCTTTTTCCCCCTGAGTCCCCAAAGGGGGGATAAGTGTGACTATAATGACATACAGTACCGACATGTTTTAAAAAAGAGACATGTGAACAGTTAAATATCTTTTTTCTGAAGCGATTCACCACACAATAGTTTCTTCAGTCGAAAAACAGAGGAGACAGCAGAAACAAGAGAATGAAAGACGATGAATCATCCATAACCTTAGAAGACGTGTTTTGAGGGGGCAGTCCCTCAACCTGGAAAGGTTTATCTCTATAGCTGGAAAATGGGACGCTGAAGAAAGATAATGGAGACTTAAAACCTTAAAAAGGGCGAGACCCACTAAAAAAAGAAGTTTTCAGTGAGAGGCAGTGCAACAAATCTACGGGTAAGTTTGTAGCGTAAAAGGAGTGGGATTTCCCAACTGCCTCTCAGTGAATATCTTCTTTCTTCTAGTGGATCCCGCCGCCTCTGTCGCTAAGATTTTCTCTGCCTCACCTTGACGGTATATAAGCCTCCATTATGTCGCTTCAGTAAGTCCCGCGTCAGGAAACATTTGTCCAGTTTCCTGGCGAATCTTACCTGTCCTAAGCTAACCCCTCGGCTTTCAGCCCTACATTGTTCCAGCCCGGGAGCAGAATTTTTGCCCGGTGGGGGACTGACCACTTCAAAATTACGTCGTCTAAAGTTGTGAACTGAAAGCATTGTCTTTATATATCTGCTGCTTTTGCTGCCTCTGTATCCTGCCTCTATTACTACTCAACTGAAAAAGCCTACTGTGTAGGCGAAACGTTTAGGAATGAAGAAACTTAAATGTTGCACGTGTGTGTTATCGATCAGGAGGGATAAGGGAGATGACGGTGCTGGTCTTCAAAAGCAAAGCAGTTAAGGGGGACGACAGTCCCCCTGGTTCAAAAATTTTTTTTCCCCTATAGTCCACCCCGATATCAGAATCTAGCAAAAACTCAGATGTGCAAAACCCGGGAAAACCCCACGCGCCTCTTAAAAAAAACTGGGAATTACACAGGTCGAGAACATTGAACAAGTCTTACAGCGATGAAATGTGAACAAAATCTGTACAGCGATGAAAATGTGAACAAATCTGTACAGCGATGAAATGTGAACAAACTGTAGCAGCAATGAACAGTGAACAAGATCTTAGTAGCGATGAACATGGTGAACAAATCTGTAGCAACAAAATGAAACATTGAACAAGATCGAGCAGCGTGAAAATTTGAACAAGATCTGTACAGCGATGAACATGTGAACAAGATCTTAAGCGATGAACATTGAACAAGACTGTAGCGCGAGAACATGGAACAAGGTCTTGCAGCGTACAAGGACAAAGCATCATTACTTTAACGGCTTTAAATTACCCACCAGACATATTTCATCATTTCGGTTTTTTTATTGACGAGATTTTTCCCTCTCAGCGGCTTTCATCGAAATACAATGGCGACTACAAAAAGTGGAGAATAAATGTAACCTGATCCCTCCCTGGGGCCCTTCAATAATAAATTTTTGGGAAATGGCTTAAAAAAAAGGCCACTAATTTACTTCTTCAAGCAGAAAACTGACCACTTCAAATCTACAACCCACTACTTCTCTTTAACTCTTTCTTTATCGACTGAAGATGTTTGCAAATTTGACAAAAGTCTCTCAATAGAGAACCACTGTTGCACACTACTTTCTCACCAAGAGGAAAAATATACCCCAAAATCGGCACGGTGTCTGTTGTGGGGGGAAGGGGAAAAAGACAATCATAGGGAAAGCTGAGGAAAAA
>NC_069454.1:29586174-29615552 GCF_026875155.1 Cherax quadricarinatus
GACTTCAGCAGTTACAGGAACGTTAGGAAGTATTTTTCATTTCATAGAGTTATCAGGAAGTGGAATAGTCTAGAAAGTTATGTAGTGGAGGCAAGAGCCATACATAGCTTTAAGACGAGGTATGGCAAGGCTCAGGGAGCAGAGAGGAACCTAGTAGCCATCAGGGGAAGAGGCGGGGCCAGAAGCTAAGTCTCGACCCCTGCAACCACAATTTAGGCGAGTATATACATACACACACACACTGGCAAACCTGAGAATAAGCGTTCCGATACCTTAACAAGGAATCGTCAAGACACTGTACATGTGTATGTTAGGCCCATATGGAGTATGCAGCACCGTTTGGAAACCCCACACCTGGTCAAGCACTTTCAAGAATTTAGAGAAAGTACAAAGGTTTGAAACAAGGTAGTCCCAGAGCTCAAGGGGAATGTCGTACGAGGAAAGGTTTAAAGGGAAATCGGACTGACGACACTGGAGGACAGAAGGGTCAGGGGAGACATGATAACGACATACAAGATACTGCGGGGAATAGAAAAAGGTGGACAGAGACAGGATGTTCCAGAGAGGGGACACAGGGACAAGGGGTCACAACTGGAAAAGCTGAAGACTCAGACGATTCACAGGGACGTTAGGAAGTATTTCTTCAGTCATAGAGTTGTCAGCAAGTGGAATAGCCTAGCAAGTGAAGTAGTGGAGGCAGGAACCATACATATTTTTTAAGAAGAGGTAATGACAAAGCTCAGGAAGCAGAGAGAGAGAGGACCTAGTAGCGATCAGTGAAGAGGCGGGGCCAGGAGCTGAGTCTCGAACCCTGCAACCCACAATTAGGTGAGAAACAATTAGGTGAGTACACACACACACACACACACACACACACACACACACGCGCGCGCGCGCGCGCGCGCGAACGCACGCAGCACACGCACATTTAAGTCGTGCGATTTGGGCTTAAATGGCGGTCGCACTTCTTGCCGAAAAAGGCAAGCGAAAATTTGTGTATACAATAATTTTGCAAAAATCATTCTAAACCCTAACGAGAAAAAAAAATATTTCATTGCGTTTGTTTATTAAACTATTGTAAACTAATCTGAAATATATTTAGTTAGATTAGGCTAAATTAAATTGCACTTGTCAAAATAAGGTTACGCAAGTTTCCTAAGGTGTCTTAGTACAAAATCATAAATTGTATATTAACATAAATGAAAAAAAAAACATATTTTTAAACGTATAAGATAAAGTTTTAGAAAGGACTTAAATTTTAAACGAGTTCTTGCGAATTGACCAGTTTTACCTATTCGGTACGACATATATATATTATAATTATATATATATATATATATATATATATATATATATTATATATATATATATATATATATATAATTATAAAATATAAAATATATATTTATATATATTATATTTAATATTTTATAAATATATTTTATATATATATATATATATATATTTTATATATTATAAAATATATATATAGGGAACAGTATTTAGATAAGGCTAAAAAGGTCTTTGTGGCATTTATGGATTTAGAAAAGGCGTATGACAGGGTGGTAGAGGGGCAATGTGGCAGATGTTGCAGGTGTATGGTATAGGAGGTAGGTTACTGAAAGCAGTGAAGAGTTTTTATGAGGATAGTGAGGCACAAGTTAGAGTATGTAGGAAAGAGGGCAAATATTTCCCGGTAAAAGTAGGCCTTAGACAAGGATGTGTTATGTCACCGTGGTCTGTATTAATATATATATAGATGGGGTTATAAAGAAGTAAATGCGAGGGTCTTGCAAGAGGCGTTGAGTAAAGATAAAGAATCACACTAAAGTGGGAGTTGTCACAGATGCCTCTTTTGCTGGATGATCTGTGCTCTTGGGAGATTCTGAGAGAAGTTGCAGAGGTAGGTGCTTTATTTGGTAGGTTGTGCAGAAAAGAAAATTAAAAGTGAATACAGGAAAAACGAGTACATTATGAAGGATAACAAAAAGATTAGGTGATGAAAGCTGGATATCAGATTGGAGGGAGAAGTATGGAGAGGTGAATGTATCAGATATTTTGTAGTGGACGTGTCACGGATGGGTCTATGAAAGATGATGTGAATCATAGAATTGATGAGGGAAAAGGGTGGTTGGTGCACTTAAGAGTCTGTGGAGACAAAGAACTTTGTCCTTGGAGGCAAAGAGGGGAATGTATGATAGTATAGTTTTAACCAACCGCTACTTATAAGGTTAGTAGCATGGGCGATGAATGTTGCCGCTGAGAAGAAGGGGCGGAGGCAGTGGAGATTTCAATGTCTGAGGGCAATGTGTGGTGGTTGAATATATGCAGAGAATTCGTAGTTTGGAAGTTAGGAGGAAGGTGCGGGATACCAAAACTGTTGTCCAGAGGCTGAGGAAGGGTTGTTGAGGTTGTTCGGACAAGTAGAGAAGAATGGAGCGAAACAGAGTGACTTCAAGAGTGTATCAAAAGAACTGTAGGGAGGAAGGCGGGGTAGGGTCGGCAAATGAAAGGTTTGAGGGAGGGGGTAAAGGAGTTTTGATGGGACTTCCAGCATGCCAATGCGTGAGCGTGTTTGATAGGAGTTGAATGGAGTACACATGGTTTTTAAATACGTACTGCTGCCTGGAGTGTGAGCAAAGTAACATTTATTGAAGGGGTTCCGGGAAACCGCAGGCCGGACTTGAGTCCTGGAGATGGGAAGTACTGCCTGCACTCTGAAGGAGGGTGTTAATGTTTGCAGTTTAAAAACTGTAGTGTGAAGCACCCTTCTGGCAAGACAGGTGATGGAGTGAATGCTGTGAAAGTTTTTCTTTTTTCTGGCCACCCTGCCTTGGTGGGAAAACGGCCATGTGAATAATAAAATAAAAAAAATATATATATAAGATTTTAAGATATACATTGTTTATATACGTGGCATATAAAGGTACATGTTTTTACGTGTGTATCACCGTTTTTACAGGCAAAATTTTCATCAGCTCCTCAGAGCTGGGCGTGGTGCCCAAAATCCAGCAGGCATTACCCCTTTCAACAGCCGCACTGAGCCGCTGGAACAGAAAACTAGTTGCCGTGGGATCCCTAGTTACCCTTATGAGTCTTTTTCCCAGCTCCTTAAGGATTTAGGTTTCATCATTTTTCCCCATGAGACCAAGGTCCACAGAGCCTAGCGGGAACAAACATATAATGATGGCAAGTTCTCCATATTTTCTAGACTTTTGGGACTCCCTGAAGCTGGCAGCTGGGGCCTTACTCCTTACACACACACACACACACACACACATGCATATATCCGTATATATCTTATATGCAAAAATGCATACCCTGTAATATTCGCATTAGCTGCGTTGAGATAGAGACGGTTGATATATAAACGTTGAGACAGAGAGGCGGATTATGGGATGCGAGTATATCGTTATAGGATCTCTTCCAGCGACATAAGGTACAATCGCTTAAAAAAGCTATTGACAATATTTCCTTAATAATTACAAATCTGAATAATCATAGCCTCATGGAAAATATACTCTAGTTAAGATAAAAAATTATATAAAGAAAGAGGGAGTAATATTAAGCACAGACAGTAGGAGGCAGCAATGTTTTTGGATGAAATTTGAAAGAAATAGTGTTTATGAGAGTATCTGAAGGAAGAACAGTGGAGAATTCCTTAGTATCATAGCGTCAGCCTCGTCTCTTTACTTGAGAGCACCCTGAATCCCGTTACGCCCTTCTATGACTGAGAGGAAGCACCCCTAAATCCTTTACCCTTCTCGTTACTGCTGAGAGGGAGCACCCTTGCATCCCTTTACACTTCTAATTACAGATGGAGCACCCTGAATCCCTTGCAACCCTTCTCGTTACTGAGAGGGACACCCTAAAATCCCTTTACCCTTCCTCGTTACTGAGGAGGGAGCACCCTGATCCTTTTACCCTTCTCATTACTGGATGGAGCACCCTGAATCCCTTCACCCTTCTCGTTACTGAGAGGAGCACCCGGAAGCCCTTCACCCTTCTCGTTGCTGAGGAGGGTCATCCTGAATCCCTTCACCCTCTCGTTGCTGAGTAGGGAGCACCCGAATCCCTTCAACCCCTTCTCGTGCTGAGGAGGGGCACCTTAATCCCTTCACCCTTCTCGTTTGCAGATAGGGCGCAAACCTTTGAATCCCTTCACCCTTCTCATTATAACACAAGACAGCTACATTGTCCCCCCCTCTCCTTGTTATTACTCGAGAGGAAGCTCCTGTTTCTCGATACCCTCCTCATTTACTCATGAAGGTTCTCTGATACTTCATTACTCAGGAGTTAGCTCCTCGGCTCCCAAATTTCACGGGAAGGTTCTCTATGAGCACTTTCATTACTCTCTGAGCACTGCTAAACATCCTCATTTTCACTCTTCTTTTAGATGACTTGACGCTGTTGAATGAATCTTGATCAGGATATGGAGCTACCTCCATTTCCTCGCATCAGTCAAATTTTACCTCCCTCCATAATACAGCTGTGTGGACCCTACCACTAATTTGAATATAATAAAAATAATCCTCATTACTCAGGCAGAGAGAGCCCTTTGAGTTTCCCCTCGTCTCCACACTGTTCATTACTCAGCAGGAGCTCCTTGAGCCCCCGCTTTACCTCGCCATTACTTAAAGGAGCTCCTTCCCCCTCCTTCCACTCCTGAGGTAATTGACGAGAAATTCCCTTTCCCTGTATCTATCAAGTCTTCGTTGATCGTAAAAGAACATTAAAAAGCTCTGTACATGAATGTTCAGAGAACCGACATCTATTAAATTAGTCACATGTGCAATCTCTTGGTAACTTTTATTGAGGTTAAACGTTTCGCCACAACAGTGGCTTCATCGGGGCAGTCCCTTATAACAAGGAGAATCTTGAAGAACAGGAGGAGAATGAGGTAACAGTCCCTCAAACCTGCTCGATGTGGTCAGACATCAATCTTGATAGAATACGGCATAGAGCGGAGAACAAGCTTATAAACCAGTATGGCAGGGAGAGGTGCAGCAGTCGTAAGGGTGTTCATATTCGTTCAATGTGGAAGTAGGTCGTTGCCCAAGGGCTAGCAAGCGAAGATTCCCAGTTATTAAAGATCCCCAAGAAGTTGCAGTGTCTGACAGGATGAAGATTGAGCACACTTATGCAACATATGGGATACTGTTATTCAGAAACGTTTCGCCACACAGTGGATGCAGCAGTCCAATGCACAGTAAAATGCGTAATGAGAGAAGAATTATGAGGTAATCAGTCCTCAGCCTGGAGTCGAAGTTTCAGTCATCAACTTGTAGAATGTAACATCATAGGGCCGTAGACGGTGGTCTTATATGCTGTAGAGCGGTGCGGTGAAGCAGACGGAGTCGGGTCATAATGGCACCATCCACTAGTCGAAGTAGGTCCTTAGGTCTTCGTCCTAAGTTGGACAAGTGTTGAAGAGTTCTTTGTAACAAGATGCCCATGATCTGCAGTGTGTGACAGTTTGCTGAAAGGTTTGAAAAACCGACAAGTTGAAGATTGAGACACTTATTCAACATATGGGAATCTTATCAGGAAACGTTTACGCCACACAGTGGCTTCATTAGTCCATACAAATAGAAAAGCGTAAGAAGAGGAGTAGTTGAGTAATCAGTCCTATGCTGTACAATCTACAAGATGATGGACTGAACACATCGACTCCAGGCTGAGGACTGATTACCTCAAACTCCACCTATCCTTACGCATTCTAACTTTGTATTGGACTGATAAGCCACTGTTCGAAACGTTTCCTGAAATAAAGATTTCCCATAAATATGTAGCCTAAGTGTCTCAATCTTCAACTTGTCTGTTTTTCAAACCTTTCATCACATCTGACAGGATTGTAGGATTGAGGGACTGATTACCTCAATTCTCCTCCTGTTCTTCAAGTTTCTCCATGGTATGGACTGATGAAGCCACTGTGTGCGAAACGTTTCCTCAATAAAAATACCCAAGATTGCAACTAGTGTTCTAATTTAACATTAATAAGCTCTTTTTCAAATACTTTAAATTTCATTCATGCAGATCTACGGAGGAACATTGCAATGATTTTTTGTTTATATTCTGTGCATAAGAATACAATCGTTCAAAGCAGAAAATACGGTATAAATAAGCGAATGTCCAGTGCAACATTATCTTTATTATTAACACTAAACATACTCCTATAGTTTTATTCGCAGCGTCCCGAACAAATCTTTGATGAGAGGTATCCGACCCACACACCATTACCTGCTTGAGTAATGCACCAAATTACAGAGGCAACGTATTTTTTCAAACATGCCACCCAAACTCTATTTTTCCCCCATCCCCTTCCCTCCGTGCTTGCTACCGTTCACTGTGCTGCTTCCCCTTCAATCACTTTTTTCCTGCTTCCCCAGATAATGCCAGAGGAGGAGGCAAAATAACTCCACAGTGGGTATTAATTAAAATTAAGAACCTGAGGTACTAGCAGCAGTGAACTACACCATACCCTCAAATATAACCAAAAATATAAAACAAATATAACAAAATAATATCAAACTGTAACAAACAATTTTAACACTATAACAGGAGCAGCGAGAAGAGCGAATAATATCAAAGCAAAGTTAATTTTTTATTAAAACTTTTGTCATACATAAATAAGAGAAATGCTGGAGCCGTGCTCCAGAGGACCACAAACATGGAAAGCGTGTATGAGAGAGGTTAAGCGGTTGTTCATTTATGTTATAATTTATTCATTGTTTAATCAAGCATCCATTGGAATGTCTACGCAAGTGACAATTATAAGCCG
Source organism: Cherax quadricarinatus (assembly GCF_026875155.1). NCBI lineage: Eukaryota > Metazoa > Arthropoda > Malacostraca > Decapoda > Parastacidae > Cherax > Cherax quadricarinatus. Next base: position 29,592,956 of record NC_069454.1, read on the forward strand.
ATTAATTTAGGGCCCCCACTGCTCTACTGAAGCTGTTCCAGTCGTTAACCATCTCTTGAAAGCTTCTAACATCAATTAGGTTATATGTGTATCATCTGGTGAAGTGCAGAAGACGCACTCTCACAAGCTTGTCGTAAACATACCCCTTGTCTACTCTGAAGTGCAAAATCAATTTTTAATGATGATTGTTAACTTGGTCAATTTAGATACTGAACCTATCCTTTAGTGAAAGAATATACTTGTGAAGAAAAGAATTACTTCCAGTCGTATTTGCCTTGGCCATTAGTTGCTAGCTTGGATCCTTGTCGCATTGCAACAGGCCCTTGAATTGCGTTCGTAATAGGTAATGATGAGAACTGTGTTGCAGACATTGAGAGAACACAGAGAGCAAAGTACATGAACCAGCAGACAGAAAGTGCATTTGAAGTTGGTCAAGAATTAGAATAAGAGATTTCGCAAATCTATAGGAATGTAAATAACTAACAGAAATCAGATAGAGAAGGGAAGGCTAAATTTGAGAAAAGCTAATGCTTAAATCTAATATTTCAATCTAAATGTTACTGAAAGCAGAACAGTGTCAAAGAAATCCGGAAGAAAATCAAGTGAATGAGTTGATTGAATATTTTCCCCGTAAAATTACCAGAGGAGTGTTAAAATTCACTAACCAGAAGAAGCTGCTGACGATAAGAAAAAAAAACTAAACTTTGGTTTAAAAAAAATTGCAGAAAGAAAACTCGCAGAACAAGAGCGTGGTAAAACTGAAAGAAAAAATTACGATGAAAACAGAATAAAAAAAGACTAGAAGCTGAAACAACACTTGTAGTACTACTTGAAAGTTATAAGGAAATGTAACCTGTGAGCATACATAACTTATCATAAAAAGCACGATAGTAAATAAACAGGTAATAAACCTCAAGAACCCAAGAATGAAGGTAGCTAAGTCAAAACAAGAAAGTACTGTGAGAATTACCCTCTAAATGTAAAAGCTAACATTCTCAAAGAAAAACGTGATATCTTCAGGAAATCCAGAGAGACTGCACACACTAGCAGTACTGAATATCATACGCACAAGAATTAAGATGTAACTGAGCTTACAAAGTGTGCTCAACGTGGAATCTATGACCAGGAAGCAGAAAATCAACTCAATGAACGAGCCAAAATCCCAAAAGTAAATTGACAGATAACGATCATTACAGATCAAGAGACACGATAGTATTCCCATTATTTTCGAGATAGACAAGAAGGCATTAACTGTAGAAAAGCATTAATGACATGCATACTATCAAAGTATGGAGAAAATAATCAGAAAGTGAGGTGAAGTATTGGAAAATAACGTTATTTTCATAATGCATCTACCAGGAAGAGATTTTTAAAATGGTAAAGTCCTCCCTGAGATACATGTTAAGTTCGAAAAGAAAGTTAGAAAGTGAGGCCGTGAAAAGAGGGATGGGTAGCTTTAAAGAAAGCCTGTTGACACAGCATCGACACGAGAGACTGGACAAAACCGATGATGGAACCCGAGAATGCCAAATAGAGGCGAAGATCAAAATTGATTCGAAGAAGAGGTGTCAAATTTGATACGTAGAATAATGAGAGTGGGTTCCACAAGGATTGCTATAAACCTCTCCTATTCCTTGTAAATTGAGCGAATAAAACAGAGAAGAAAATACTGATAAAAAAAAAACACACTTAACGCTGTGAAGTTTTTATTGGCTCAACGATCACTCATGCGCTAGACATACTGAAAAATATGATAAAGCCTAGTAGTGAGTGAGTATATTTTACCAATCATTTGATTTCATTTCGCTTCGAATCCATGAAACTATACCTCAATAGTATACAAAAGGAATAGTTAAGGTGGAAGGACGGAAAACTTGTGGCAATTTAACAGTATCGTTCTCAGAGGTGAAGAATGGGAAATGCTTGCGGCAATGAGGAAAAACTGATTAGTAAACCACTAATTACACACGAATTAAAACTGAGATATTTTAAATAGGAGTGAAATAGATTGTTAGTGGCTGGTGTATTTTTCAGATGTAAGTATGAGCGAAGGGAAGTACCTAGGAGTCAAATGACTGTACAGATCATCAATATTCTTACAAAATGAGAAATGGGACAGGGAAGAACATAAGAATTATAGGAGAATAATCCTGATGATATTTTGATAATGTGAATAGTAGAATTTATTATTCAAAGAGTAAGGAGGTTAAATAGAAAGAATGACTGCAGAAAAATAAGAAGGATTTTAGGAGTCTGGGGAATGTTTTTACTTAAAGAAATGGAAACCATAGAAGTGAAAATGTAAGGAACGTTTGGAAGAAGCTGTTTGTTAGGTTAATGGGTATTCACGAAAGAAAACAAAGGCTTTTTGGTGGTCCTCTCCCCACCTCCTCCTTCCTCCCCCCTCCCACCTCTCCACTCTACTCTCTCTCTCTCTCTGCTCCTCTCTCTTGTCTCTCTCATCTCGTCTCGTTCTCTCTCTCGCTCACTCTTCACTCCGTCTCCTCTCTCTTCTCTCTCCCCACTCCTCATCTCTCTCTCTCTCCCTCATCTCTCTCCTCTTCTCTCTCGTCTCTCTCTCACTCTCTCTCTCATCTCTCCTCTCATCTCTCTCTTCGTCTCTCTTCCTCTTGCTGAAGAACACGGAAACACTCCATATAACAACGCTATTCTTACATACATCTTCAGATAAACTCAACACAACAGCCCTACAAAAAAATAATGCTAAAACTATTAAAACCCTAAATCTTGACAAAAATAAAAAACAAAAAGCCAAGGTTAAAAATAAATATAGTTTTATTGCGACAATGTCTTCCTATTTTTAGAAAGCAGTTTATAAATGGCCCCTAAGATATGATATTTAATCCCGGCTAACACTTGGCATCTATCATAAACTGCCCTTGAGCACAACTCGGAGCGAGCCACAAACCAGTTGGCAATAAAGTCCATTACTTGGTATTACCTTTTATTTAACGACGATGAAAGTGGCCCCTAAGAAGAATCTATACTGCTCGAGAAACGCTTATCCAAAATACACCTAAAGTGTGGTTATTGTGGAGTTTGGTGGTACCTGGACCAGAGTACTTCTCTTTCCTCCCTCCACCGTTCTCACTATGCAAAATGAACACGATCACACACGACCGGTGCAAACTACATTACAGGGAAGGATACACACCACTCACACACACACCCATACACACACACAACACACACACAACACACACACACACACACACCCACACACAAAGTGTGGAGACGCTTATCAGGAAAAGACTGGTGGAGCACCTAGAAAAGAAATGAGCATATACTACGATAACCACACGGGTTTTCAGGAGGGGAAATCCTGTGGTCCACAAACTACGGGGCGTTTTACGACAGGACAAAGACACGAGAGAAAGGGGTGGTGTAACCTGCATTTCTGTGGCTTTCGCCACAGTTCCACACACAACATTTCTGCAAAATCCTGAGGCGCAGGCAGGGTAACAGGAAAGACCTGCAATGGTCATAGAACACTGACAGAAGGAAACGACGAGTCATGGCACGTGACGAGGTCCGTGTATGGGTGCCAGTGATGTGGCGGGCGATCCACATGATCAGTAGTTTTCTGGTATTTGTGAATAACATGACGGATGTGATAGATCAGAGTGTACCCGTTTTTGCAGACGATTTGAAGCCTAATGCGAAAATAGGCAAACTTGCAGAGAGAATTTGGACACGATTGGGGAAGACAAAGAACAATAGTAACCGAAAACAAGATAGGAGGCCAAAGCCTGCATACCTCAATCAAGAAAAAAAAAGGGGATCTTGGGTAGTAGAATACCAAGTGCACATCTCCAGAGGTGCGCATCAACCGAATAACTGCAGCGAATATGGTGCCTGACAAACCTAACAATACTGTTTCGAGACCTGAGTAAGGAATTGTTCAAGACTCTGGTACACCGTTCCGGCAGCCGATATCTGGGTAAGGCAGCACATGTAAGGAGCCCACGCAAGGACAAGCACAACAAATATGAAAAAGAAATGTGCAAATTTATCGAACAAACTAGTCCCGGGGCTAAGGTTATGTGCTACGAGGAAGTTAGAGAGAAATCAACCAAAATGAATTGGAGAACGAGTAATGGAGGGGGACAGTGATAAAGACATTTTAAAATACTGGGAAGAAAATTACAAGTGTAAAGAGATAGACAGTAACAAGAGGGTTCACAGCTTGAAGTAAAAAACTTAGATATGTCACAGGTATGTTGGGAAATTTTCTTCAACCATAGAGTTGTCAGAACTGGAACAACGTAAAGGAATGTAGCAGAGCCAGATCTTTACATAGCTTTAACGAGTCATACTATAAGCTCATGAATCAGAGAGTGGTGGACCTAGTAGTGACCAGCGAAGAGCGGGCCAAGATCGTGACTCGACCCCTGCCACACAAATATGTGAGCTACAGATGAGCACCCACACACACGAACCACACATTCTAGATAAATTATTTTTAACAAACTCACCAAAATTATAATTATACATCAACCCTTCAACAATAGATTTAACTGCAACTACAACAAAATTGAAGTTAAAGTAGAAACAAAACAACGTAAAAAAAATACATACAAAACACTTTAGATTAAAACAATGGTCATGAAGACTTTTCTCCAATTAGAACAAGATAAAACCCATAACTGTTAATTTTTGACCAGAAAATTCCATGGATTTTTTTTAAATGAATTGTTCCCCCACACAATAAAATAAATCAAGCATTACAGTGGGCGTTTGAACCCTTGGCAAGTGAAACCTGGAAGCTCGCAGGCGGGTTCGTTTAACACACTGGCCTGTCACTTGCAGGGTTTGTTCCCTGATTTACTTGCATGTCGTGTTATTCTATAATCTATCTAAAGTAAACAATTATAATTTTAACACATTATAAATAAATACGAAGAATTACTGAGACAAGTCAAATAAACAATAAGAAACTGTTTGGTAAAACTCTATATCATAACAATGCTTACAAGGTCATTGTTTATACATATGAAATAAAGCTAGATTTATTAGGTAAAAAAAAGATAGCCGAAATGAAATAGTTTGTTGAAATTGTTGTAGAATTAATCCGAGAAAAAAATAAGTTTTGAATTTATTTTGATTCAACCCACTTCTGTAAAAATTCAATGAAAAATCTTGAAACTGTCTGAAAAAAAAAGTTCTTATTTATAAGAAACTATTCGAGTAATTATCAAATATCTTGGGGAATTCATAAAAAAAAGACAATGGCAGATAGATGGAAAATAGCAAATGATGTTGCCAGTATTTAAGACTTAATTAGAAATATGAAGAAAACTTATACTTAAACTAGAGAGTCTAGATAATGTCATAATAATTATTCCCTATTCGTCGTAACGATATGAACAAATATTCAAGAAAATAATCTCGGAGGGAATAAACTCTGAATGTCGGTCACTTTTAGTAACTGATGATTGTATCCTCAGCTTTACTGATGATGTGTTCCTCAGCTTTGCTGATGATTTGTTTCGTCAGCTTTACTGATGATGTTTTCTCGAGCTTACTGATGATTGTTCTCTCAGCTTTGCTGCTGATTGTTTCTCATCTTTACTTGATGATTGTTCCTCAGCTTTGCTGATGATTGTTTCTCAGCTTACTGATGATTGTTCCTCAGCTTTACTTATGATTGATTTCTCAGCTTTACGGATGGATTGTTCCTCAATTAACTGATGATTGTTTCTCAGCATTACTGGATGATGTTCTCACTTTACTGAAGATTGTTCCTCAGACTTTACTGATTATTTGTTTCTCACTTTAACTGATGATTGTTCCTCCGCTTTACTGAAGATTTTTTCTTCTCTCAGCTTTACTGATGATTTTTTCTCACTGTACAGATGATTGATTTCTCAGCTTTAACTTATGATTGTAGTTCCTCCACTTTACTGATGATTGTTTCTCAGCTTTACTGAATATGTTCCTCTGCTTTACAGTTCTTTCTCAGCCTTACTGAATGTTTTCTTCTCGCTTTACTGTTGATTGGTTTCTCAACTTTACTGAATGAACTTGTTTTTCACACTTTGTACTGATATTGTTTTTCTCACTGTTTACCTGATGATTGTTTTTCCTCAGCTTTACTGATGATTGTTTTTCTCAGTTTACTGATGATTGTTCCTCTGCTGTACTGATAATTGTTTTCTCAGCATTACTGATATTGTTCTTTCAGCTTAACTGATTCTTTCTCCAGCACCTTACTGATTGTTTTCTTCTTCTCGGCTTTACTGTTGATTGTTTTCGCAACTTTACTGATGACTGTTTCACACTTTACTGATGATTGTTTCTCGAGCTTTACTGATGATTGTTTCTCAGCTTTAACTGATGATTGTTCCTCAGCTTTAACTGAAGATTGATTCTCAGCTTTAACTGATGATTTTTCTCAGCTTTACTGATGATTGTTCCTCAGCTTGATACTGATAGTGGTTTTCTCATCTTTACTGATGATTGTTTCTCAGCTTTACTGAAGAATGTTTTTCTTTCTCTCAGCTTTTACTGATGATGTTTTCCTCACTTTTCTATTGATTGTTTCTCAGCTTTACTGATGATGTTCCCTCAGCTTTACTGATGAATGTTTCTCAGCTTTAACTGATGATTTGTTTCCTCAGCTTTACAACTGAGTCTTTCTCAGCTTTACTGGGATGATTGTTTCTTCTCAGCCCCCCTATTTTTTACTGATGATTGTTTCCTCAGCTTTACTGATGATTGTTTCTCATCTTTACTGATTGTTTCTCAGCTTTACTGATTGTTTCTCAGCTTTTACTGATTGTTTTCTCAGCTTTACTGATATTGTTTTCTCACTTTACTGATGAGTTTCCCAGCTTTATACTGATGATTGTCCTCAGCTTTACTGTTGATTGTTTCTTTCTCCACTATTACTCATTGTTCCCTCATCTGTACACTGATGATTGTTTTACTCAGCTTTACTGATGATTGTTGTTTCAGCCTACTGATGATTGTTTCCCAGCTTTATGGATGACTGTTCCTCAGCTTTACTGATGATTGCTCCTCAAGTTTAACGATGAATGTTCTTCAGCTTATGGAATGACTGTCCTCCAGCTTTTACTGATGACTGTTTCCCAACTTTTACTGATGATCATTCCGCAGCTTTACTGAAGATATTCCTCAGCTTTACTGATGATTGTTGTCCTCAGCTTTACTGTTGATTGTACCTCAGCTTTACTGATGATTATTCCTCAGCTTTACCTATGATTTGTTCCTCAGCTTACTGATGATTATTCCTCAGCTTTATCTATGATTGTTCCTCAGCTCTGCCTGTAATTGTCCCTCAGCTTTACCAATGATTGTCCCTCTGCTTTACCTCTGATTTTTCCTCAGCTTTACCTATGATTGTCTCTCTCCCCATCCCCCATCAGACAGAGACACTCGTGCCCGATCTGGTATATTTTTCCTCTCTGGGGCAGAGAAAGATACATGCAACAGATGTGTTCTTCTATTGAAAGACGTTTCGTCTAATTTGCAAACATCTTCAGTCGATAAAGAGAAGAGTTAAGAGAAGTAGTGGAGTTGTAGATTTGAAGTGGTCAGTTCTTCTGCCTTGAAGAAGTAAATTAGTGGCCAGTCTTTAAGTCCATTTGCCAAAATTACTTATTGAAGGCCCAGGGACTGATCAGGTTACATTTACTTCTCCACTACTTTTGTAGTCGCCATTGTATTTCGACTGAATGAAACCTGCTGAGTCCAGGCACACAATCTTTGTCAATAAATAAAACCGAAATGAAGTAAATATGTCGGTCGGTAAATTAAGGGGCCGTTTGAAAGTAATGATGCTTTGTCCTGAAACGCTGCTACAATCGGTTCACAAGTTCAACGTTGCTACATGATCTTGGTTCACTAAGTCATATCGTGCTACAGATCTTGTTCACATGTTCATCGCTGCTACAGATCTTGTTCACATGTTCATCGTTGCTACAGATCTTGTTCACATGTTCATCGCTGCTACTGATCTTGTTCACATGTTCATCGCTGCTACAGATCTTGTTCACATGTTCATCGCTGCTACAGATCTTGTTCACATGTTCATCGCTGCTACAGATCTTGTTCACATGTTCATCGCTGCTACAGATCTTGTTCACATGTTCATCGCTGCTACAGATCTTGTTCACATGTTCATCGCTTGCACAGATCTTGTTACATGTTTCATCGCCTGCTACAGATCTTGTTCACATGTTCATCGTTGCTACAGATCTTGTTCACATGTTCATCGTTGCTACAGATCTTGTTCACATGTTCATCGCTGCTACAGATCTTGTTCACATGTTCATCGTTGCTACAGATCCTTGTTCACTATTTCATTTCGCTGCCTACAGATCTTGTTCATCATGTTCAAAATCGTCTGCTAAAGATCTTGTTCACGATGTTATCATTCGCTGCTACAGATCTTGTTCACATGTTTCACGCTGCTACAGATTCTTTGTTTCACATGTTCATCGACCTGTGTATTCCCAGCTTCTTTAAGAGGCGCGTGAGTTTCCCTGTGTTGCACAGGTCTGAGCTTTGCTAGATTCTAGATAGTAATTATAGTCGAGGTGGACTATAGGGGAAAAATAATATTATTAGAAGCCAGGGGGACTGTCGTCCCCCTTAACTGCTTTGCTTTGAAGACAGCACGTCACTCCCTTTTCCCCCTGATCGATAACACACACTGCAACATTCAGTGTCTTCATTCCTAAACGTTTCGCCCTACACATTAGGCTTATTTTCATGGATATAATAAGGCATGATACAGAGGCAGCAAAAGCAAGCAGGATATATAAAGATACGATGCTACAGTTTCACAACTTAAGAAGACGTAATTATGAAGTGGTCAGTCCCCCTCATCCTGGAGAAGAGTTCTGCTCCAGAGTCTGGAACATTGAGCCTAAGCGAGTTTAGCTTAGGAAATGTAAGATTCGCCAAGGAAACCTGGACAAATGTTTTCCTGACGCGGGACATACTGAAACGACATAATGGAGACTTACATACTGTCAAGGTGAGGCAGAGAAAATCTTAGCGACAGAGGCGGCGGGATCCACTAGAAGAAAGAAGATATTCACTGAGAGGCAGTTTAGCAAATCCTACTCCTCTCACTGCTACAAACTTACCCAGTAGATTTTGTTGCACTGCCTCTCACTGAATACATTCTTTCTTCTAGTGGGTCTCGCCTCTTCTGTTAAGGTATTTAAGTCTCCCTTATCTTGCTTCAGCGTCCCATTGTTCCAGACTATAGAGCATAAACCTTCTCCAGGTTGAGGGACTGACCACCTCAAAACTACGTCTTCTAAGGTTATGGACTGATTACATCGTCTTTACATCTCTCTTGCTTCTGCTGTCTCCTCTGTATTCGACTGAAGAAACTATTGTGTAGGTGAATCGCTTCAGAATAAGATATTTAACTGTTGCACATGTCTCTTTCTTATCAACATGTCGGTACTGTATGTCATTATAGTCACACTTATCCCTCCAGTTGGGGAGCCTCAGTGTGGAGAAGAATACTGTGTGACCGTCATGAGGAACGTCCATTTTGACATCAACGAACTGATAGCTCCCAAAAATACTATTGAACATAATGGTTTTTTTTCTCACGGAAAAACTCATTTAGTTCTTGCTACCTGTATTTGAATTTCGAATTCTGTATGGCTGTGATCATTTTTCTCATCAGTTGAGGGAATCTTGCACTTTCGGTTGCTGAAATAAAAATTGACTGGCACCTTTTTGAAGCATGGACTCTGGATACCTTTACTCCTGGGGCATTTTCAGATATGCAGGTAGCTTATGACTATCTAGTGAGAGACATGGGCGGTAAAGCCTGGAGTTCCTTTGTAGATATGTTCGCTGCCCCATTCTCTGGTTCTGTAATGGAACAGGAACTGTGAGAACGAGAAGAGGATAAGTCACTCTGCTTACCACAGGCACCGAGATCATTGTTCTCTTGTTAATAAGATTGTCTTGGCTTTCTTTGTGGTGAGAGTGAATTCCATTACTGCTACTTACCCAGGGTAAGCTTGGTGAAAAATCCACAAATTTATAGGCAAACACTCCACTAAATTGCTGTTACCTACTCTACCGTGATCATATGGTGGTTAACGTCCGCTGCGGTAGCTAAATCCCCTGAGAAATTGTTCTCTGTTGCTATCGTCAAGGCCACGAGACGGAGGTGACTACACCTCAGCCTTCGGCACGGATCAAGGGACTGTTGCCTTATTAGCATTTCGATACATATTTCTGGGAAATGATTAGGTGCATAACATGTTTACTGTTTGAGAGAGACGTCATTTAATAATGATGTGTTGCTTAAACGGAGCTTTATGAAGTTATTTAGAAATCACATCAAATCTTCCACTTACAGGTGGATGAAAAATAGTCACTTGCTGGCAGAAGACATAAGAAATTCAAGTCTATCATCCAACATATTCATTTTGATGTTCAGACCATTACTGGTCATAAACTATTTCAAAGTAAACCAGCAGAAGTACAAGAATGACAGGCTACAGCGAGAGAAATATGGTAAAAAAATCTATTACTAGTTTCGTTTATGTGTTAGACCGAATTGACTGTAAGGAGAATGATTCCAAATTGCATGAACATTCTATTAAAAACGCAAGGAAGTCAAGTCGGGAAATGGCACTACCACTGCAAGATGATTAGCTCACAGGCAAAGTTGGTTTTACAGGTGGAGTGTCGGTTAAGCAGCTGTGTACGCATGTTCAACTTCACAGACCTTTACGAAGATGATGCAACTTACCATTAAATCCATGGTGATCAAATCATTGTGAATAAAAGTAGGCTTAAGTCAGATCTCCTGCCTCCGCCAAGTGACAGATGAACCAATTTGTGTTGGGAATGTGGGCCAGCGGACAACTAACAGTAACAGCCTGGTCAAACAATGATGAAGATTTAGACACATGTGCAACATCTGGATATCTTTATTGTAGACGTTTCACAGTCCAGTGGCTTTATCAACAGAGATTCTACTGGCTTCAATTATGTCCTAGAATTTGTACTGATAAAGCCACTGGATGGCGAAACGTTGCACATGTGTCTAAATCTTCATCTTGTCGGTATTGTATACCATTCTTGTACAACTGGTTAAACAGCCATTGATTAAGAAAGCCTGGCCAGAGACCGAGCTTCGAGGGAGGACAACCCTCTAGATCAGGGGCACAAGTATATTTTGGATGTATTCGACTTCCGAGAAGACCAAAGACACGACATGAAGATTGAACATTCCAAATTATCAACACTGCCTGAGACTGTGAGATCGGCTGTGTTGATTTCTCTTGCGGTTTCTGAATTACAGCAAATTTATATGGTGAGATGTCGGCATTTGCTAATGTCTGGCTTTTCAAGGGGGTTCCTTGATTGAATAAGTGGTATAGAAAACTAAGTTGGTATATGAAGCACTTGTGCAGCATTAGGATATATCTATTCTGGAAAAGCTTCACCAGCCAGTGTTTTCTTTAGACCAATGTTGCTTCTTCAGACCAATGTTGTTTCCAGAACAAAAATTTCCAAATATTGCAGAAGCGTCTCATTTATCAACAGGTTCCTTGCTGTACGAGAATGGTATACAATACCGACAAGATGAAACTAAGACGCGTATACAACATCTGGGTATCTTTATTGTAGACGTTTCGCCATCCAGTGGCTTTATCAATACAAATTCCAGGACATAACTTGAAGATAGTAGAACTATACACAGAAAATGAGGTAATCAGTCCCTCAACCTTGGAGTTGATGCGAAGAGCACCGTAGTCGTTTAGATTCTGAAGCAGAGCAAGGAACCTGGCGCTTTATACTAACGATTGGAGTGGAAAGGGGACGTGTGGCAGACCGAGGTCATAGTCACGTGGCGGATTCCCCATGAAGTCAGTCCTACCCAAAGAGATGGGTAAGTTGAAGTCGTAGTTGTTGTAGTCGTGAAGGTTATGTACATGTTCTCAGAATCAAGACTCTATGTTGTTGCAGTGTCTGCAAGTTTTACAAGATGGTATTCAATATCCGACAATATAAAAGCGCCAGGCTCCTTGCTTCTGCTTCAAATCTCCACGACTAACCGTGCTCTTCGCACCAACTCCAAGGTTTGGAGGGACTGATTACCTCATTTTCTGTAATATTCCACTATCTTCAAGATATGTCCTGGAATTTGTATTTGATAATGCCACTTGAGGCCGAAACGTCTACAATAAAGATACCCAGGTGTTGCGTATTGTTCTTAGTTTCCATCAGGTTCCTTGGCTGCTGCTGAGGGATCAATTCCTTAAATCGAGTCTGAAACCTTTTCTATTCATCCCAGGTGCTATATGATCCCTATGAGTTTATCGATCCCCCTCGTGTGTAATAATAATAAGGCGAAGCATCACCAGGGGGGTGTTCCACGGAGCACAGTTGAGAAGGTCATAAACCGTGCTTCAGGCAGCCATGGATCATGGATGGAGGTGTGAGCTGGTCCCTGCTAAACGTAAAGGCCACTTATTATATGTGAATGATCCTTACTGTGTACAGCTCATCGTCCCCAACCAGGGTGGCATGTTACCAACTGCAGAGATTAAATAATATCTTGGGGGAGAGTCGTGGGATGAGCCACGGGGTGAACTGGGTAAGCCACGTGGGAGGAACTATTGGTGTACCACTGGGGAGCTGTGGGATGCGCCACCATGTATAGAAAACCATTTTTCATAAACATGTCCCCCATCTTGAATATAAAATAGCGCAATACCTGGAGGTTGTAAGTATGACACATGTTCAACAGTTTAGTATCTTTATTTTCCGAAACGTTTTTGGCCCAAGAGTGTTACTCCATAGTCTGGGAACCAATTATGGAGCAACACACTTCTTCAGGCTGAGGACTGACCACCTCGAAACTACGGTTCAAGGGTGATATACTGATTTACATCGTCTTTACATCTCAACTGCTTCAACTCACTCTTCGTACTCGACTAAAGAAGCCTACTGTGTAGGCGAAACGTTTCGGAATCAAGGATACCTAACTGTTTGCATATGTGTCGTTACTTACCACATCCTCATCTTCGTAAGTTGAGTTATTCACATTAAACGATAATGGCCACAGAGAGTACGAACAAAATCAACAAACTCGGCGCTTTTCTCACGTACACAATAATAACATCACATGTAAACATACAGCTTAAAACCTATTTTTTTCTTAGAATTACCCTACAAATGTTTATGTAACCCTTCAAGATTATAAATCTTCTTCTGCTGGTAAAAAATTACAAAATAAAAAATTACAACAAGTAGAAATATCAGGACGAGGTAACAATATCTTTTTCAAGTGATAGAAAAACGGGACCAAATACGTAAACACTGCAAGACACAGTCATATAATCACTGTTTACCGCTTTTCCCAGTGAAATACCAACTAAGGGTTAAAGGACGTGGTGATTTATGTTTTAGGTATTCTATTTTTGGTTGGTTAATCATTAATTTTTAAGTACTTTGAAAGTTGAAGCCAAAATAAAGACTGTACATACTCCTACTTATGATTCATCTAGAATGTACTTTACTTAGTTTCGTAAAAGCCTACAGTTATTTTTTAACCTATAAATTCGTATATGCAAGTTGAAATTATTACTTATAAAGTGTAAGGAGGAAACTGCTTTACGAATCTCATCTCTTCTCACCCATAACAAGAGCAGCGACGAGTTGTGAAGATGTCCCCTGTACCAAGATAACGCGCTATGTTTACAGCCGTCTGACATGTTGAAAAACGTATAAATCACCCAGCAGTTGATGAGGCAAGACACGTGCAACAGTGTCTCTAGCAATGGGTCTTCCCATAAAAAGTAAAAGATCTTTCTCACCTCATCTCACCTTCGACAGTATTAAAAGACTCCGATCTCATGACTAAACAAAATCGTAATGACACAAATTGCAATTGTGGTCACAGATGGTGCCTATGGCTAACTTCCATGATGTAAAATATACCTAGTTGAATGAATCTTATTGTGGCTAGCTGACCCAGTGGCTAACGCGACGGTCTGGAGTTTTGAGACTGTGATCGCGGGTTCTAACCCCATCCGTGTTATGGTTTCTCCGTTCTCATGCTTCAGCTTCATGTAATTCCCAGACCATGGAGCTGAATGCTTCTCAAAGCTGAAGGACTGACCACCTCAAAGTATTTCTTCAAGGCTGATTGACTAATTACATAATTTTTACCTGGTCAGTTCTGCTCCGTACAATCCATTCTCTGTATTTGACTGAAGAAGGTTACCGCTTAAGTGTATTTGACTGAAGAAGGTTACCGCTTAAGTGTATTTGACTGAAGAAGGTTACCGCTTAAGTGTATTTGACTGAAGAAGGTTACCGCTTAAGTGTATTTGACTGAAGAAGGTTACCGCTTAAGTGTATTTGACTGAAGAAGGTTACCGCTTAAGTGTATTTGACTGAAGAAGGTTACCGCTTAAGCCAAACTTTTCCACATAAAAGATACCCAACTGTTGGAAGTTTGTCTTACTCATCAGTTTGCCCATATTTTATCCAATTTAATATGTAATAGATTGAAATTATGGCTGGTGGATCAGTGTGTAGCTGGTGCTGGTGTATTGTATTATAGCTGTGGCTGGTGTATTGTATTATAGCTGTGGCTGGTGTATCAGTGTAGCTGGTGCTGGTGTATTGTATTATAGCTGGTGCTGGTGTATCAGTGTAGCTGGTGCTGGTGTATTGTATTATAGCTGGTGCTGGTGTATCAGTGTAGCTGGTGCTGGTGTATTGTATTATAGCTGTGGCTGGTGTATCAGTGTAGCTGGTGCTGGTGTATTGTATTATAGCTGTGGCTGGTGTATCAGTGTAGCTGGTGCTGGTGTATTGTATTATAGCTGGGGCTGGTGGATCAGTGTGTAGTCTGGTGCTGGTGTATTGTATTATAGCTGGTGCTGGTGTAATCAGGTGTAAGCTGGGCGGTGTATGTATTATAGCTGGTGCTGGTGTATCAGTTTAGCTGGTGCGGGTGTTTGTATTATGTTTGTGTGGTGTTCAGTGTAGGGGTGGGTGTATTGTATTATAGCGGGGGTGGGGGTCAGTTTAGCGGGTGCGGTGTATTGCGGGTTTTTATTTTTTTTTAAAAGGGGTGCTGGTGTATCATTTGTTTGGGATTGTTTATAGCTGGGGCTGATGTATTGTATTATACGGTGCGGGTGTTTTGTTTAAGCTGGTGCGGGTGTATTGTATTATATGGTGCGGGGTGTATCAGTGTAGTGGTGCTGGTGTTTTGTTTAAACTGGGGTGGTGTTTCAGTTTTTAGGGTGCTGGTGTATTGTATTTAGCTGGGGCTGGTTTTCTGCAGTGGGCGGTGTTTTGTATTATAGCTGGCTGGGTTTTTGTATTATAGTGGGGGGTGTATCAGTGTAGTGGGTGGTGTATTTTTAGCTGGTGCTGGTGTATAGTGAGTGGGCTGGGTATTGTTTTATAGCTGGTTGGTGTTCAGTGTACTGGTGCTGGTGTATTGTATTATAGCTGGTGTAAGTGAGTGGTGCTGGTGTATGTGTAGCGGGTGCTGGTGTTTTAAAATTTGTGGTGCTGGTGTATCAGTGTAGCTGGGCGGTGTTTTGTTTTAAGCTGGGCGGTGTATTGTATTATAGCTGGTGCTGGTGTATCAGTGGAGTGGTGTGGTGTTTTGTTTTATAGCGGGGGCTGGTGTATCGTGTACTGAGGGGGTGTATAGTGTTAGTGGGCTGGTTTGTATTGTATTATATGGTGCTGGTGTATCAGTGTAGCTGGTGCTGGTGTATTTTTATAGCTGGTGCTGGGTATGTAGTTTATAGTGGTGCGGTTTGTATTGTATTATAGGGGGGCTGGGTTTGTATTTAGTGGTGCTGGTGTATTGTTTATAGTGGTGTGGTGTTCAGTGTAGCTGGTGCTGGTGATTGTATTATAGCTGGTGCGGTGATTGTATTAATAGCTGGTGCTGGGTATTGTATTATAGGGGGTGGTGTTTGTTTTATGTTGCTGGTGTATTGTATTATAGTGGGCTGGGTATTGTTTATAGCGGTGTGGTGTATTGTTTTATAGCTGGGCGGGTGTTTTGTATTATACGGGTGGGTGTATCGTGTGTGGGCGGTGTTTGTATTTTTGCTGGGTGGGATCAGGTAGCTGGGCGGTGAAATCATGTTGGCTGGTGCTGGTGTTTTGTATTTTAGCTGGTGCTGGTGTATATGTAGGGGTGTTGGTTGTATTTATTAGCTGGTGCTGGTGTATCGTGTGCTGGTGTGGTGTATTGATTATAGTGGTCTGGTGTTAGTGTAGCTGGTGTGGTGTATTGTATTATAGCTGGTTGTGTATCAGTGTACTGGTGCTGGGTATTGTATTATAGGGGTGCTGGTGTATCATGTAGCTGGTGCTGGGTATTGAAATTGTGGGGGCTGGTGTATTGTATTTTAGCTGGTGTATTGTATTATAGCTGGGGGCTGGTGGATCAGTGTGTGCTGGTGCTGTGTATTGTATTATAGCGGGGCTGGTGTATCAGTGTACTGAGGCGGTGTATTGTTTATGCTGGTGCTGGTGTATTGTTTTATAGTGGTGTGGTTTATTTTTACTGGGTGGTAAAAGTTAGCGGGTGCTGGTGTTTTTTTAAATTTTATATTGCTGGTGGGGTTTTGTTATTAGCTGGGGGGTGTATTGTATTATGCTGGTGCGGTGTATTGTATTATAGCTGGTGTTTGGGTACGTTTTAGTGGTGCTGGTGTTTTTTAAGCTGGTGTTTGGTGTATTGTATTATAGTGGGGTGGGTATTTTAAAGCTGGGCGGTTTTTGTTTTAGCTGGGGCGGTGTATTTTTTATGTGGGGCTGGTTATTGTATTTTAGCTGGTGCTGGTGTTTCAGTGTGTGGTGCGGGGGTTTTTATTAGCTGGGCTGGTGTTTGTATTATGTGGTGCTGGTGTATCAGTGTAGCTGGTGTGGTGTATTGTATTATGCTGGTGCGGTTTCAGTGTAGCGGGTGGGGGTGTTTGTATTATAGCTGGGCGGGGTGTTCGTGTAGCTGGTTGGTTATTGTATTATACTGGTTGAATGTGTAGCGGGTGTTTTTTGTATTATAGCTGGTGCTGGTGTTCAGTGTAGCGGTGTGGTGTATTGTATTATAGTGGGCTGGTTATAAGTGTAGTAGCTGGTGTATCAGTGTGTAGTGGTGCTGGTGTTTGTATTATAGCTGGTTGTGGTGTATTGTATTAACCCGGGCTGGGTATTGTATTATAGCTGGTGCGGGTTTGTATTGTATTAAAAGCTGGTGCTGGTGTATTGATTATGCGGGTGTGGGTATCGTGTAGCGGGTGCTGGTGTATTGTTTATAGCGGGTGTGGTGTATTGTATTATAGCTGGGGTGGTGTATTGTTTATAGTTGGGCTGGTGTATTGTATTATAGCTGGGCTGGTGTATTGTATTATAGTGGGGGGGGTTATTGTATTTACTGGGCTGGGTATTGTATTATAGTGGTGCTGTGTATCATGTAGCGGGTCTGGGGATTGTTTTATGCTGGTGTGGTGTTTTTGTTTATGGGTTGGTGTGGTGTATTGTATTATAGCTGGGGCTGGTGTATTTTTTTTGTGGGGGTTGGTGTTTTTTTTATAGCTGTGCGGTGTTTTTATTTACTGGTGCTGGTGTATTGTATTTAGCTGAGGGCTGGTGTATGTATTATAGCGGTGTGGTGTATCAGTGTAGGGGTGCTGGTTATTGTATTATAGTGGTGCGGGGTGTTCAGTGTGCGGGTGTGGTGTATCAGGTAGTGGTGCTGGTGTTTTTGTTTATAGTGGGCTGGTGTATATTAGCGGTGCTGGTTTTTTGTTTTAGTGGTGTGGTGTATATTAGCTGGTGCTGGTGTTTGTATTAAGCTGGTGGGGTGTATCGTGGTGGGTTGGGTAGGGATTAAGCTGGTGTGGTTATATTGCTGGTGCTGGTGTATTGTTTTATAGCTGGGTGGTGTTATGTAGCTGGTTGTGGTTTTTGTATTATCTGTGTGGTGTATATTAGCTGGTGTGGTGTATTGTATTATAGCTGGGTGGTGTATCAGTGACTGGTGCTGGTGATTGTAGTGGTGTGGTGTATTGTTTATAGTGGTGCGGGTGTATTGATTAAGTGGGGCTGGTGTATTGTTTAAGCTGGGGTGGTGTTATTTAGCTGGTGCTGGTGTTTTTGTATTATAGCTGGGGTTTGTTTATGTGGGGGGTGTATTGTATTATAGCTGGTGCTGGTGTATCAGTGTAGGGGTGTGGTGTATTGTTTATTTAGGTGGTTTTTATCATGTAGTGGTGCGGGTTTTTGTTATTTGTGCTGGGTATCATGTAGTGGTGTGGTGTTGTATTTTGGTGCGGGTTTGTTTTATTTAGCTGGTGCTGGGTATTGTATTAAGCTGGGCGGTGATCAGGGTTTGTGTGGTGATTGTTTTTAAAGCGGGTGTTGTGTATAGTTTTGCGGTGCGGGTATGATTATAGCTGGGGCTGTGTATAAAGGTAGCGGGGGGTTTTGGGTATTGTATTTGCTGGTGTGGTGTATCGTGTAGTGTGCTGGTGTATGTTTTAGCTGGGCTGGTGTATCAGTGTAGCTGGTGCTGGTGTATTGTATTATAGCTGTGCTGGTTTTTAAATTAGCTGGTGTGGGTATTGTATTTAGCGGGGCGGGTGACATGTAGTGGTGTGGTGTTTGTATTATAGCTGGGGGGTTATTACTGGTGCTGGTGTATTTTAAAGTGGGTTGGTTTTGTAGTGGTGGGGTGTTTTGTATTATGTGGGCTGGTGTATCAGTGTGCTGGTTTGGGGTGTTTTTATTAAAGGGGGCTGGTGTAAGTGTGCTGGTGGGTGTATTGTATTTAGCTGGGCTGGGTATGTTAGCTGGTGCTGGGTTTTTTGTTTTTTTAGTGGTGCTGGTGTATTGTATTATAGCTGGTGCTGTGTATTGTATTTAGTGGTGCGGGGTTGTATCATGTAGCTGGGCGGTGTATCGGGTAGCTGGTGCGGGTGTTTTGTATTATAGCTGGGTGGGTATCATGTAGTAGGCTGGTTTTTATAGTGTAGGGGTTTGGCTGGTGTTTTGGGATTATAGCTGGGCGGTGTTCGTGAGCGAGGCTGGTGTTCAGTGTAGCGGTGCTGGTGTTTTGGGATTATAGCTGGGGTGGTGAATCAGTGTAGTTTTGGCTGGTGTATTTTTAGTGGGCTGGTGATTGGTTAGCTGGGGCGTGATGTTAGTGGGCTGGTGTATCAGTGTAGTGGGGGTGTTAAGGTAGCTGGGCTGGTGTTCAGTGTGCGGGTGTGGTGTTTGGATTATAGCGGGGGCTGGGTATCAGTGTAGTGGGCGGGTTTTTGTTTATTAGTGGGCTGGGTATATTTATGGTGCTGGGTTTTGGGATTTTAGCTGGGCTGTTTTTTCCCTGTAGTGATGGTGTATCAGTTACGGGTTGTGGTGTTTTTGGATTTTTGCTGAGGCTGGTGTATCAGGTGTGGTGCTGTGAAAATTGGATTATAGTGAGGCGGTGTAAATGATGAGGGGGTTGTATCAGTGTAGCTGGGCTGGTGTATGGTAATGGGCTGGTGTATCGTGTAGCTAGGCTGGTGTATCATGAGCTGGGGGGTGTATTGGATTAAGCTGGGCGGTGTATCAGTGGCTGGGGGTTGTGTATCAGGTGTAGCTGGGTGGGTATATGTAGCGGGCGGGTGTATTGGATTTTTGTGGGGGTTATAGTGTAGCTGGTCTGGTTATTGGATTTTGTGGGGCTGGTGTATGTTTAGCTGGCTGTGTAATTTTCTGAGGCTGGTGTATCAGTGAGCTGGGCTGGTGTATTGGTTTTTAAGCTGGGGAGGTGTATCATTGTAGGGGCTGGTGTATTGGATTATAGCTGAGGGGGTGTACCCCAGTGAGCTGGTGTGGTGGTTTGGATTTAGTGAGGCTGGTTATCAGTGTAGTGGGCTGGTGTATTGGTTTTAATAGCTGGGGTGGTGTACAGTGTACTGGGCTGGGTATAGTGTAGTGGGTGGTGTTCAGGTAGCGGGGCGGGTATTGGATTAAGCTGAGGCTGGTGTATCAGTGTGCGGGTGCTGGTGTTGGATTATAGCTGGGCTGGTGTATCAGTGTAGGAGGCGGGTGTACAGGTAGCTAGGCTGGTTTCGTGTTTAGGCTGGTGTTTGTTAGTGAGGGGTGATTTTGAGTGGGCTGGGTATGTAGCTGGGGGCTGGTTATCAGTGTAGCTGGTCGGGTTTTAATCATTAGTGGGCTGGTGTTAGTGTACCCGGGGGCGTGTATGTATACCCGGGGCTGGTTATCGTTGTCCCGGAGCTGGTGTATCGTTTTGGGCCGGGGCTGGTGTATCAGTGTTTGGCGGGATTGGTTACAGGTAGCGGGTTGGTGTTTGTGGAACCGGGGGCTGGTGTATCAGTGTGGGGCCGGGTGGTGTATCAGTGTAGCGGGTTTGGTGTTTTAGTGTACCCGGGGCGGGTTTGTATCGTGGTGGCGGGAGGGTTGTATCAGGTAGCGGGGGGTTGGTGTTTGTGTAGGGGGGCGGGGTGTTCAGTTGGGGGGTTGATCGTGTGCCGGGTTTTTGGTGTTTTGTGTGGGGGGGCTGGTGTATGTGTGGGGCGGGGGGTATCTTGTAGCCGAGGTTGGTGTTTTAAATTTTACCCGGGGCTGGTGTATCATGTGTGGCCGGAGCGGTGTATCATTTAAGCCGAGGGTTGGTGTATTGTTAGCCGGGGTGGTTTTTCGTTGTGGCCGGAGTGGTGTATCAGGTAGGGAGGTTGGTTATTAGTGTAGCCGGGGTGGTGATCGTGGGGGCCCGGAGCTGGTGTTCAGGGGCCCGGGGTTGGTGTTTAGTGTACCCGGGGTGGGTATCAGTTTTGGGGCCGGGCTGGTGTATCAGTGTACCAAAGGTTGGTGTATTAGTGTAGCCGGGGTGGTGTATCTTGTGTGGCCGGAGCTGGGTGTATCAGTGTACCCGAGGTTGGTGTATGTGTAGCCGGGGCTGGTGTTCGTGTGGGGGCCGGAGCGGTGATCTGTAGCCGAGGTTGGTGTATTGTGTGGGGGGGCTGGTTTTATCAGTGTGTGGCCGGAGCGGGTGATCATGGGGTGGTGAGCGGGTGTATCAGTGTGGGGCCCGGGGCTGGTGTTCAGTGTAGCCAATTTGGGTGATTGTGTACCGGGGGGGGTATCAGTTCCCGGGGGGTGTATCAGTGTAGCCGGGGTGGTGTATGTGAGGGGGCGGGTGTATCATTGTTGCCGGGGTGGTGTATCAGTGTAGCGGGGTGGGGTTAGTGTGCCGGGGTGGTGTACATTTGTGCCGGGGGCTGGTGTATCAGTGGTGGGGCGGGTGTATCATTGTGCCGGGGGCTGGTGTACAGGGGTAGTGGGGGCTGGTGTTCATTTACCCGGGGCGGGTTATCAGTGTAGCGGGGTGGTGTATCAGTGTGCTGGGGCTGGGTACTTGTTCCCGGGGGCGGTGTACCGGGGCTGGTGTAGGGGGGGCTGGTGTATCAGTGTGCGGGGCTGGTGTTTATGTGGCCGGGGTGGTTTCGTGTATGGGGGCTGGTATACCGAATATAGCCGGGGTTATCCAGAGTGTAGCCGGGGGCCGGTATCCAGGGGGGCAGCTGGGCCCTGGTATACCAGAGTGTAACCGGAGCGATATACCAGAGTGCAGCCGGGGCTGGTATACCAGAGTGCAACCGGGACTGGCATACCAGAGTGCAACCGGGGCTGGTATACCAGAGTGTATCGGGGTATTCCCAAGGGGGGCGGCGGGGCTATATAAAGAGCGCAGCTGGGGCTGTAAACCAGAGCGCAGCGGGCTGTAAAACCAGGGCACCGAGTGCAACAGTTTGATACTAATCCCGGGAAAAAAAAAATCTCCCCCCAGTACCAATAATACCACCAGTCCGATAACATTCTTCTTTGCAAACATACAGGGTCTAAAGCCAGCAACAAACAACAAAATACCTTTCATCCGTGGAGCTTGCAGGGAAAAGGAAATGTTCGCGGCTTTCCTGGGACCCATATAAAGGTCACTTGGTAACGAAATATGGATCCCAGGTTAAAACCTATAAGATGGCAGAGTAAAAGGCAAATGGGGGGGGGGGTTGGCCTGTACATTGAGAGTCCCCTGTTTGCACAAAAAACTGCAAAATCCCTCAAATGATGTAGTGGGGTTTTAGCGAAAAAGGTCGAGACCCAAAACCTGTCTTGTGTAGTCTACAACCCTCGGATGCAAATCCCACAATTCCAAACAGCTGTTAAAAATTGACATGTTGGAAAATTTCCCGCCCCTCCCACCCAACATCTTGCTCCTGGGGGATTTCAATTTAAGGCACCTAAAATGGGGAATTAGAAAAATAAATTGTTGCTAATAACACCAGGAGGAGCTTGAGAAACTCACACTCAGCGAGCTTTTAAATCTCTCCAAAATTCAATTTAAACCAGCAAATAAAGAGCATACTAGACGGGAGAAACACTAACCTTCCACAAACAATGATGATCTAAAGAAATTCCCATATCAAAAACAAAACTAGATCACAAAAAATGGGTTCAGACATGTATGCGCGGACCCCCAGCCCGACATAAGAGATTAGTCACG
>NC_069454.1:29616052-29648995 GCF_026875155.1 Cherax quadricarinatus
TGGGGGGGCCTTACCCTTAAAACCCCCCCACAACACACAAAACATATATCCGTATATACTTATATGAAAAAAATGCATACCCTGAATATTCGCATTACCTGCGTTGAGATAGAGACGTTGAGATATAAACGTTGAGACAGAGGAGGCTGGGATTATGGGATGCGAGGATATCGTTATAGGATCTTCCAGCGACATAAGTACATCGCTTAAAATAACTATTGACAATATTTCTTAATAATTACAAAATCTGAATAATAATAGCCCATGGAAAATATACTCTAGTTAAGATAAAAAATTATATAAAGAAAGAGGGAGTAATATTAAGCACAGAGCAGTAGAGGCAGCAATGTTTTGGAGAGAATTTGAAAGAAAGTAGTGTTTAGGAGAGTATCTGAAGGAAGACAGTGGAGGAAATCCTTAGTAACATAGCGTCAGCCCTTCTCATTACTGAGGGAGCACCCTGAATCCCTTTACCCTTCTCATTACTGAGGAGGAAGCACCCTAAATCCCTTTACCCTTCTCGTTACTGAGGAGGGAGCACCCTGAATCCCTTTACCCTTCTCATTACTGATGGAGCACCCTGAATCCCTTCACCCTTCTCGTTACTGAGGAGGGAGCACCCTAAATCCCTTTACCCTTCTCGTTACTGAGGAGGGAGCACCCTGAATCCCTTTACCCTTCTCATTACTGATGGAGCACCCTGAATCCCTTCACCCTTCTCGTTACTGAGGAGGGAGCACCCTGAATCCCTTCACCCTTCTCGTTGCTGAGGAGGGAGCACCCTGAATCCCTTCACCCTTCTCGTTGCTGAGGAGGGAGCACCCTGAATCCCTTCACCCTTCTCGTTGCTGAGGAGGGAGCACCTTGAATCCCTTCACCCTTCTCGTTGCTGAGGAGGGAGCACCTTGAATCCCTTCACCCTTCTCATTATACACAAGACAGCTACATGGTCCCCCCCTCTCCCTTGTTATTACTCAGGAGGAAGCTCCCTGTTACTCGATTACCCTCCTCATTACTCATGAAGGTTCTCTGAGTTACTTCATTACTCAGGAGTGAGCTCCTCGAGCTCCCAAATTTCTCGGGAAGGTGCTCTATGAGCACTTTCATTACTCTCTGAGCACTGCTAAACATCCTCATTTTTCACTCTTCTGATGAGATGACTTGACGCTGTTGAATGAATCTTGATTCAAGGATATGGAGCTACTCTCCATTTCCTCGCATCAGTCATATTTACCTTCCCTCCATAATACACTGTGTGGCCCCTACCACTAATTGAATATAATAAAAATAATCCTCATTACTCAGGAGAGAGCCCTTTGAGTTCCCCTCGTCTCCACTGTCATTACTCAGAAGGGAGCTCCTTGCCCCCCGCTTTACCTCGCCATTACTTAGAAGGGAGCTCCTTGCCCCCTCTTCCACTCCTGAGTATTGACGAGAAAATTCCCTTCCCTGTATCTATCAAGTCTCGTGATCGTAAAAGAACATTAATAAGCTCTGTACATGAATGGTTCAGAGAACCGACATGCTATTAAATTAGACACATGTGCAACTCTTGGGTAACTTTATTGAGGAAACGTTTCGCCACACAGTGGCTTCATCAGTCTATACGAAGGAGAATCTTGAAGAACAGGAGGAGAATGAGGTAATCAGTCCCTCAACCTTGCGTCGATGTGGTCAGTCCATCAATCTTGAATAGAATACGGCATATGAGCGGAGAAGCAGCTTATAAACCGTATGGCAGGAGAGGTGCAGCAGTCGTAGGTGGTGTCATATTCGTTCAATGTGGAAGTAGGTCGTGCCCAAGGGCTAGGCAAGCGAAGAATTCCCAAGTATTAAGATCCCAAGAAGTTGCAGTGTCTGACAGGATTGAAGATTGAGACACTTATGCAACATATGGGAATCTTTATTCAGGAAACGTTTCGCCACACAGTGGCTTCAGCAGTCCAATGCAAAGTAGAAATGCGTAAGGAGAGGAGGAATTTGAGGTAATCAGTCCCTCAGCCTGGAGTCGATGTGTTCAGTCCATCAATCTTGTAGAATGTACAGCATAGGGCCGTAGACGTGGCTTATATGCTGTAGAGAGGTGAGGTGAAGCAGACGGAGGCGGGGTCATAATGGCACCATCCACTAGTCGAAGTAGGTCTTCGTCCAAAGGTTGGACAAGTGTTGAAGAGTTCTTTGTAACAAGATCCCATGATGCTGCAGTGTGTGACAGTTGTGATGAAAGGTTTGAAAAACCGACAAGTTGAAGATTGAGACACTTATGCAACATATGGGAATCTTTATTCAGGAAACGTTTCGCCACACAGTGGCTTCATTAGTCCAATACAAAGTAGAAATGCGTAAGGAGAGGAGTAGTTTGAGGTAATCAGTCCTATGCTGTACATTCTACAAGATTGATGGACTGAACACATCGACTCCAGGCTGAGGGACTGATTACCTCAAACTCCTCCTCTCCTTCCGCATTTCTACTTTGTATTGGACTGATGAAGCCACTGTGTGGCGAAACGTTTCCTGAATAAAGATTCCCATATGTTGCATAAGTGTCTCAATCTTCAACTTGTCGGTTTTTCAAACCTTTCATCACATCTGACAGGATTGTAGATTGAGGGACTGATTACCTCATTCTCCTCCTGTTCTTCAAGTTTCTCCTTGGTATGGACTGATGAAGCCACTGTGTGGCGAAACGTTTCCTCAATAAAGATACCCAAGAGTTGCACATGTGTCTAATTTAACATTAATAAGCTCTGTTCAAAATAATTTATATTCATTCAAGCAGATCTACGGAGGAACATTGCAAGTGATTTTTTGTTTATATTCTGTGCAGAAGAATACATCGTTCTAAAGCAGAAAATACGTATAAATAAGCGAATGCCAGGCAACATTTATCTTTATTTATTAACACTAAACATACTCCTATATTTTCATTCGCAGCGTCCGTACTAATCTTTGATTAGAGGGATCGACGCCACACACCATTACCTGCTTGAGGTATGCAAGCAAGATTACAGAGGCAAACGTAGTTTATTCAAACATGCCACCCAAACTCTATTTTTCCCCTCCCCTTCCCTCCGGGCTTGCTACCGGTTCACTGTGCTTGCTCCCCTTCAATCACTTTTTCCTGCTTGCCCATATATGCAGAGAGGAGGCAAATAACTCCACAGTGGGTATTATTAAAATTAAGGAACCTGAGGTACTAGCAGCAGTGAACTACAACATACCCTCAAATATAACAAAAATATAAAACAAATATAACAAAATATATCAGAACTGTAACAAAACAGTTTTAAACACTATAACAGGAGCAGCGAGAAGAGCGAATAATATCAAAGCAAAGTTAATTTTTTTAAACTTTGTCATACAGAAATAGAGAGGAAATTCTGGGACCTGCCCAGAGGACCACAAACATGGAAAGCTGTTATGAGAGAGGTTAAGCGGTGTTCATTGATGTTATAATTTATTCATTGTTTATCAAGCATCCATTGGAATGTCTCGCCAAGTGACAATTAGATAGAGCAGATTATTTAGGGCCCCCACTGCTCTACTGAACTGTCCAGTTCAGTTAACCAACTGCTTGAAAGCTTCTAACAGTCAGGTTGAGGTTATATGGTGTATCATCTGGCTGAGTGGCAGACGCACGCTCACAAAAGCTTGTCGTATACATACTCCCTTGTCTACTCTGAAGTGCAAAATCAATTGTTATGAGTGATTGTTAACTTGGTCAATTTAGATACTGAACCTACCTTAGTGAAGAGAATATACGGGTGAAGAAAAGAATTACTCCGTCGTATTTGCCTTGGCCTTTAGTTGCTAGCTTTGATCCTTGTCAGGTGCAACAGGCCTTGGAATTGCGTTCGTAATAGGTAATGATGAGAACTGTGTTGCAACATGTGAGAGACAGCAGAGAGCAAAGTACATGAACCAGCAAGACAGAAAGTGCATTTGAAGTTGGCAGAATTAAATAAGAGATTCGCATATCTTATGGAAGTAAATAACGAGACAAGAATATCAGATGAGAGAAGGGAGAGGCTAAATTTGAGAAAATCTAATAGTTCAATCTTAAATGATTTCCTGAATGCAGTACAGTGGCAAAGAAATCCGGAAGAAAAGTCAGTGAATGAGGTGATTGAATATTTTCCCCTAAAATTCCAGAGGCGTGGTTAAAATTCACATCCAGAAGAAGCTGCGATGATAAGAAAAAAAAACTAACTGTGGTTTAAAAAAAATTGCAGAAGAAAAATCGCAGTACAAGAGCGTGGTAAAACTGAAGAAAGAAAATTACAGATGAAAACAGAAGTAAAAAAGACGAGAAGCTGAACAACACTTGTAGTATGACTTGAAAGTTAAAAGGAAATGTAACCTGTGAGCATTACATAACTGTATCATAAAAAGCACGATAGTAAATGAACAGGTAATAAACCTCAAGAAGCAAGAATGAGGGAGCTAAAGTCAAAACAAGAAAGTCTGTGGGGGAATTACCCTCAAAATTTAAAAGCGACTTTCTCAAAGAAAAACGTGATATCTTCAGGTAATAGAGAGACTGAACCACTACAGTACAAATATATACGCACAAGAATTAGATGTAATGAGCCCTTACAAAGTGTGCAGTGGACTCTATGACCAGGACGAAAATCCAACCAAAAAGGGGACCAAAACCCAAAAAGTAAAATTGCAGTAAAGATCATTACAGATCAAGAAGACGCATAGTATTCCCATTTTTCGGAGATAGAAAAGGCATTAAACTGTAGAAAAGCATTTTGACATGCATACTATGCAAAGTAAGGAAAATCAAAGAGTGGTGAAGTATTTGGAAAATGTTATTTCATAATCACTACCGGGGAAGAGTTTTTTTTAAAATGGTAATCCTCCCTGAGATACATGTTAAGTTCGAAAAGAAAGTTAAAAGAAGTGAGGCGGAAAAGAGGATGGGTTAGCTTTAAAGAAAGCATGTGAACACTGCATCACACGAGAGACTGGGACAAAAAACTCGATGATGAAACCCCGGAGAATGCCATATAGTGGCGAAAAATCAAAATGATTCGAGAAGAGTGTCAGAATGTGATACTGTATATATGAGTGTGGTTCCACAAGGATTGCTAAAAGAGCCTCTCCTATTCTTGGTATGTAGCGAGATAACAGAAGAAAATATGGATAAAAAAAAAAACACACTTAACGCTGTGAAGTTTTATTGGCTCAACGATTCACTCATGCGCAGACATACGAATAATGAAAGCCAAGTAGTGAGTGGGAGTTGTACCATTATAGATTTCATTCGCTTCGCAATCCATGAAACTTTTACCTCAATGTATACAAAGGAATAGTGAAAGGTGGAAGAAGGGAATACTTGTGGCAAGTTTACAGTAAGCCAGAGGGTGAAGAATGGAAATGCTTGCGGCAAGAGGAAAAAATATTAGAAAACCCAATAATTACAAAACGAGATTAAAACTGAGATATTTAAATAAGGAGTGGAAATGGGATTGTTAGTGGGGTGTATTTTTCAGTGTATTATGAGCGAAGGAAGGGTACCTAAGGAGTCAAATGACTGGTACAGAACATCAATAGTTTTTAATAAAAGGAAATTGGGACAGGGAAGAACATAAGAATTATAAGGTAATTTAATCCTGTTGAGTATTTGGATAATGTAATATAGAATTATTTTTCAAAGATTAAGAGTTAAAATAGAAAGAATGACTGCAGAAAAAATAAGAAGGATTTAGGGAGGGTTGGGGAATGTTTATTACTTAAAGAGAAAATTGAACCAGGTTAAGAGAAAGTAAGGAACTGAAAAGGCTTTTTGGGTTAGGTTAATGGATTCACGAAGAAAACCAAAGCTTTGGGTGGTCTCCCCCACCTCCCCTTCCTCCCCCCATCTCTCTCTCTCTCTCTCTTCTCCCTCTCTCTCTCTTCTCTCTCTCTTCTCTCTCTCTCTCTCTCTCTCTCCTCTCTTCTTTTCCCCTCTTCTCTCTCTTTTCTTCTCTCTTCTTCTCTCCTCTCTCTTCTCTCCTCCCTCTCTCTCTCTCCTCTCTCTCTCTCTCTCCCCCTCTCTCTTTTCTCTCTCTCTCTTCCTCTTGCTGAAAACAAGGAAAACACTCCATATAACATCTCTATCTTACATACACTTCAGATAAACACAACACAATATCCACTACAAAAAATAATGCAAAGACTTTTAAAAACCCCTAATCTTGACAGAAAATAAAAACAAAACCCAAAGGGTTTAAAAAATAATAATTTTATGCGACAATGTCTTGCCTATTGTTAGGAAGCAGTTTATAAATGGCCCCTAAGGAGATGTGTATTGTAATCCCGGTGTAACACTTGGCACTATCATAAACTGTCTGAGCACATCTCGGAGCGCCTCACCAGGTGCTTAAAGTCCATTACTTGGTATTTCCCTTTTATTTACGACGATGAAAGTGGCCCTAAGAAGAATCTTACTGCTCGAGAAACGCTTATCCAAAATACACTATAGTTGGTTATTGTGGAGTATTGTGGAAACCTGGCCAGAGGTACTTCTTCCCCACCGTTCTCAACATTGCAAAATGAACACGACACACACGACCGGTGCAACTACATACGGGGAAGTACACACACACACACACACATACACACACACACACACACACACACACACACACACACACACACACACACACACAAAGTGTGGAGACGCTTATCAGGAAAAGACTGGTGGAGCACCTAGAAAGAAATGAGCTTATACACGATAACCAGCAGGTTTCAGGAGGGAAATCCTTTTGCCCACAAACTACTGGAGTTTTACGACAGGACAGAAGACACGAGAGAAAGGGGTGGGTAGACTGCATTTTCTGTGGCTTTCGCCACAGTTCCACACAAAACATTTCTGCAAAATCCTGAGGAGCAGGCAGGTGTAACGGGAAAAAGCCCTGAAATGGGTCAGAGAACACTGACAGGAAGGCAACGACGAGTCATGGCACGTGACGAGGTGTCGGAGTGGGTGCCTGTGATGGGCGGCGTTCCAAATGAATCAGTGTTTCTGGTATTTGTGAATAACATGACGGATGTGATAGATTCAGAGGTGACCCTGTTTGCAGACGATTTGAAGCTAATGCGGAAAATCAGGCAGAACTTCAGAGAGATTTGGACACGATTGGGGAAGGACAAAGAACATAGTAGACAGAAAACAAGATAGGAGGCCAAAGACTGCAAACCTCAATCAAGGAAAAGGATCTTGGGGTGAGTATAATACCAAGCACATCTCCAGAGGTGCGCATCAACCGAATAACTGCTGCAGTATATGGGTGCCTAACAAACCTAACAATACTGTTTCGAGACCTGAGTAAGGAATTGTTCAAGACTCTGTACACCGTGTACGGCAGGCCGATATCTGGGTAAGCAGCACATGTATGGAGCCCACGCATGGTCAAGCACAACAAGATATGAGAATATAAAGTGCAAAGGGTTCGAACAAGACTAGTCCCGGGGCTAAGGGGTATGTGCTACGAGGAGAGGTTAAGAGAAATCAACCTAATGAGATTGGAGAACAGGATGAATGGAGGGGACATGATAAAGACATTTTAAAATACTGGGAAGAATTGACAAGGTGTAAAGAGATGTGACAGTAACAAGAGGGTCACAGCTGGAAGTAGAAAACTTAGATATGTAACAGGTATGTTGGGAAATATTTCTTCAACCATAGAGTTGTCAGGAACTGGAACAACGTAGAGAGTGATGTAGCAGAGCCAGGATCTTTACATAGCTTTAACGAGTCATACGATAAAGCTCATGGAACAGGGAGAGTGTGGACCTAGTAGTGACCAGCGAAGAGGCGGGGCCAAGATCTGTGACTCGACCCCTGCAACCACAAATAGGTGAGTACAGATGAGCACACACACACACACATTCTAGATAAATTGTTCAAAAACTCAACTAGTTTAAAACGTATACATAACACATTCATCAATAGATTTATCTGCAATAAACAAAATGAAGTTAAAGAGAAAAAAAACATCTAAAATATATAATTACAAAACACTTTAGTATTTAAAACAATGGTATTGAAGACTTTTCTCCAGATTTGAAAAAGATAAAACCATAAATTTTAGTTTGACAAGAAATTCCATGGATTTTTTTTAAATGAATTGTGTCCCACACACGAATAATTATAAATCATGAAACAGGTGGGTTTGAACCCTTGGCAAGTGAATCCTGAAGCTCGCAGGCGGGTGCGTTAACACACTGGCCTGTCACTTGCAGGGTTTGTTCCCTGATTTATTTGCAGTCGTGTTATTTACTATTTCTAGAGTAACAATTATAAATTTTAACAAATTAGAAATAAATACGAAGAATTACTGAGACAAAGCAAAATAAACTTTAAGAAACTGTTGGTAATAAATCGTATATCAGTAACAATCTTACAAGTCATTTTTATACATATGAAATAAAGCTAGATTTATTAGGTAAAAAAAGATGAGCAGAAATGAAATAGTTGTTGAAATTGTTGTAGAATTATCCGAGAAAAAAAAAAATTTTTGATTTATTTTGTTTTTATTTCCCACTTTCTGAAAAATTCAATGAAAAATCATTGAAACTGTCGGAAAAAAAAGTTCTGTATTTAAGAAACTTTTCGAGCAATTATCAAATATCTTTGGGATTTCATTAAAAAAAAGACATTGGCAGATAGATGGAAAATAGCAAATGTTTTGCCAGTATTTAAGGACTTAATTTAGAATATTGAAGAAAACTTATACTTAAACTAGAGAGTCAGATAATGTCATTATAATTATTCTATTCGTCAGTAACTTATGAACAATATTAAAGAAAATAAATCTCGGAAAGGGAATAAACTCTGGGAATGTCGGTCACTTTTACTGATGATTGTTCCTCAGCTTTACTGATGATTGTTCCTCAGCTTTGCTGATGATTGTTTCTCAGCTTTACTGATGATTGTTCCTCAGCTTTACTGATGATTGTTCCTCAGCTTTGCTGATGATTGTTTCTCAGCTTTACTGATGATTGTTCCTCAGCTTTGCTGATGATTGTTTCCAGCTTTACTGATGATTTTTTCCCCAGCTTTACTGATGATTGTTTCTCAGCTTTTTCTGATGATTGTTCCTCAGCTTTACTGATGATTGTTTCTCAGCTTTAACTGATGATTGTTTCTCAGCTTTTTGATGATTGTTCCTCGCTTTACTGATGATTGTTTCTCAGCTTTACTGATGATTGTTCCTCAGCTTTACTGATGATTGTTTCTCAGCTTTACTGATGATTGTTTCTCAGCTTTACTGATGATTGTTTCTCAGCTTTACTGATGATTGTTCCTCAGCTTTACTGATGATTGTTTCTCAGCTTTACTGATGATTGTTCCTCAGCTTTACTGATTCTTTCTCAGCCTTACTGATTGTTTCTCGGCTTTACTGTTGATTGTTTCTCAACTTTACTGATGACTGTTTCTCAGCTTTACTGATGATTGTTTCTCAGCTTTACTGATGATTGTTCCTCAGCTTTACTGATGATTGTTTCTCAGCTTTACTGATGATTGTTCCTCTGCTTTACTGATAATTGTTTCTCAGCTTTACTGATGATTGTTCTTCAGCTTTACTGATTCTTTCTCAGCCTTACTGATTGTTTCTCGGCTTTACTGTTGATTGTTTCTCAACTTTACTGATGACTGTTTCTCAGCTTTACTGATGATTGTTTCTCAGCTTTACTGATGATTGTTTCTCAGCTTTACTGATGATTGTTCCTCAGCTTTACTGATGATTGTTTCTCAGCTTTACTGATGATTGTTTCTCAGCTTTACTGATGATTGTTCCTCAGCTTTACTGATGATTGTTTCTCATCTTTACTGATGATTGTTTCTCAGCTTTACTGATGATTGTTTCTCAGCTTTACTGATGATTGTTCCTCAGCTTTTCTATTGATTGTTTCTCAGCTTTACTGATGTTTTTTTCCTCAGCTTTACTGATTTTATTTTTTCTCAGCTTTACTGATGATTGTTCCTCAGCTTTACTGATTCTTTCTCAGCTTTACTGATGATTGTTTCTCAGCTTTACTGATGATTGTTCCTCAGCTTTACTGATGATTGTTTCTCATCTTTACTGATTGTTTCTCAGCTTTACTGATTGTTTCTCAGCTTTACTGATTGTTTCTCAGCTTTACTGATGATTGTTTCTCAGCTTTACTGATGGGTTGTCTCACTTTACTGATGATTGTTCCTCAGCTTTACTGGTGATTGTTTCTCAGCTTTACTCATTGTTCCTCAGCTTTACTGATGATTGTTTCTCAGCTTTACTGATGATTGTTGTTCAGCATTACTGATGATTGTTCCTCAGCTTTATGGATGACTGTTCCTCAGCTTTACTGATGATTGCTCCTCAGTTTTACTGATGATTGTTCTTCAGCTTTATGAATGACTGTTCCTCAGCTTTACTGATGACTGTTCCTCAACTTTACTGATGATCATTCCTCAGCTTTACTGATGATTATTCCTCAGCTTTACTGATGATTGTTCCTCAGCTTTATGATGATTGTTCCTCAGCTTTACTGATGATTATTCCTCAGCTTTACTGATTGTTCCTCAGCTTTACTGATGATTATTCCTCAGCTTTACCTATGATTGTTCCTCAGCTCTGCCTGTAATTGTCCCTCAGCTTTACCAATGATTGTCCCTCTGCTTTACCTCTGATTTTTCCTCAGCTTTACCTATGATTGTCTCTCTCCCCTTCCCCCACAGACAGACACTCGTGCCGATCTGTGGTATATTTTTCCTCTCTGGCTGAGAAAGATACGTGTGCAACAGATGGTGTCTCTATTGATGAGACGTTTCGTCTAATTTGCAAACATCTTCAGTCGATAAAGAGAAGAGTTAAGAGAAGTAGTGGAGTTGTAGATTTGAAGTGGTCAGTTCTTCTGCCTTGAAGAAGTAAATTAGTGGCCAGTCTTTAAGTCCATTTGCCAAAATTACTTATTGAAGGCCCAGGGACTGATCAGGTTACATTTACTTCTCCACTACTTTTGTAGTCGCCATTGTATTTCGACTGAAGAAGCCTGCTGAGCAGGCGACACATCTCGTCAATAAATAAACCGAAATGATGCAAATATGTCTGGTCGGTAATTAAGCCGTTGAAGTAATGATGCTTTGTCCTTGTACGCTGCTACAGATCTTGTTCACATGTTCATCGTTGCTACAGATCTTGTTCACATGTTCATCGTTGCTACAGATCTTGTTCACATGTTCATCGCTGCTACAGATCTTGTTCACATGTTCATCGTTGCTACAGATCTTGTTCACATGTTCATCGCTGCTCAGTTTTTTGTTCACATGTTCTCGCTCTACAGATCTTGTTCACATGTTCATCGCTGCTACAGATCTTGTTCACATGTTCATCGCTGCTACAGATCTTGTTCACATGTTCATCGCTGCTACAGATCTTGTTCACATGTTCATCGCTGTCTACAGTTCTTGTTTTTACATTGTTCATCGCTCTACAGATTTGTTCACATGTTCATCCGGCTGGGTACAGATCTTTTCCACATGTTTATCGCTGTACAGATCTTGTTTCAAATGTTATCGCTTGCTACAGATCTTGTTTTACAATTTTTTCATCGCTGTGTAAATTCACTGCTTTAAGAGCCGTGAGTTTCACCTGTGTTCCAGGTCTGAGCTTTTAGATTTCTAGTGTATTATAGTTTCCCAGTGGACTATAGGGGAAATTTTTATTAGAAGCCAGACTTTTCCGTCCCCTTTATTTTCTTTAAAATATTCCTTTTTTTTTCTTTGTATTTAAAAACTGAATAAATTCTATTAAACAAAAGTTTCGCTTTCTAACAGTACTTTTTTAGATTTTTAGTTTATTTTTCGTACGAACAAAAGCACAGATTTTATAAAACGATGCTTTTTCACTTTAGACGATTGTAATTTTGAAGTTTGTATCCAGCTTTAAAGTTTTCCCGAGCTGAAAATGTAGCTAAACGAGTTAGCTTTAGAATAAGTTCCAGCTACAATGTTTCCTACGGTACTTTTCTGAACATAATGGATTTTTTTAATTGTAGTTTTAGGGAAATCTTTTGCGCAAGGGCTCACTTTGGGGTTTTTTTTTTCCTGAGAGGCAGTTCAAATTTTTCTCTTCTATTTTCAAATTTTCCCTATTTTTTCTGGCTTACTGAATTTTCTCGCTTTCTGTTGTTTTTCTCCTTACTTGTTCCTCATTTTACTTGATTTTCTCAGTTTTTTTGGGTTGCCACTAAAACTAGTCTCAGTTTACTGATTACAAACGTCTTTACATTCTGCTTTCTGCTTTTCTGTATTTGCAAAAAACTATTTGTATTCCTCAGATAAGATATTTAACTGTTGCAATTCCTTTCTTCAACTTTCGTACTGATGCATTTTTTCCTCCCGTTGGGAGCCCCAGTTGAGAAGAATATGGGGCCGCATGAGGAAGTCGATTTACTAAGACTGAGCTGCCCAAATTTTGAAATTGTTTTTTTCTCACTGAAAAAATTTAGTTCTTTCTCCTTAATTGGTTTCGAATTCTGTATGTGGTGATCATTTTCTTCAGTTGAGGAAAACTTCACTTTGTGCTGAAATAAAATTGTCACTTTTCTGACTGGACCTTTTCTCCTGGGCATTTCAATGAGGTCTTATGATATCCGTAAGGACATGGGCGGTAAACATTCCTTTCGACAGTTGCCCCATTCTCTGGCTGTAAGGGAAAGGAAACTGTGAGAGGAGTTTAGAGGATAAGTCACTTGCCTACTACAGCACCGAGATTTTTGTTCTTGTTAATAAATTGTTTGGGTTCTTTGTTGAAGAGTAATTTCATTACCCTTACTTACCAGGTAATTGGGAAAATCCCAATTTTTAGGCAAAACCCTTTCTCTTCCTACTTTAGTGCATAGGGAACCGCGCGTGCAAATCGCCCCTAGGAATCCTGTTTGCTATCGGGCAAAGGGGGGGGGGGGAGTAACTCCCTGCTTCGGCACGATCGGGACTGTTCCTTTACATTTGATACTATTTCTGGAAATGTTAGTTGCAACATTCTGTTGAAGAGCGTCATTTATTATGTGTTGCATTCGGCTTTATAGTATTTAGAAATCACATCAAATCTTCCACTTACAGGTGGATGAAAATAGTCACTTGCTGGCAGAAGACATAAGAAATTCAAGTCTATCATCCAACATATTCATTTTGATGTTCAGACCATTACTGGTCATAAACTATTTCAAAGTAAACCAGCAGAAGTACAAGAATGACAGGCTACAGCGAGAGAAATATGGTAAAAAATTCTATTACTAGTTTCGTTTATGTGTTAGACCGAATTGACTGTAAGGAGAATGATTCCAAATTGCATGAACATTCTATTAAAAACGCAAGGAAGTCAAGTCGGGAAATGGCACTACCACTGCAAGATGATTAGCTCACAGGCAAAGTTGGTTTGACAGGTGGAGTGTCGGTTAAGCAGCTGTGTACGCATGTTCAACTTCACAGATCTTTACGAAGATGATGCAACTTACCATTAAATCCATGGTGATCAAATCATTGTGAATAAAAGTAGGCTTAAGTCAGATCTCCTGCCTCCGCCAAGTGACAGATGAACCAATTTGTGTTGGGAATGTGGGCCAGCGGACAACTAACAGTAACAGCCTGGTCAAACAATGATGAAGATTTAGACACATGTGCAACATCTGGATATCTTTATTGTAGACGTTTCACAGTCCAGTGGCTTTATCAACAGAGATTCTACTGGCTTCAATTATGTCCTAGAATTTGTACTGATAAAGCCACTGGATGGCGAAACGTTGCACATGTGTCTAAATCTTCATCTTGTCGGTATTGTATACCATTCTTGTACAACTGGTTAAACAGTCATTGATTAAGAAAGCCTGGCCAGAGACCGAGCTTCGAGGGAGGACAACCCTCTAGATCAGTGGCACAAGTATATTTTGGATGTATTCGACTTCCGAGAAGACCAAAGACACGACATGAAGATTGAACATTCCAAATTATCAACACTGCCTGAGACTGTGAGATCGGCTGTGTTGATTTCTCTTGCGGTTTCTGAATTACAGCAAATTTATATGGTGAGATGTCGGCATTTGCTAATGTCTGGCTTTTCAAGGGGATTCCGTGATTGAATAAGTGGTATAGAAAACTAAGTTGGTATATGAATCACTTGTGCAGCATTAGGATATATCTATTCTGGAAAAGCTTCACCAGCCAGTGCTTTCTTTAGACCAATGTTGTTTCTTCAGACCATTGTTGTTTCGCGAAACGTTTCCAGAACAAAAATTTCCAAATGTTGCAAAAGTGTCTCATTTATCAACAGGTTCCTTGCTGTACGAGAATGGTATACAATACCGACAAGATGAAACTAAGACACATACGCAACATCTGGGTATCTTTACTGTAGACGTTTCGCCATCCAGTGGCTTTATCAATACAAATTCCAGGACATAACTTGAAGATAGTAGAACTATATACAGAAAATGAGGTAATCAGTCCCTCAACCTTGGAGTTGGTGCGAAGAGCACCGTAGTCGTTTAGATTCTGAAGCAGAGCAAGGAGCCTGGCGCTTTTATACTAACGTCGGGTGGAAAGGGGACGTGTGGCAGACGAGGGCATAGTCACTGGTAGGCGGGATTCCCCAGTGGAAGCAGGTCCTACCCAAAGAGATGGGTAAGTTGAAGTCGTAGTTGTTGTAGTCGTGAAGGTTATGTACATGTTCTCAGAATCAAGACTCTATGTTGTTGCAGTGTCTGACAAGTTGTACAAGAATGGTATACAATACCGACAAGTATAAAAGCGCCAGGCTCCTTGCTTCTGCTTCAGAATCTCCACGACTACGGTGCTCTTCGCACCAACTCCAAGGTTGAGGGACTGATTACCTCATCTTCTGTACATAGTTCTACTGTCTTCAAGATATGTCCTGGAATTTGTATTGATAAAGCCACTGGATGGCAAAACGTCTACAATAAAGATACCCAGATGTTGCGTGTCTTAGTTTCATCAGGTTCCTTGCTGCTGCTGAGGGGATCAATTCCTTGAATCGAGTCTGAAAACCTTTCAATTCATCCGCTGGTGCTATATGATCCCTATGAGTTTATCGCTCCCCCTCGTTTTGTAATAATAATTAAGGGTTCTCTCTGGCGAAGCATCACCAGGAGGGTGTTCCACGGAACACAGTTGAGAGCATAAACGTGCTTCCAGGCAGCCATGGATCATGGATGGAGGGGTGAGGCTGGTCCCTGCTAACGTAAAGGCCACTTTATATGTGAATGATCTTACTGTGTACAGCTCATCGTCCCCCACCAGGGGTGGCATGTTACCAACTGCAGAGACTATATAATATCTTGGGTGAGTCGTGGGATGAGCCACGGGTGAACCATGGGTAAGCCACGGGGGAGAAAATATGGGATGTACCACAGGGAGACTGTGGGATGAGCCACCATTATAGAAAACCATTTTCTTTAACATGTCCCCATCTTGAATATTTAAAAAGATACACAATACCTGGAGGGTTGGTAAGTATGACACATGTGCAACAGTTAGGTATCGTTATTCTGAAACGTTTCGCCCAAGAGTGTTGCTCCATAGTCTGGAACCAGATTATGGAGCAACACACTTTTTCAGGCTGAGGGACTGACCACCTCGAAACTACGTGTTCAAGGGTGATAGACTGATTACATCGTCTTTACATCTCAACTTCTTCTACTCACTAAAGAAGCCTACTGTGTAGGCGAAACGTTTCGGAATCAAGATACCTAACTGTTGCACATGTGTCTTACTTACCACATCCTCATCTTCGTAAGTTAGTTATTCACTTAAACGATAATGGCCACAGAAGAGTACGACAAAATGCAACAAACTATCGGCGCTTTCTCACGTAACACAATAATAACATCACATGTAAACAAACAGCTTAAAAACCTATTTTTTTTTCTTATAATTTCCCTACAAATGTTTATGTAACCCTTCAAGATTAAAAACTCTTCTGCTGGTAAAAAATGACCAAATATAAAATTACAACAAGCGAAATATCAGGACGAGGTAATCATTATCTTTTTCAAGTGATAAAAAAACGGGACCAAATACGTGAACATCAAAATGGTATAAAATACCGACAGGTTGGTAGGTAAGACACATAGGCAACATTTAGGCAACTTTATTCCGAAACGTTTCGCCTACACAGTAGGCTTCTTCAGTCGAATATAGAAAGTAGGCAGGAACAGTAGAGATGTGAAGACGATGTAATCAGTCCATCACCCTTGAAGTCGTAGAATTTGAGGTTGTCAGTCCTTCGGCCTGGAGAAGTTCAGTTCCATAGTCAGGAACTATCTGAAGATCAAGCGACAGTGCGGAGACTTAAATACGACTTCAAGGGTGATGGACTGATTACATCGTCTTCACATCTTTACTGTTCCTGCCTACTTTCTGTATTCGACTGAAGAAGCCTACTGTGTAGGCGAAACGTTTCGGAATAAAGTTGCCTAAATGTTGCCTATGTGTCTTACCTACCAACCTGTCGGTATTTTATACCATTTTGATGTTCATCTTTCAGACACTGGAACACATGGCCTCTTGGTACAGAAAACACCTTGGACAGCCCTTTCAAGTGAGAACTGATGGATCTGAGAGGGACCTGACCTCTCAGTGGCTACATTCTCACTACTACTACTACTCTGCACCTCTCCTTCCGACAGTAGTCTCCGCACTGTCGCTTGATCTTCAGATAGTTCCTGACTATGGAACTGAACTTCTCCAGGCTGAGGGACTGACAACCTCAAATTCTACGACTTCAAGGGTGATGGACTGATTACATCTTCTTCACATCTCTACTGTTCCTGCCTACTTTCTGTATTCGACTGAAGAAGCCTACTGTGTAGGCGAAACGTTTCGGATTAAAGTTGCCTAAATGTTGCCTATGTGACTTACCTACCAACCAAATACATAAACACTGCAAGGCACAGTCAGATAATCACTGTTGCCAAGAATTCGCATGGAATTCACAGATGAACAGCACAGAGAGGGAGTGGGTAGCGTTGAGTGGTGTTGGTGTCAGCGGGATTTCAACGTAGTGGCATACGCAAGGCAAGAATCCTCCGTCTCTCCCTTACTCACCCACACACGTCGAGCCCAGAGTGGACGCGAAAACTACAAAATTCACCTCTGTCGTGCTGAAATAGACGTGATGAGCTGAAACAACAGCAACAGCATACAAATGATGCTAAACAAGTGACTTAGAACAGCATGGAATGCTGTGGAACCCAGGTGACACCGTTAAGATTTTCCGCGGAAATTAATCGAATTTGGGCCTGAATGTTGGTGTACTTATGTCTGGATGATGAGAGGTGCAGACACGACAACAAAATAACTTGTTGAGAGACTGATGCTGTTTGTATGAGTCGATGCAGAAGGTAGTGACTTCATGACTTCATCTTCCTTCCTCCCTCTGGGCAAACAAAACTGCTGCAAACACCTCATGCTACCCATGAGATGGCAGCACCAAATATAAGAGTGGCCTGACGTGATTTATAAACCCAACAGGGCATGCATAATCACATGACCTAAAAGATATTTCCTATAAATACTGCAACATTGTGTAGAGATTATGTGGTAATAATATGCATTGTTTTAATAAAACTGGAAGGACAGGAGAGGGAAGGAAGGAATAAGAAAAAGGTAAAGGAATGCAGATAAGCGGTTGACCACATCAAAGTTACAACGCTCCAGTGGCGGAAACACATTATCGGATGGAGAAGGGGGTAGTGAGAAGTGGTGGTCATGGTGTTAGTAGTAGTGGTGGTGGTGCTGATGGTGGTTGTGGTGCTGATGGTGGTTGTGGTGATGTTGGTTGTGTTGGTGTTGGTGGTCATAGTTATTATTTTACTGGAAGAGGTGGTGATTAAATTAATTAAATGAAGAAAAAATAAAGAGAGAGAGAGAAATGAAGAAATGAATGAAGTGTGAGTGAGACGACCTGAGTGAAGACATCAGTGCTGTGAAAGCCAAAGAGGCAACCATAGCTAGCTGGACGACCCCAGAGCAAGAGACCGTACCACTTGGAAATCTTAAAACGTAGCTACTGAAGCAGACGAAGAAAATGAAGCAGGTGAGGACACTGCTCTTAAATAGACCATACAGAGAGATTTACCACTACCTTCTAAAGAATGTTTAAGTTTTAGACACATGTGCAACATCTGGATATCTTTATTGTAGATTTTTCACAGCCAGGGCTTTATCAACGAGATTCTACTGGCTTAAATTTATTCCTAAATTTTGTACTGATAAGCCATGGAGGCGAAAAGTTGCACAGGGTTTTAAACTCTTCATCTTGTCGGTTAATTGTAACCATTTTTGTAAAAACGGTTAAACACCCATTTTTAAAAAGCCTGGCCAAGACCGAGCTTCGAGGGGGAAAACCCTCTAGTCAGGGGCACAAGTTATTTGGATGATTGATTTCCGAAAGACCAAAGACACGACATGAAGATTAAAATTCCCAAAATTTCAAACGCCTGAGACTGTGAGATCGGCTGTTTGATTTCTCTTGCTTTTCGAATTACAGAAAATTTTTATATGGTGAGATGTCGGCATTTGCAAATGTCTGGCTTTTAAAGGAGTTCCTTGATTGAAAAGTGGTAAAAAACTAAGTTGGTTATGAAGCACTTTGCACATTGGGATTTTCTATTCTGGAAAAGTTTCCCCAGCCATGTTTTCTTTAGCCCCATTTGCTTCTTCGACCAATTTTTGTTTCCAGAAAAAAATTTCCAAATATTGCAGAAGGTCTCTTTTATCAACGGTTCCTTGCTGTACGAGAAGGTATCAATCCCGACAAGATGAAACAAAAGACGGTATAAAACATCTGGGTATCTTTATTGAAACGTTTCGCCATCCAGTGGTTTTATCAATACAAATTCCGGGACAAAACTTAAAAGTAGAAACAAAATACACGAAAAATTTTTTTTTAATCGCCCCCTCAATTTGGGATTTTGATGCGAAGAGCACCGTATCGTTTAGATTCTGAAGAAAGGCAAGGGGAGCCTGGCGCTTTTAAACTAACTTGGGTGAAAGGGGGAACGTGGGGCAGACGAGGGCATAGTCACTGGTGGGCGGGATTCCCCAGTGGAAGCGGGCCCACCCAAAAAAAGGAATTGAAGTCGTAGTTGTTGTAGTCTAAAGGGTTTATGTACATGTTCTCAGTCAAGATCTTGTTGGGGCAGTGTCGAAAATTTAAAAGAAGGGTAAAATACCGACAATTTTAAAAACCCCCGGGCTCCTTGCTTCTCTCAAATCTCCACGACACCGGCTCTTCGCCCAACTCCAAGTTGGGGGGACTGATTACCTAAATTTTCTGTTATTTTCCCCACTATCTTCAAGATACCGGGAAAATTTGTAATAATCCCCACTTGATGGCAAAAGCTAAAATAAAGATACCCAATTTGCGTATGTTCTTTTTTCATCAGGCCTTGTGTGCGGGGGGGACAATTCCCTTAACGAGTCTGAAAACCCTTTAAATTTCACCCCTGGTGCATATGACCCCTATGAGTTTATCGACCCCCCTCGTTGTAATAAAATAAGGCGAACATCACCAGGGGGGTGTTCCACGGAGCACAGTTGAGGCAAAAACGTGCTTCCAGGCCCCCATGGATCGGGATGGAGTGGTGAGGCTGGTCCTGCTAACGAAAAGGCCATTTTAATATTGAATATCTTACGTGTACAGCTCGTCCCCAACCGGGTGGCATGTTACCAATGCAGAGTTTATAAATTCTTGGGGTGAGTTGGGGGATGGCCAGGGGGGGAACCATGGGGTAAGCCACGGGGAAAATTTTGGGTCCCACAGGGGGAGCGGGGGGGAATGGCCACCTTTAAGAAAACCATTTTTTTTAACATGTCCTCATCTTAAATTTTAAAATGATACCAACCCCTAGGTTGGAAAGTATGAACTTTGGGAAACGTTGGGTATTTTTTTTCCCCAAAACGTTTGCCCAAAAGTTTTAACTCCATGTCTGGAACCCAGTTTATGGGCAAACACTTCTTCAGGTGGGGGGACTGACCACCTCGAAAACGTGTTAAAGGGGTGATAGACGATTACTCGTCTTTAATCCAACTCTTCACCACTTTTCCGTCTCGACTAAAGAAGCCACTGTGTGGGCGAAACTTTTGGGAATCAAGATCCCTAACTGTTCACATGTGTCAAATTTTAACCCACCTCACTTCGTAATTAGTTTTCACTTAAACAAAAGGGGCCACAGAAGAGTACGAAAAAATAAAAAAAAAACATCGGCCTTTCCCCCACGTAACACTTTAATAAAAATTAAAAACAAAAACAAACATTTAAAAACCTATTTTTTTTTTAGAATTTACCCACAAATTTTATGTAAACCCTCAAGATTTAAAAACTTTCTGCGGTAAAAAATTACCTTTTAAAATTACAAAATGAAATATCAGGACGAGGTAACCCTTATCTTTTTCAAGGATAAAAAACGGGAACCAAATACAAAAACACTGCAAGACACAGTCAGAAAATCATGTTTACCGTTTTTTTTCCACAGTGAAATACCAACTAAGGTTAGAAGGACGGGTATTTATGTTGGGTTATTTATTTTTGGTTGTTAATCTTTAAAAATTTAAGTATTTTGAGAAGGAAGGCCAAAAAAAAAGACTGACTTACCCTATTATGATTCTCTAGAATGTACGTTACTTAAGTTTGGAAAAAACCACTTTATATTTTTACCAAAAAATTCGTTAGAAGTTGAAATTTTTACTTATAAAGTGTAAGGGGAAACTGCTTTACAAATCCATTCTTCTCACCATAAAAAGGAGCGCACGAAGTTGGGAAAGATGTCCCCGTACCAAATACCGCTATGTTACAGCTCTGACATTTAAAAACGTATAAATCACCCAGAAGTTGAGAGAAAACACGTGCAACAGGCTTCTAGCAATGTTTTTCCCAGATCTTTCTCCCCTCCTCACCTTCGACATTTTTTTAAAGACTCCTTTCTTAGACTAACAAATTTCGTAATGACACAATTGCAATTGGGGGTCACAGTGGGCCTAGCTAACCCCTATGATGTATAAATTACCTATTTGAATGAATTTTTATTGTGGCTGGGCCCCAGTGGCTAACGCGACGGGGGAGCTTTGAGAATGTGATCGGGGGTTTCAAACCCCATCCGGTTAAAGGTTTCTCCTTTTCCATGCTTCAGCTTCATGAAATTTTCCCAGCCCAGACTAAATGCTTCTCAAAGCTGAAGGACTGACCACTCAAATATTTCTTCAAGGCTGAGACTAATTACATAAATTTTTTCCTGGTCATTTGCCCGTCAATCCATTTCCCGTATTTGAGAAAAAGGGGCCCCTTAAGTTATTTGACTGAAAAGGTTACCGTTTTAAAGGGATTTTTACTGAAGAAGGTTCCGCTTAAGTGATTTGACCCGAAGAAGGTTTCC
Organism: Cherax quadricarinatus; assembly: GCF_026875155.1. NCBI lineage: Eukaryota > Metazoa > Arthropoda > Malacostraca > Decapoda > Parastacidae > Cherax > Cherax quadricarinatus. The sequence continues at coordinate 29,637,479 of NC_069454.1, forward strand.
GCTTTTAAATGTATTTGACTGAAGAAGGGTTTCCCTTAAGTGTATTTTTACTGAAGAAAGGGTTCCGCTTAAGTGTATTTGACTGAAGAAGGTTACCGCTTAAGCCAAAATTTTTCCCCTAAAGGGTACCCAATGTTGGAATTTGTTTTACTCATCAGTTTCCCATATTTTTTCCCAATTTTTATGTAATAGATTGAAATTTGGTGTTGGATCATGTGTACTGGTGTGGGTATTGTTTTATAGTGGGCTGGGTATTGATTATACTGTGGGGGTGTATCAGTGTAGCTGGTGTGGGGTATTGTATTATAGGGTGCGGTGTTCAGTGTAGCTGGTGTGTATTTTATTATCGGTGTGGGTATCAGTGTAGTGGTGCTGGGGATTGTATTATAGCTGTGGTGGGTATCAGTGTAGCTGGGGCTGGTGTATTGTATTTTAAGCTTGGCTGTTATCAGTGTACGGGCGGTGTATTGTATTTAGCGGGGCTGGTGGATCGTGGTAATGGTGCTGGGGTATTGATTAAAGCTGGGCGGTGTATCAGTGTAGCTGGGCTGGGTTTGTTTATAGCTGGTGTGGTGTATCATTTTGCTAGGCTGGGGTTTTTGTATTATGCTGTGGTGGTGTATCAGTGTAGCTGTGCTGGTGTATTTGTATTTAGCTGTGGGTGGGGTATCAGGTAGCTGGTGGTGTATTTTATTATGCTAGGGTGTGTATATGTACTTGGGGGGCTGGTTATTGTATTTTAGCTGTGTGGGGTATCATGTAGCTGGTGCTGGTGTATTTTATTATAGCGGGCGGTGTATCAGTGTACGGTGCTGTGTATTGTTTTTTACGGTGGGTGTATCATGAGCTGGTGTGGTGTATTGTAATAGCTGGGGCTGGTTCATGTAGCTGGGGCTGGGTATTGTATTATAGCGTGGGGGGTGATCAGTGTAGCTGGGGCGGTGTATCAGTGTAGCTGAGGGGGTGTATCAGTGTAAACTGAGGTGGTGTTTGTATTATAGCTGGGGCGGTTATCAGTGTAGCTGGGGCGGTGTATTGTATTATACTGTGGGTGTGTAACATGTAGCGAGGCTGGGGTATCTGTAGCTGAGGTGGTGTATTGAAAATTTTAGCTGGGGCTGGGTTTTCAGGTACGGGGCGGTGTATTGTGTTAAGCTGTGGGTGGGTGTATCAGGGAGTGAGGCTGAAGTATCGGTGTACGAGGCTAGTGGATTGTATTATAGCGGTGCTGGTGATTTTATTATGCTGGTGCTGGGTATTGTATTAAGCTTGTGCGGTTACAGGTAGCTGGTGCGGTTATTGATTTTAAACGGGGGGTGGATCATGTGTACTGGTGCCTGGGATTTTCATTTATAGCGGGGCTGGTGTATTTTTATTTTACTGTGCTGGGGTAAAACATGTCTGGTGTATGTTTAAGCTGGGGCTGATTATTGTATTAAAGCCGGTCTGGTGAATTGTATTTAAAACGGTCCCGGTGTATTGTATATACTGGTGCGGTGTATCGGAGCGGTGGGGTATTTATTAACTGGGGCTGGTGGATCAGTGTGTATGGGGCTGGTGTATTGTATTATCGGGCTGGTGTATCAGGCAGCTGAGCTGGTGTATTTTTTATAGCTGGTCGGTGATTTTTTTATGGAGCTGGTGTATCAGTGTAGTGGTTTCTGTGTATCAGTGTGCGGTGCTGGTGTACAGTGTATGGGGCGTGTTTGTATTATACGGTCTGGTGACATGTAGCGTTTCTGGGAAATTTTTTATCTGGTGTCCAGTGAAATGGTGCTGGTTTATCAGTTAGCGGTGCTGGTGTATTGTATTTTAGATGGTGCTGGTGTACAGTGTACTGGTGTGGTGTATTTTAAAGCTGGGTTGCTGGTATTGTATTATAGCGGTCTGGTTATCATGAGCGGGCTGGGGTTTTTTATTAAGCTGGTGCTGGTGTATCGTGAGCTGAGGCTGGTGTTTTATGGAGCTGGTGTGGGTATTGATTATGCGGTGCTGGGTATCAGTGAGCTGGTGCGGGGTATTTTTTTAAAGCTGGTGTGGTTTTATTTTAAAATTTTAGTGGTGTGGGGTATTTTAAAATAGCTGGGCTGGTGTATTGTATTATACTGGTTGGGGTTTTTGTTTTAGCTGGTGGGTGCATCTGTAGCTGGGCTGGGGAAAGTATATAGCTGGTGCTGGGGTTTTTGTATTATAGCTGGTGCTGGGGTATTGTATTATACTGGGGCTGGTGTATTGTATTATACTGGGGCGGTGATTTATTATTGGTGGGTGTAGTTTTATAGCGGTGCTGGGGGATTTATTTTAGCTGGGCGGTTTTTGTATTTAGCTGGTGCGGTTATCAGGTATGGTGCTGGTGTATTGTAAATTTTAGTGGGGCTGGGGGTATCATTTGTGGTGTGGTGTTCAGTGAGCTGGTGTGGTGTTTTGTATTATAGTGGGGCTGGTGTATCAGTGTAGCTGGTGCTGGTTTTTATTAAGCGGTGCGGGTATCAGTTAGCTGTGCTGGTGTATTGTATTTTACTGGTGCGGTATCAGGTAGCGGTTGGGATTGTATTATAGTGGGGCTGGTGTATCAGTGTAGCGGTGCTGGTGTAGTATTATGCTGGTGCTGGTGTATCAGTGTACTGGTGCTGGTTATTTAAATACTGAGCTGGTGTATTGTATTAAAGCTGGGTAATTTTATTATAGCTGGGGTGGTGGATCAGTGTTACTTGCTGGTGTATTGTATTATAGCGGGGGTGGTGTATCAGTGTAGCGGGTGGGATTTTATTATAGTGGGGTTGGGGTATTTTTTATGCTGGTTTTGGTGTATCGTGTAGCTGGGCTGGGGTATCAGTGTAGCGGGGCTGGGATTTTATTATAGCGGGCTGGTGTATCATGAGTGTGCTGGTATTGTATTATAGCGTGGGGTATTGTAAATTTTAAACGGTGCTTGGGTATCAGGAGCTGGTGTGGGGTATCAGGGACTGTGTGGGTATTTTTAAAAGCTGGGGCGGGTTCAGTGTACTGGTGCAGGGTTTTTGATTATAGCTGGGGCTGGGATTGATTTAGGGGGCTGGGTATTTAATAGCTGGTGCTGGTTACGGGAGCTGGGTGGGGTATTGTATTTTAGCTGTGGCTGGGTATTGTATTTTAAAACTGGGGGCGGTGTTCAGTGTAGCTGGGTGGTGTATTGTATTATAGCTGGTCGGTGTATCGTTAGCTGGGGCGGATTGTAATAGCGGGCTGGGTATCAGTGTAGCGGTGGTGATTTTATTTTAAATGGTGCATAGTTGTGGTTGGTGTTTGTATTATAGTGGTGCTGGGATCAGTGTAGCTGGGCTGGTGTATTTTATTAAGCGGTCTGGTGTATCAGTGTAGCGAGGCTGGTGTATCATGTGTAGCTGGTCTGGGTTTTGTTTTATAGCGGTGCTGGTGTATTGTATTATAGCCGGGGCTGGAATTTTATTATAGCTGGGGTGGTATTGTTTATACTGGTGCGGGGTTTTTTGTTTATATGGGCTGGTGTTTCAGTGAGTGGTGCTGGGTATTGTATTTTACTGTGCTGGTGATTGTATTATACTGGTGCTGGTGTATTTATTATGCTGGGGCTGGTTTGATTGTATTTGCTGGTGCGGGGTATTTAAAATAGCGTGGCGGTGTATTGTTTATAGCTGGGGCTGGTGTATTTTATTAAAAGCTGGTGCTGGGTTCAGTGTACGGTGTTTGGGGAAAGTATTATAGCTGGTCTGGGTATTGTATTATAGCTGGTGCTGGTGATTGTATTATAGCTGGGGCCCGGGTATTGTAATAAAGCTGGTGTTGGTGATTTATTTATAGCTGGGGCAGTTATTTTTTTTATAGCTGGTGGTGTATTGTATTTTTAGTAGGCGGGGAAAATTGTATTATGCTGGTGCGGGTATCAGTGTAGCTGGTGCGGGTTGTATTATGCTGGGGGCTGGTGTATCGGGACGGGGCGGGATCAGTGTAGCGGGCGGGTTTTTATTAAAGCTGGGGCGGTGTATCGTGTAGCGGGGGCGGTGTTTGTATTGTGTGGTCTGGTTACAGTGTAGCTGGTGGGTGATTGTATTTTAGCTGGGGCTGGTACAGTGCCTGGTGCTGGGTATTGTATTATAGCTGGTGTTGTACAGTGTACTGGTGTGGGGTATTGTATTAAGCGGGTGGTGTATCATGAGTGTGCTGGGTATTTTATTATAGCTGGTGCTGGTGTATCAGTGTAGGGTGCTGGTGTATTGTTTTAGGAGGGGGTGTATCTGTAGCTGGTGTGGGTAATTTTAGTGGGCGGTGTATTTTATTATGTGGGGCTGGTTTTTGTTTATACTGGGGGGGTATTGGGGGGTTTTTAGCGGGGGGGGTTAAAGGGAGCTGGTGCTGTGTATTTTATTTTAAACTGGGGTTTTTTTATTATACGGGGCGGTGTATTGTATTATAGTGGGCTGGTGTATCAAATGTACTGTGCTGGGGTATTGTATTAAGCTGAGGCGGTTACATGTAGCTGGTGTGGTGTATCAGTGTAGCTTGTGCGGGGTATCAGGTAGCTGGTGCTGGTGTACTGTATTATAGCTGGTTTCTGGGGTTTTTGATTATAGCTGGTGCTGGGGTTTGTATTATAGCTGGGGCTGGGGTATCAGTGACTGGTGCTGGTGTATTGTATATAGCTGGTGCTAGTGTTTGATTATAGCTGGTGAGGGGTTTGCATTATAGCTGGGGCGGGATCGAGACTGGGGCGGTGTATTGTATTATAGCTGGGGCTTGTATCATTAGCTAGTGTGGGGTATGTATTAAGGGGCTGGTGTATCAGTTAGCTGGTGCTGGGGTATGTATTTGCTGTGGCTGGTGTATCTTTACTGGTGCTGGTGTATTGTATTATAGGTGGCTGGGGTACAGTGTACTGGCTGGTGTATTGATTATAGCTGTTGGGAATCATGTGGGTTGGTGCGGTTATTTTTTTATAGCTGAGGGTGTGATGGGGTAGCTGGTGCTGGGGTTTTTTATTTAATTCGTGGGTGGGGTATCGTGTGTGGTGCTGGTGATTGATTTTAGCGTGGGGGTGTATCTGAGCTGCTGGTGTAAATTTTATTTAGCTGGGCTGGAGTATCATTTCTGTGCTGGTGTTTTGTATTTGGGTGCTGGTGTATTTTATTATGCGGGGGGTTGGTTTTGTATTATAGCTGGTGGGGGGTACAGTGTAGCTGGGCTGGGTATCATGTAGCTGGTCTGGTGTATTTATTATAGCTTGCTGGTGTTCAGTTACTGAGGCTGGTGTATCATGTAGCTGGGCTGGGGAAAAGGTTAAAGGAGGCAGGTGTTCGTGTACTGAGGCGGGTTCGTGAAGGGGGGCTGTGTTTTGGTTTTAAACGGGGCTGGTGTATCATGTAGGAGGTGGGGTATCAGTGTACTGGGGCTGGTGAAATTTGGGTTATACTGGGGTGGTGTTTAGTTACTGGGGCTGGGGTTCAGTTAGCTAGGGGTGTACAGTGTAGCTGAGGCTGTGTATCAGTGTAGCTGGTGCTGTGTATTGGATTATAGCTGGGGGGTGTATCATGTACTGAGGGTGGTGTATCAGGGGAGCGAGGGGGGATCATTAGCTGGGGCTGGTTTTATTGGAAATTTTAGCTGGGGCTAGTGTATCACGTAGCTGAGGGGTGTATCAGTGTAGCTGGTGCTGGTTATTGGGGTTTTAGCTGGGCTGGTTATCAGTTAGCTGGTTTTTTTGGGGTATTGGGTTATAGTGAGGCTGGTGTTCACTGCAGCTGAGGTGGTGTATCGTGTAAACTGGGCTGGTGATCATGTAGCTGAGGCGGGGTATCAGTGGCTTGGGTGGTGTATACTGCGCTGGGGTGGTGTTTGGTTTTTACTGGGGTGGGTTCAGTGTAGCGAGGTTGTTATCAGTTAGCGGGGCTGGGTAATCAGTGTAGTGAGGCGGTGATTTGGATTATGCTGAGGCTGGTGTATCATGTTCTGGGGGCGGTGTATTGTTATAGCTGGGGCTGGTGTACAGTGTAGCTGAACTGGTGTATCAGTGTCTGAGGCTGGGGTATCGGTATGAGTGGTGTATTGGATTCAACTGAGGCTGGTTTTTATCAGTGTAGCTGGGGCTGGGGTTTATTGGATTTTAAACTGACTGGGGTATCGTGTAGCGGGGCTGGTGATTGGATTATACGAGGCTGGTGTACATGAGCGGGGTGTATTGGATTATAGCTGGGGCTGGTGTACATGTACTGAGGTGGTGTATCATGTACTGAGGGTGGTGTATCGTGTATGAGGTGGTGTATTGGATTACAGTGAGGCGGTTTCATGTAGCGGGTGGTGTACTGGGTTTTAGCGAGGTGGGTATCATGTAGCTGAGGCTGGTGTATCAGGTAGCTGACTGGTGTACAGTGTAGTGGGCTGGTTATCAGGTAGCTGGGTGGGGTTTATGCACTGGGGTGGAGTATCAGTGCAGCTGGGCTGGTGTATCAAATTAAAACTTTTAGGCGGGTATCAGTGCCTGGGCTGGGTGTCAGTGAGCCGGGGCTGCGTACAGACAAAGCCGGGGGCTGGTTATCGTGTTGGGCCGGAGCTGGTGTAACATTGTGGCCGGGGGTGGTTTTACAGTGTGTGGCCGGGGTGTGTACAGGTAGCCCCGGGGTTTGGGGTATTAGTGAAGCCGGGGGGGGGGGTATCAGTTTGGCCCCGGGGCTGGTTATATGTGCCAGGTTTTTGTATTATGTACCGGGCTGGTGTATCAGGTGTGGCCGGAGTGGGGTATCGGGAGAGGTTGGTGTATTTTGTGGACCGGGGGGGTAGTTCAGTGTGTGGCCCCGGGGTTTGGTTAAACATGTAGCCGAGGTTTTTTTAAGTGTAGCCGGGGCTGGGGTATCAGTGTGGGCCGGGGTGTGTTAGGTCCCAGGTTGGGTATTATGTAGCGGGGTGGGGACTTGTGTCCGGGGCTGGGGGTATCATGTAAAACCGAGGTTTGGGGTTATTTAGTGAGCCGGGGGGTGGGGTATCGTGTGTGGCCCGGGGCTGGTGATCATTGTAGCCGAGGTTGGTGTATTAGTGTAGCCGGGGCTGGTGTATCAGTGTGTGGCCGGAGCTGGTGTATCAGTGTAGCCGAGGTTGGTGTATTAGTGTAGCCGGGGCTGGTGTATCAGTGTGTGGCCGGAGCTGGGAAGTGTCCCCAGGTTGGTGTTTAGTGTAGCCGGCTGTGTATCATTGTGTTGCCGGGGTTGTGTATCAGTGTAGCCGAGGTTGGTGTATTAGTGTAGCCGGGGCTGGTGTATCAGTGTGTGGCCGGAGCTGGTGTATCAGTGTAGCCGAGGTTGGTGTATTAGTGTAGCCGGGGCTGGTGTATCAGTGTGTGGCCGGACGGTTACATGTTGGCCTGAGCTGGTGTATCAGTGTGTGGCCGGGGCTGGTGTATCATGTAGCCAAGGGTTTGGGGTATTAAATGTAGCCGGGGGTGGGGTTTTCATGTCCGGGGTTGGGGTATAGTGTAAACCGGGGGTGGTGTATCAGGTAGCTGGGGGGTGGTGTTCATTGTTGCCGGGGCTGGTGTATCATGTCTGGGGCTGGTGTATCAGTGTAGCCGGGGGGTGGTGTATCATGTACCGGGGCTGGTGTATCGTGTGGCCGGGCGGTGTATCATGTACGGGGGTGGTTACCAAATTAGCCGGGGGTGTTACCAAAGGGAGCCGGGGGGGTTAAGGGTCTGGGCCTGGCCGTGGGGGGGTTCCGAGTGACCGGGGGGCAGGGGGGGTCCATAAGGGGTGAAACCGGGGCGGTATACCGGGGTGAAAGGGGGGCCGGATACCAGAGGGGACGGGGCGGTAACCAGAGTCGGAGCTGGGCTGATAACCGGGCAAGGGGGCCCGAAACCGGTTGGGCGGGGTGCAAAGATACAAACCATGGGGGGAAAAAACCACCGGGGGCATTATACCAGATCACCCTTTTCAACATACAGTCTAAAGCCGGAAAAAAAAATTCCCCCTTTTCCAATAAATTTCCCCCAAACCGATAATTTCCCCTTTTTTGAAACATAAGGGTCTTTAAACCGAAAAACCAAAATACCTTTCCCGGGGTGTTTCAAGGCCAAAAACAATTTTGGGGGGGTTTCCTGAACCTTAAAAGGTCACTTTTTTAACGAATTAAGGTTAAATTTTAAATTAAGAGTAACAGGCAAATGGGGGGGGGGTTGGGCCCGTCATTTCAATCCCGTTTTCACAGCTGTAAAAAAGCCCAAAATGGAAATTTTTGTGAATTTTTTGCATAAAATGGAGGAAAACCTATATTTTGGGTTACAACCTCGGATGCAAAATCCCCAGCAAATTCCAGGACATTTAAAAAAATGACCCTGCGGAAATCTTCCCTCCTACCCAAACTTCTTGGGGGGTTTTAACAAACAAAAAAATTAGCAAAAATAGTTCAGAAAAACCGAGGCAGCCGATAAAATAATCCGGAGCTTTTAAATTTTTCAAAAAAAAATCAATTTTAAAACCAGCTTAACATATGTGGAGAAAAACTAGAAACCCACTTTCCAACTATGCTGAAAGAAATGTCACCATATCAAAACATTCTCAAAAAAAAGAGGAGAATGTATGCGCGGACCCCAACCGACAAATAATATCACGAAGATTCAAAATTAATTCAAACAAAAAATAAAGTGGGGCCAATAAACCAACCAAACGAAAATAAAAAATATAATAAGAACAAGACCCCTTTTCCAAAAAAAGAAACTCGGTGGCCTCTTAAACAAGATTCCTAAGAAAAAGGAAAAGGGGGATGTAAAATGAAGGGCCCGGGCCCCTTTACAGGGACGGAAAAGAATAAAGAGCCAAAAAGGGGGCAAATATCGAAATTTCAGGGAAACTTCGGAAAACAAGCCGAATTAAGAAAAGAATCCTTTGGACGAATCGGGGGAACTGCCCAAAAAAAACAAAAAACCAAAAAATTTTTTTTTCCTCCTATAAAACAAAAAGGAAAAAGGGGGGTTTTCCCCCAACTTAAAAAAAAAATGGGCCCCAAAAAGAGACAGCAAAGGAAAAAGTAGCACTAATCCCAAAAATCATTTTTAAAGGCCCTAAAGATAATCGAAAAATCAAAAAAGAAAATTTTTTTAGAAAGCCCAAAAAATTTGATTAACACAAGCCTATCCGATGTTACCCCTGACCCCAAATGACTTCGAACAGGCGATAAATGACATGCCCATGCCCTTTGCCCCAGGGCCAGACTCGTGGAACTCTGTGTTCATCAATAACGCAAGAAGCCCCTATCACGAGAAATTTTCCATCCTATGGAGAGGGAGCATGGACACGGGGGTCGTCCCCACATTTACTAAAAACAAACAGACATAGCCCCACTCTACAAAGGGGGCAGTAAAGCAACAGCAAAGAACTACAGACCAATAGCACTAACATCCCATATCAAAAAAATCTTAAAAGGGGCCCCTAAGAACAAGATCACCACCCATCTAGAAACCCATCAGTACACAACCCGGGGCCCAACATGGGTTTAGAACAGGTCGCTCCTGTCTGTCTCAACTTTTTGGATCACTACACAAGGTCCTAAATGCACTGGAAGACAAAAAGAATGCAGATGTAATATATACAGACTTTCAAAAGCCTTCGACAAGTGTGACCATGGGGGTAATAGCGCACAAAATGCGTGCTAAAGGAATAACAGGAAAAGTCGGTCGATGGGTCTTAATTTCCTCACTAAAAAACACAGAGATAGTCGCAACAGAGTAAAGTCCCAGGCAGCCTACGGTGAAAGCCTGTTCCACAAGGCACAGTACTCGCTCCCATCTTGTTCCTCATCCTCATAAACCGACTAGACAAGGATGTCAGCCACAGCACCGTGTCTTCCTTTGCAGATGACACCCGAATCTGCATGACAGTGTCTTCCATTTCAGACATTGCAAAGCTCCCAGGCGGACATCAACCAAACTTTCATTGGGCTGCAGAAAACAATATGAATTTCAACGATGAGAAATTTCAATTACTCAGATATGGTAAACATGAGGAAATTAAATCTTCATCAAGTACAAAACAAATTCTGGCCACAAAATAGAGCGAAACACCAACGTCAAAGACCTGGGAGTGATCATGTCGGGGGATCTCACCTTCAAGGCCAAACATTGTATCAATCGCATCTGCTAGAAAAATGACAGGATGGATAATTTGAGCCCTTAAAAACTAGGGAGGCCAACCATGAGACCTTTTCAGGTCACTTGTTTTTCTACGGGAATTTGCTGCACACTAACACACCTTTAAAGGGCGGGTAAATTTGCCGACCTAAAAAAAATGTACAGAAACTTTCACGGCGCGCAAACGAATAAAACTCTAAATTACGGGAGCGTTTGAGGTTCCAAACCTTTTTCCCCCGGAACGCGGGAGGGAGAATACATGATTAAAACCCTGAAAATCCTAGAGGGACTAGATCGAACTTGCACACGAAAATCACTCACTACAAAAAGAAAAAGACGGGCAACGAGCACCACCCCCCAATAAAAAAGCAGGGTGTCACTACCGTTAAAGACCATAAAAAGTGTCGGGGGCCCGAGACTGTTAACGCCTCCAGCACACTTAAGGGGATCCAACAGACCCCTGGCATCTTCAAGCTGGCACTGGACAAGCACCCAAAGTCAGTTCCTGATCAGCCGGGGTGTGGCCCCTACGTTGGTTTGCGTCGCCCGCAGCAACACCTGGTTGATCAGGGTCGATCCACCCGGAGGGCCCGGTCACAGACCGGGCCCGGGGGCGTTGACCCCGGGAAACCCCTCCAGGTTTAAAATCCTGGTCTGATAACCAAGTCAGCCGGGTCTGAAGTCCCAAACAGCCGGGACGATAAACCAGATGCAGCCGGGGCGATATACCCGATGCAGCCGGGCGATAACCAAGGCGCCGGGCGATAACCAAGGCACCGGGCTGAATACCAGAGTGCAGCCGGGCTGAAAATACCAATGCCCGGGACTGAAACCAGAGTGCAGCCGGGCTGATAACCCAATGCACCCGGGGGTGATATACCAAGGCACCGGGGGCTGATATACCAAGTGCAGACGGCTGATATACCAAGTGGGGAGTCGGGGCTAATAACAGATTTCAGCCGGGGCTGAAATACCCAAATGCAGCCGGGGCTGATAACCAGAGTGCAGCCGGGCTGATAAAACCAGAGGCAGCCGGGGGGATATACCAAGTGCAGCCGGGGCTATAACCCGAGTCAGACGGGGGGATATACCAGAGTGCAGCCGGGGGTGATATACCAAGTGCAGCCGGGGGTGATAAACCGATGCAGACGGGGCGAATACCAGAGTGCAGCCGGGCTGATAACCAGAGTGCACCGGGGGTGATATACCAAGTGCAGCCGGGGGAAAAACCCAAGTGCAGCCGGGCTGAATACCAGAGTGCAGCGGACGATATACAAAAATGCAGTCGGGGCTGATATATCAGAGTGCAGCCGGGGACTGATATACCAAGTACAGCCGGGGCTGAATACCAAGTGCAGCCGGGATATACCAGAGTGCAGCCGGGCTGTATA
>NC_069454.1:29649495-29735148 GCF_026875155.1 Cherax quadricarinatus
CTGCACTGAACACCAGTCCCCGCTTAATCTGATATACCACCCAGCTACTGAACACCAGCCCCAGCTATAATCTGATATACCAGCCCAGCTGCACTGATACACCAGCCTAAGCTACACATACATAAGCCCCAGCTATAATCTGATACACCAGCACCAGCTACACTGATACACCACCCCCAGGTACACTGATACACCAGCCTCAGCTACACTGATACACCAGCCCCAGGTACACTGGTACACCAGCCTCAGCTACACTGATACACCACCCCCAGGTACACTGGTACACCAGCCTCAGCTACACTGATACACCACCCCCAGGTACACTGGTACACCAGCCTCAGCTACACTGATACACCACCCCCAGGTACACTGGTACACCAGCCTCAGCTACACTGATACACCACCCCCAGGTACACTGGTACACCAGCCCCAGCTATAATCCGATTCACCAGCACCAGCTACACACTGATGCACTAGCCATAATTTCCCTCCGTTTCATATTAAATTGTATAAAATATCGGCAAACTGATGAGTAAAACATTCTTGCAACACCTGGGTATCTTTTTTGTTGAAAAGTTTGGCTTAAGCGGTAACCTTCTTCAGTCAAATACAGAGAATGGATTGTACGGAGCAGAACTGACGAGGTAAAAATTATGTAATTAGTCAATCAGCCTTGATGAAATACTTTGAGGTGGTCAGTCCTTCAGCCTGGAGAAGCGTTCAGCTCCATGGTCTGGGAACTACATGAAGCTGAAGCATGAGAACGGAGAAACCATAACACGGGTGGGGTTAGAACCCGCGATCATAGTCTCAAAACTCCAGACCGTCGCGTTAGCCACTGGGTTAGCTAGCCACAATAAGATTCATTCAACTAGGTATATATATACACCATAGGAAGGTTAGCATAAACACCACTGTGACCACAATTGCAATTGTGTCATTACGATTTTGTTAGTCATGTGAACGGAGTCTTTAATACTGTCGAAGGTGAGATGAGGTAAGAAAGATCTGGAAGACATTGCAAGGAGACACTGTTGTACGTGTCTTGCTCATCAACTTCTGGGTGATTTATACGTTTTTCAGCATGTCAGACGCTGTAACATAGCGGTATCTTGGTACAGGGGACATCTTCTACAACTTCGTCGCTACTCCTTGTTATGAGTGAGAAGAGATAAGATTCGTAAAGCAGTTTCCTCTTTTCACTTTATAAGTAATAATTTCAACTTACATATACGAATTTATAGGTAAAAAATATAACATGTAGACTTTTAACGCAAACTTAAGTAATGTACATTCTAGATGAATCATAAGTAGGAGTAAGTACAGTCTTTATTTTGGCTGCACTTCTCAAAGTACTTAAAAATTAATGATTAACCAACCAAAAATAGAATAACCTAACATAAATCACCACGTCCTTCTAACCTTAGTTGGTATTTCACTGTGGAAAAGCGGTAACAGTGATTATCTGACTGTGTCTTGCAGTGTTTACGTATTTGGTCCCGTTTTCTTATCATTTGAAAAAGATAATGATTACCTCGTCCTGATATTTCACTTGTTGTAATTTTATATTTGGTCATTTTATACCAGCTAAAGAGTTTTTAATTTTGAAGGGTTACATAAACATTTGTAGGGTAAATTTTAAGAAAAAAATAGGTTTTTAAGCTGTTGGTTTATATGTGTTGTTATTATTGTGTTACGGGAGAAAGCGCCGATAGTTTGTCGCATTTTGTCGTACTCTTCTGTGGCCATTATCGTTTAAGTGAATAACTAACTTACGAAGATGAGGATGTGGTAAGTAAGACACATGTGCAACAGTTAGGTATCTTGATTCCGAAACGTTTCGCCTACACATTAGGCTTCTTTAGTCGAGTACGGAAGAGTGAGTAGAAGCAGTTGAGATGTAAAGACGATGTAATCAGTCTATCACCCTTGAACACGTAGTTTCGAGGTGGTCAGTCCCTCAGCCTGAAGAAGTGTGTTGCTCCATAATCTGGTTCCAGACTATGGAGCAACACTCTTGGGCGAAACGTTTCAGAATAACGATACCTAACTGTTGCACATGTGTCATACTTACCAACCTCCAGGTATTGTGTATCATTTTAATATTCAAGATGAGGACATGTTGAGAAAATGGTTTTCTACAATGGTGGCTCATCCCACAGCTCCCCCTGTGGTACACCCCATAGTTCTCCCCCGTGGCTTACCCCATGGTTCACCCCGTGGCTCATCCCACGACTCACCCCAAGATATTATATAGTCTCTGCAGTTGGTAACATGCCACCCCTGGTGGGGGACGATGAGCTGTACACAGTAAGATCATTCACATATAAAGTGGCCTTTACGTTAGCAGGGACCAGCCTCACCACTCCATCCATGATCCATGGCTGCCTGGAAGCACGTTTATGCTCTCAACTGTGCTCCGTGGAACACCCTCCTGGTGATGTTTCGCCAGAGAGAAGCCTTATTATTATTACACACGAGGGGGAGCGATAAACTCATAGGGATCATATAGCACCAGGGGATGAATTGAAAGGTTTTCAGACTCGATTCAAGGAATTGATCCCCTCAGCAGCAGCAAGGAACCTGATGAAACTAAGACACATACGCAACATCTGGGTATCTTTATTGTAGACGTTTCGCCATCCAGTGGCTATATCAATACAAATTCCAGGACATAACTTGAAGATAGTAGAACTATATACAGAAAATGAGGTAATCAGTCCCTCAACCTTGGAGTTGGTGCGAAGAGCACGGTAGTCGTGGAGATTCTGAAGCAGAAGCAAGGAGCCTGGCGCTTTTATACTTGTCGGTATTGTATACCATTCTTGTACAACTTGTCAGACACTGCAATATCATAGAGTCTTGATTCTGAGGACATGTACATAACCTTTACGACTACGACAACTACGACTTCAGCTAACCCATCTCTTTGGGTAGGACCTGCTTCCACTGGGGAATCCCGCCTACCAGTGACTATGCCCTCGTCTACCACACGTCCCCTTTCCACCCGACGTTAGTATAAAAGCGGCAGGCTCCTTGCTCTGCTTCAGAATCTAAACGACTACGGTGCTCTTCGTACCTACTCCAAGGTTGAGGGACTGATTACCTCATTTTCTGTATATAGTTCTACTATCTTCAAGATATGTCCTGGAATTTGTATTGATAATGCCACTGGATGGCGAAACGTCTACAATAAAGATACCCAGATGTTGTTTACGTGTCTTAGTTTCATCTTGTCGGTATTGTATACCATTCTCGTACAGAGGAACTTGATTAGCCTGACAATATTTAAAAAAATTTTGTTCGGAAAAATTTGGGGAAGGAATCCTTGATCCATGCAGAAAGAAGGTGGCTGTAAGCACTCCTTCGAATAGATTACCTATGCGAAAGGTTCATAACCAACAGTTTCTAACGTTATTCCATCAGGAACCCCTCTGAAATTTTAGCAGCAGCATGCGGACAAACCCAAATATTTCGAAATCAGAAAGGAAGAGAAATCAACAGCATTTCAAGTATGGCTGTTGAAATTTGTGAATGTTCAAATCTTCGCCTGTGTGTCTTGTCCTTTCTCGCACAAGTACCAAAAATTACTTGTTATACTAGAGGCCTACCCTGAAGCTCTTTTGGCCCGGCCTTAACAATGACTTTAACATTCGTCAAGATGGTATACAAACCGCAAGAGAAGATAGCACATGTGCATTTTCGGCAATCCATGGTTTTACAATCCAAATTCTGCTAATGGAAGTGAATCTCTATTGATAAGCCACTGGAGTGAAACACCCACTTAAAATAATCCAGTTTTTCAATGTTTAAAATTTTCATGAACCAAGGTGATCCCCAATTTTGGGGCCAACATTCCACCACAATTGGTTCAAATACTTGGAGGAGGCAAGAGATCTATTAACCTGACTTTTACCATGAAAAATCCAAGGTTTAATTTAAATTCATTGTTTTAAAGGGAAGTTAAATATCGTTCCGCTGCATTCAACACAAACCTCCTACGGTCAAACCCAAACTTTTTCCCTGTGCCCCTAATCGTCTTGGAGGGAAAGGGGTTTGGACTTGACTTCTCTCGTTTTTAATAGAATGTTCAGCATTGCAACATTTCTCCTTATAAGCAATTCCTCTACACACGGACTAGTTAGTCTTTTCCAATTTTCTCCTGACTGCAGTTTGTAAGGGTTATTAAAAGTTATGTAATCGTCCTAACATCTTGAAACTTTTAGTAATGATGACCTAAATTTTATTTTCTCCTGCCACCGTAATATTTCACTCACCTGTAAGTGGAAGATGATGTGATTTCTAAATAACTTCCTAAAGCCCCTTTAAGAAACACATCATAAAAAGGGCATGTCTCCAAACAGAAAAACATGTTATGCACCTATCATCCAGAAATTGTATCGAATCTAATAGGGAACAGTCCCTTGATAGCCGAAGGCTGAGAGGTGTAGTCACCTCCGCTCGGGGCCTTGACGATAGAAAAAACAGAGGAAACAATTCCTCAGGGGATTAGCACCCCCGGGGACTTACCACCAAAATGTTTCCGGTAGAGTAGGTAACGTAGCAATTTAGTTTGAGTGTTTTGCCTATAAATTGTGGATTTTTCCCCAAACTTCCCTGGGTAAGAAAGTCAGTAATGGAATTCCTCTCACCACAAAGCAAGCAAGACATCTTATTAACAAGAACAATGTTCTTGGGGCCCTGTGAAAGAGAGTGAACTTATCATCTCGCTCGTCACATTTCCCTTTTCCATTACAGAACCAAGAATGGAGCAGCAACATATCTCAAGGAACCAGCTTTCGCCCATGCTCTAACTAAATAGTCATAAGCTACCTGCATTATCTGAAAATGCCAAGGAGTAAAGGTATTCCAGAGTCCATGCTTCAAAAAGTTGCCAGTCAATTTTATTTCAGCAACCGAAAGTGCAGAGTTTCCTCAACGGGAGAAAAATGACCAGCATACAGAATTCGAAATTCAATAAGGTAGCAAGAACTAAATGATTTTTTTCCGTAGAAAAAAAAATTATTTCAATAGTATTTTTGGGAGCTATCAGTTTTCGTTATCAAACGACGTCTCATGACGGTCACACCGTATTCTTTCCACACTGAGCTCCCCAACGGGAAAAGGATAAGTGGACTTAAAACATACAGTACCGACATGTTGTAGAAAGAGACATGTGCAACAGTTAAATTCTTTCTGACGATTCCTCTACACAAAGTTCTTCAGTCGAATACAGAGAGACAGCAGAAGCAAGAGAATTTTAAAGACATGTAATCATCCCATAACCTGAAGACTTAGTTTTAGGTGGTTAGTTCCCTCAAGGAGAAGGTTTATGCTCTATATCTGGAACAATGGGACGCTGAGCAAGGCATTGGAGACTTAAATACCTTAACAGAAGAGGGAGACCCATTTAAAGAAAGAATGATATCATGGAGCCTCACAAAATACTTGGGTAAATTGTAGCATAGAGAGGAGTAATTCTAAACTTCCTCCAGTGAATACTTCTTTCTTCTAGTGTCCCCCCGCCTCTTCGCTAAGATTTTCTGCCTCCCTTGACTATATAAGCTTCCATTATGTCGCTCAGTAAGTCCCGTCAGGAACATTTGTCCATTTCCTGCGAATCTTCCTGCCTAAGCTAACCTCGTTCACCCTCACATTGTTCCAGACTCTGGAGCAAACGTTTCTCCAGGCTGAGGGACTGACCACTTCAAATACGTCGTCTAAATTGTAAACTGAAAGCATCGTCTTAAATTATCGGCATTGCTGCCTCAGTATATGCCTCTTTAAACTACTCCCTGCAAAAGCCTACTGTGTAGCGACACGTAGGAATGAAGACATAAATGTTGCACTGTGTTTTTTATCGATCAGGAGGGTAAAGGAGATGACGGTGCTGGTCTTCAAAGCAAAGCATTTTAAAAGGGGACGACAGTTCCCTGGCTTCTAATAATGTTATTTTTCCCCTATAGTCCACCTCGCTATAATACTATCTAGAATCTAGAAAGCTCTACCTTTGCAACAAGGAAAATCACGCGTCCTTAAAGAAGCTGGGAATACACAGTCGATGAACATTGTGAACAAGACTGAACAGCGATGAACATGTGAACAAGATCTGTAAGCAGCGAAAAGGACCAAAAGCATTATTACTTCAAGGGCTTAATTACCAAACGACATATTTTTTATCATTTCGGTTTATTTATGACAATGTTGTCGCCTGCTCACAGTCTTTTTAGTCGAAATACAAAGGGCGCTACAAAGTATTGAGAAGTAAATTAAGCTGATCAGTCCCTGGGCCTTCAATAAGTAATTTTGGCAAATGGACTTAAAGACTGACCACTAATTTACTTCTTCAAGGCAGAAGAACTGACCACTTCAAATCTACAACTCCACTACTTCTCTTAACTCTTCTCTTTATCGACTGAAGATGTTTGCAAATTAGACGAAACGTCTCATCAATAGAGACACCATCTGTTGCCACAGTATTTTCCAGCCGAGGAAAAAATTTACCACAGATGGGCCGGTGTCTGTCGTGGGGGAAAGGGAGGAGACAATCTAGGTAAAGCTGAGGAAAATCAGAGGTAAAGAAGGGGGCATCTTTGGGGGTAAAGCTGAGGGACAATTACAGGCAGAGCTAAGGAGCAATCTAGTTAAAGCTGAGGAACAATCTCTGCAAACCTGAGAATCTCAGTAAAGTGAGAACAGCTATTTTTTAAAGCTGAAGAACATCATCAGTAAGCTGGAGGACAATCTCAGTAAAGCTGGGAAAAATCATCGTAAGCGGAGAAACAATTACAGTAAGTGAGAAGACATCATCAGTAAAGCGAGGAACAATCATCAGTAAAACTGAGAACAATCACAGTAAAGGAGAAACAATCATCAGTAAGCTGAGAAACAATCAGTAAAGCGGAAAAAAATCATCAGTGAAGCTGAGAAACAATCTGTAAAGCTGGAGAACAATCATCAGTAACCTGGGAAACATCAGTAAGCTGAGAACATCTCAGTAAGCTGAGAACAATCATCATAAGCTGAGAAAAAATCAGAAAGCTGAGAACAATAGTAAAGCTGAGAACAATCAGTAAAGCTGGAAAAAAACATCAGTAAGCTGAGGAAAAATCATCAGTAAAGCTGAGAAACAATCAACGTAAAGGGGAACAATATCAGTAAAGCTAGAAACAAGCATCAGTAAAGCTGAGAAAAATTTCATCATAAAGTGAAAACCATCAGAAAACTGAAAACAATCATCAGAAAGACAGACACACAATAGAAAAAGAAAGACACACAAGTAGACAAAAAAGACACACAGTAGACAAAAAAGACAACACACAGGTAGACAGACAGATAAACAGACACACAGAGATACAGACAGACACAAATATACAGGCAGACAGATACAGACAGGTGTAAAGCTGAGAAACAATCAGTAAAGCTGAGAAACAATCAGTAAATCTGGGAAACAATCACCAGTAAAGCTGAGGAACAATCATCAGTAAAGCTGATGAATAATCATCAGTAAAGCTGAAAAACAATCATCAGTAAAGCTGAGAAACAATCAGTAAAGCTGAGAAATAATCAGAAAAGCTGAGAAACAATCATCAGTAAAGCTGAGGAACAATCGTCAGTAAAGCTGAGAAACAGTCATCAGTAAAGCTGAGAAACAATCAGTAAAGCTGAGAAATAATCAGAAAAGCTGAGAAACAATCAGTAAAGCTGAGGAACAATCATCAGTAAAGCTGAGAAACATGCATCAGTAAAGCTGAGGAACAATCATCAGTAAAGCTGAGAAACAATCATCAGTAAAGCTGGGAAACAATCATCAGTAAAGCTGAAGAACAATCATCAGTAAAGCTGAGGAACAATCATCAGTAAAGCTGAAAAAATAATCATCAGTAAAGCAGAGAAACAATCAGTAAAGCTGAGAAACAATTATCAGTAAAACTGAGAAACAATCAGTAAAGCTGAGGAACAATCATCAGTAAAGCTGAGGAACAATCATCAGTAAAGCTGAGAAACAAGCGTCAGTAAAGCTGAGGAACAATCATCAGTAAAGCTGAGAAACAATCAGTAAAGCTGAGAAACAATCAGTAAAACTGAGAAAAAATCATCAGTGAAGCTGAGAAACAATCTGTAAAGCTGAGAAACAATCATCAGTAAAGCTGGGAAACATCAGTAAAGCTGAGAAACAATCATCAGTAAAGCTGAGAAACAATCATCAGTAAAGCTGAGAAACAATCAGTAAAGCTGAGAAACAATCATCAGTAAAGCTGAGAAACAATCATCAGTAAAGCTGAGAAACAATCATCAGTAAAGCTGAGGAACAATCATCAGTAAAGCTGAGAAACAATCAACAGTAAAGCTGAGGTACAATCATCAGTAACGCTGAGGAACAATGATCAGTAAAGCTGAGGAACAATGATCAGTAAAGCTGAGAAACAATCATCAGTAAAGCTGAGAAACAATCATCAGTAAAGCTGAGAAACCATCAGTAAAGCTGAGAAACAATCATCAGTAAAGCTGAGAAACAATCAGTAAAGCTGAGAAACAATCAGTAAATCTGGGAAACATTCACCAGTAAAGCTGAGGAACAATCATCAGTAAAGCTGATGAATAATCATCAGTAAAGCTGAAAAACAATCATCAGTAAAGCTAAAAAACAATCAGTAAAGCTGAGAAACAATAATCAGTAAAGCTGAGAAACAATCATCAGTAAAGCTGAGAAACAATCATCAGTAAAGCTGAGGAACAATCATCAGTAAAGCTGAGAAACAATCAGTAAAGCTGAGAAACAATCAGAAAAGCTGAGAAACAATCAGTAAAGCTGAGGAACAATCATCAGTAAAGCTGAGGAACAATCATCAGTAAAGCTGAGAAACATGCATCAGTAAAGCTGAGGAACAATCATCAGTAAAGCTGAGAAACAATCAGTAAAGATGAGAAACAATCAGTAAAGCTGAGAAACAATCAGTAAAGCTTAGAAACAATCAGCAGTAAAGCTGAGAAACAATCAGTAAAGCTGAGAAACAATCATCAGTAAAGCTGGGAAACAATCATCAGTAAAGCTGAAGAACAATCATCAGTAAAGCTGAGGAACAATCATCAGTAAAGCTGAGAAACAATCAGTAAAGCTGAGAAACAATTATCAGTAAAACTGAGAAACAATCATCAGTAAAGCTGAGGAACAATCATCAGTAAAACTGAGAAACAATCAACAGTAAAGCTGAGGAACAATTATCAGTAAAGCTGAGAAACAAGCGTCAGTAAAGCTCAGGAACAATCATCAGTAAAGCTGAAAAACAATCATCAGTAAAGCTGAGAAACAATCAGTAAAGCTGAGAAACAATCATCAGTAAAGCTGAGAAACAATCAATAGTAAAGCTGAGAAACAATCATCAGTAAAGCTGAGAAACAATCAGTAAAGCTGAGAAACAATCATCAGTAAAGCTGAGAAACAATCAACAGTAAAGCTGAGGAACAATCATCAGTAAAGCTGAGAAACAAGCGTCAGTAAAGCTCAGGAACAATCATCAGTAAAGCTGAGAAACAATCATCAGTAAAGCTGAGAAACAATCAGTAAAGCTGGGAAACAATCATCAGTAAAGCTGAGAAACAATCAATAGTAAAGCTGAGAAACAATCATCAGTAAAGCTGAGAAACAATCAGTAAAGCTGAGAAACAATCATCAGTAAAGCTGAGAAACAATCAGTAAAGCTGAGAAACAATCAGAAAAGCTGAGAAACAATCATCAGTAAAGCTGAGAAACAATCGTCAGTAATGCTGGGAAACAACAGCAAAGCTGAGGAACAATCGTCAGTAAAGCTGAGGAACAATCATTAGTAAAGCTGAGGAACAATCATCAGTAAAGCTGAGAAACCATCAGTAAAGCTGAGAAACAATCATCAGTAAAGCTGAGGAGCAATCAGTAAAGCTGAAAAACAATCATCAGTAAAGCTGGAAAACAATCATCAGTAAAGCTGAGAAACAATCAGTAAAGCTGAGAAACAATAATCAGTAAAGCTGAGAAACAATAATCAGTAAAGCTGAGAAACAAACAACAGTAAAGCTGAGGAACAATCAACAGTAAAGCTGAGGAACAATCATCAGTAAAGCTGAGAAACAAGCATCAGTAAAGCTGAGGAACAATCATCAGTAAAGCTGAGAAACAATCATCAGTAAAGCTGAGAAACAATCAGTAAAGCTGGGAAACAATCAGTAAAGCTGAGAAACAATCATCAGTAAAGCTGAGAAATAATCAGTAAAGCTGGGAAACAATCATCAGTAAAGCTGAGAAACAATCAACAGTAAAACTGAGAAACAATTATCAGTAAAGCTGAGAAACAATCAGTAAAGCTGAGAAACAATCATCAAAGCTGAGAAACAATCAGTAAAGCTGAGAAACAATCATCAGTAAAGCTGAGAAACAATCATCAGTAAAGCTGAGAAACAATCAGTAAAGCTGGGAAACAATCATCAGTAAAGCTGAGGAACAATCATCAGTAAAGCTGAGGAACAATCATCAGTAAAGCTGAGAAACAATCAGTAAAGCTGAGAAACAGTCATCAGTAAAGCGGGGGAACAATCATCAGTAAAGCTGAGGAACAATCATCAGTAAAGCTGAGAAACAATCATCAGTAAAGCTGAGAAACAATCATCAGTAAAGCTGAGAAACAGTCATCAGTAAAGCTGGGAAACAATCATCAGTAAAGCTGAGAAACAATCATCAGTAAAGCTGAGAAACAATCATCAGTAAAGCTGAGAAACAATCAGTAAAGCTGGGAAACAATCATCAGTAAAGCTGAGAAACAATCAGTAAAGCTGAGAAACAATCAGTAAAGCTGAGAAACAATCATCACTAAAGCTGAGAAACAATCATCAGTAAAGCTGGGAAACAATCATCAGTAAAGCTGAGGAACAATCATCAGTAAAGCTGAGAAACAATCAGTAAAGCTGAGAAACAATCAGTAAAGCTGAGAAACAATCATCACTAAAGCTGAGATAAAACAATCATCAGAAAAAGCTGAGAAACAACATCAGTAAAGTGAGAAAACAATCATCGTAAAGCTGAGGAACAATCATCAGTAAAGCTGAGGAACAATCATCAGTAAAGCTGAGAAACAATCATCAGTAAAGCTGAGAAACAATCATCAGTAAAGCTGAGGAACAATCATCAGTAAAAGTGACCGACATTCCAGAGTTTATTCCCTCCGAGATTTATTTTCTTTAACATTGTTCATAAGTTACTGACGAATAGAATAATTATAATGACATTATCTGACTCTCTAGTTTAAGCATAAGTTTTCTTCAATATTTTAAATTAAGTCCTTAAATATTGGCAAAACATTTGCTATTTTCCATCTATCTGCCAATGTCTTTTTTTTTAATGAAATCCCAAAGATATATGATAATTGCTCGAAAAGTTTCTTAAATACAGAACTTTTTTTTCCGACAGTTTCAATGATTTTTCATTGAATTTTTCAGAAGTGGGAATAAATCAAAGTAAATCAAATTTATTTTTTTCTCGGATAATTCTACAACTATTTCAACAACTATTTTATTTCTGCTAATCTGTTTTTACCTAATAAATCTATCTTTATTTCATATGTATAAAAATGACTTGTAAGATTGTTACTGATATACGATTTATTACCAACAGTTTCTTAAAGTTTATTTTGCTTTGTCTCAGTAATTCTTTGTATTTATTTCTAATTTGTTAAGATTTACAATTGTTACAATAGAAATAGTAATAACACGACTGCAAGTGAATCAGGGAACAAACCCTTGGCAAGTGACAGGCCAGTGTGTTAACGCACCCGCCTGCGAGCTTCAGGACTCACTTGCCAAGGGTTCAAACCCCACCCGTTTCATGATTTATAATTATTCGTGTGTTGGACACAATTCATTTTAAAAAAATTCCATGGAATTTCTTGTCAAACTAAAATTTATGGTTTTATCTTTTTCAAATCAGGAGAAAAGTCTTCAATACCATTGTTTTAAATACTAAAATGTTTTGTAATCATATATTTTAGATTTGTTTTTTTCTCTTTAACTTCATTTTGTTAAGTGCAGATAAATCTATGATGAATGTGTTATGTATTACGTATAAAATAGTTGGTTTTTTTTTGCAAATTTTTCTAGAATGTGTGTGTGTGTGTGTGTGTGTGTGTGTGTGCGCTCATCTGTACTCACCTATTTGTGGTTGCAGGGGTCGAGTCACAGATCTTGGCCCCGCCTCTTCGCTGGTCACTACTAGGTCCACACACTCCCTGTTCCATAAGCTTTATCGTTTGACTCGTTAAAGTTATGTAAAGATCCTGGCTCTACTACATTACTCTCTAGGTTGTTCCAATTCCTGACAACTCTATGGTTGAAGAAATACTTCCCAACATACCTGTTACACATCTAAGTTTTCTACTTCCAGCTGTGACCCTCTTGTTACTGTCACATCTCTGAAACATCCTGTCTCTTTACACCTTGTCAATTCTTCCCAGTATTTTAAAATGTCGTTATCATGTCCCCTCCATTCATCCTGTTCTCCAATCTCATTAGGTTGATTTCTCTTAACCTCTCCTCGTAGCACATACCCCTTAGCCCCGGGACTAGTCCTGTTCGAACCCTTTGCACTTTATATTCAAATTTCTTGTTGTGCTTGACCATGCGTGGGTTCCATACATGTGCTGCTTACCCAGATATCGGTCTGCCGTACACGGTGTACAGAGTCTTGAACAATTCCTTACTCAGGTCTCGAAACAGTATTGTTAGGTTTGTTAGGCACCCATATACTGCAGCAGTTATTCGGTTGATGCGCACCTCTGGAGATGTGCTTGGTATTATACTCACCCCAAGATCCTTTTCCTTGATTGAGGTTTGCAGTCTTTGGCCTCCTGTCTTGTTCTCTGTCTACTATGTTCTTTGTCCTTCCCCAGTCGTGTCCAAATCTCTCTGAAGTCCTGCCTGATTTTCTGCATTAGCTTCAAATCGTCTGCAAACAGGGTCACCTCTGAATCTATCACAATCCGTCATGTTATTCACAAATACCAGAAACCCCTGATTCATTGGAACGCTGCCCATCATAGGGACCCACTCCGACAACCTCGTCACGTGCCATGACTCGTCGTTGCCTTCCTGTCAGTGTTCTCTGCCCCATTGCAGAGTCTTTCCTGTTACAAAATGCCTGTCTCCAGGATTTTGCAGAAATGTTTTGTGTGGAACTGTGCGAAAGCCTTCTTACAGTCCAAGAAAAGCAGTCTACCCACCCCTTTCTCTCCTGTCCCCCCTTTTGTCCTGTCGTAAACTCCAGTAGTTTGTGACACAGGAATTTCCCCTCCTGAAACCGTGTTGGTTATCGTGTATTAGCTCATTTTTTTTCTAGGTTTCTCCAACCCTCTTTTTTCCTGATAAACGTCTCCACACTTTGTGTGTGTGTGTGTGTGTGTGTGTGTGTGTGTGTGTGTGCGTGCGCGTGTGTGTACTTCCCTGTATGTATTTTCACCGGTCGTGGTGAAACGTGTTCATGTTGCAATGTTGAGAACGGTGGAGGGAGAGAAGTACCTCTGGCCATGTACCACAATACTCCACAATAACCAACTATAGTGTATTTTGGATAAGCGTTTCTCGAGCAGTAAGATTCTTCTTAGGACCACTTTCATCGTCGTAAATAAAAGGGAAATACCAAGTAATGGACTTTAAGCACCTGGTGAGGCGCTCCGAGATGTGCTCAGACAGTTTATGATAGTGCCAAGTGTTAGCACCGGGATTACAATACACATCTCCTTAGGGGCCATTTATAAACTGCTTCCTAACAATAGGCAAGACATTGTCGCATAAACTATATTTTTAACCTTGGCTTTTGTTTTTATTTTCTTTCAAGATTAGGGTTTTAATATTCTTTGCATTATTTTTTGTAGTGGATGTTGTGTTTTGTTTATCTGAAGTTTATATGAGAATAGAAATGTTATATGGAGTGTTTTCCTTGTTTTCAGCAAGAGGAAGAGAGAGAGAGAGAGAGAGAGAGAGAGAGAGGAGGGGGGAGGAAGGAGGAGGTGAGGAGACCACCCAAAACCTTTGTTTTTCTTTCGTGAATCCATTAACCTAACAAACAGTTCCTTCCAAAAAACATTCCCCAGACCTCCTAAATCCTTCTTATTTTTCTGCAGTCATTCTTTCTATTTAACTCCTTACTCTTTGAAAAATAATTCTACTATTCACATTTTCCAAAATACTCAACAGGATTATTCATCTATAATTCTTATGTTCTTCCCTGTCCCAATTTCTCTTTTATTAAGAACTATTGATGTTGTGTACCAGTCATTTGACTCCTTAGGTACCTTCCCTTCGCTCATACATACACTGAAAAATACACCAGCCACTAACAACCTATTTCCACTCCTTATTTAAACATCTCAGTTTTAATCTCGTGTGTAATTATTGTTTACGAATATTTTTTCCTCATTGCCGCAAGCATTTCCACTCTTCACCTCTGGCTCTACTGTAAACTTGCCAGAAGTTATTCCTTCCTTCCACTTTACACTATTCCTTTTGTATACATTGAGGTATAAGTTTCATGGTTGCGAAGCGAATGAAATCAATATATTTTGGGACAATCCTCACTCACTACTAGGGTTTATCATATACTTCATATGTCTGCGCATGAGTGAATCGTTTTAGCCAATAAAAACTTCACAGCGTTAAGTGTTTTTTTTTTATCCAGTATTTTCTTCTCTGTTATCTCGCTCACATATACCAAGAATATGAGAGGTCTCTATACAATCCTTGTGGAACCCACTCATTATGTACAGTATCACATTCTGACACCTTTCTCGGGAAACACTTTTTATCTTCGCCACTATGTGGCAAATTTTCCCGGGGTTCCATCATCGAGTTTTTCTCCCAGTCTCTCGTGTGATGCATTGGCACATGCTTTCCTTTAAAGCTAAACCCCTCCCCCTTTTCCTGCCTCACTTCTCTAACCTTCTTTTCGAACTCTAACATGTTTCTCAGGGAGGATTTACCATTTTAAAAAATCTCTTCCTGGTAGTTGATTATGAAATAACTTATTTCCAAGTACTCCACCACTCTTCTTATTATTTTCTCCATTACTTTGCATAGTATGCATGTCATTAATGCTTTTCTACAGTTTAATGCCTTCTTGTCTTTCTCCGAAAATAATGGGAATATTATCGCTGTCTTCTTGATCTGTAATGATCGTCATCTGTCAGTTTACTTTCGGATTTTGGCTCCGTTCATAGAGTTGGATTTTCTGCACCTGTTCATAGAGTCCACTAGCACACTTTGTCAGTTACATCTAATTCTTGTGTGTATGATATTCAGTACCTGCTAGTGTGTTCAGTCTCTGTGATTACCTGAAGATATTACGTTTTTCTTTGAGAATGTCACTTTTAATTTAGAGGGCAATTCCTCACAGACTTTCTTGTTTTGACTTTAGCTCCCTCATTCTTTCTTCTTGAGGTTTATTTCCTGTTCATTTACTATCGTGCTTTTTATGATACAGTTATGTAATGCTCACAGGTTACATTTCCTTTTAACTTTCAAGTCACTCTACAAGTGTTGCTCAGCTTCTCGTCTTTTTTACTTCTGTTTTCATCTGTAATTTTCTTTCTTCATTTACCACGCTCTTGTACTGCGTTTTTCTTCTGCAATTTTTTTAAACCACAGTTATTTTTTTTTCTTATCATCGCAGCTTCTTCTGGATGTGAATTTTAACCACGGGCCCCTGGAATTTTAGGGGAAAATTTTTCAAACACCTCATTCACTGACTTTTCTTCGGATTCCTTTTTCCACTGTACTGCACTCAGGGAAAACACTTTAAGATTGAACTATTAGTTTTTCTCAAAATTTTGGGTTCTCCCTTTCTCAATCTGGTATTCTTGTCTCGTTTTTTTACTTCCATAAGATATGCGAATCTTTATTTAATTTCTGCCAACTTCAAATGCACTTTCTGTCTTGCTGGTTCATGTACTTTGCTCTCTGCTGTCTCTCACATGTTGCAACACAGTTCTCATCATTACCTATTACGAACGCAATTCAGGGCCTGTTGCACCCGACAAGGATCAAAGCTAGCAACTAAAGGCCAAGGCAAATACGACGAGTAATTTTTCTTCACCCGTATATTCCCTTCACTAAGGTAGGGTTTAGTATTTAATTGACCAAGTTAACAATCACTTTTATAACAATTGATTTTTCACTTCAGAGTAGAAAGGGAGTATGTTATACGACAAGCTTTTGTGAGCGTGGGGTCTGCCACCAGCCCAAAGATACACCATATAACCTCAACCTGACTGTTAGAAGCTTTTAAGCAGTTGGTTAACTGAACTTGACAGTTCAGTAGAGCAGTGGGGCCCTAAATAATCTGCTCTATCTAATTGGTCACTTGGCGAGACATTTTCCCAAAGGATGTTTGATAAACTCTGAATAAATTATAACATATTCGATGAACACCGCTTAACCTCTCTCATAATAGCTTTCCATGTTTGTGGTCCTCTGGGCAGGTCCCCGAATTTCCCCTCTATTTCTGTATGACAAAGTTTAAAAAAATTAACTTTGCTTTGATCTTATTTGCTCTTCTCGCTGTTCCTGTTATAGTGTTTAAAACTGTTTTGTTACAGTTCTGATATTTTTGTTATATTTTTTTATATTTTTGTTATATTTGAGGGTATGTTGTAGGTCACTGCGCTAGTACCTCAGGTTCCTTAATTTTAAAAATACCCACTGTGAGTTATTTGCCTCCTCTCTGCATATATGGGCAAGCAGGGAAAAGTGATTGAAGGGGAGCAGCACAGTGAACCGGTAGCAAGCCCGGAGGAAGGAGAGGGGAAAAAAAAGAGTTTTGGGTGGCATGTTTGAATAAACACGTTTGCCTCTGTAATCTTGCTTGCATACCCCAAGCAGGTAATGGTGTGTGGGGTCGATCCCTCTAATCAAAGATTAGTACTGACGCTGCGACTGAAAATATAGGAGTAAATTTAGTGTTAATAAATAAAGATAAATGTTGCCTGGCATTCGCTTATTTATACGTATTTCTGCTTTTGAACGATGTATTCTTTTGCACAGAATATAAACAAAAAATCACTTTGCAATGTTCCTCCGTGATCTGCTTGGAATGAATTAAATTATTTTGCAACAGAGCTTATTAATGTTAAATTCGACACATGTGCAACTCTTGGGTATCTTTATTGAGGAAACGTTTCGCCACACATTGGCTTCATCAGTCCATACCAAGGAGGGAAACTTGGGGAACAGGAGGAGAATGAAGGTAATCATCCCTCAATCTTACAATCCTGTCAGATGTGATGAAAGGTTTTAAAAAAACCGACAAGTTTAAGATTGAGGGCACTTATGCAACATATGGGAATCTTTATTCAGGAAACGTTTCGCCACACAGTGGCTTCATCAGTCCAATACAAAGTAGAAATGCGTAAGGAGAGGAGAAGTTTGAGGTAATTAGTCCCTCAGCCTGGAGTCGATGTGTTCAGTCTATCAATCTTGTAGAATGTACAGCATAGGACTGATTACCTCAAACTCCTCCTCTCCTTATGCATTTCTACTTTGTATTGGAATGATGAAGCCACTGTGTGGCGAAACGTTTCCTGAATAAAGATTCCCATATGTTGCATAAGTGTCTCAATCTTCAATCCTGTCAGACACTGCAACTTCTTGGGATCTTAATACTTGGGAATTCTTCGCTTGCCTAACCCTTGGGCACGACCTACTTCCACATTGAACAAATGTGACACCACCTATGACTGCTGCACCTCTCCTGCCACACGGTTTATAAGCTGCTTCTCCGCTCATATGCCGTATTCTATTCAAGATTGATGGACTGACCACATCGACTCAAGGTTGAGGGTCTGATTACCTAATTCTCCTCCTGTTCTTCAAGTTTCTCCTTCGTATGGACTGCTGAACCCACTGTGTGGCGAAACGTTTCCTCAATAAAGATACCCAAGAGTTGAACATTAAAATGGTATAAAATACCGACAGGTGTCTAATTTAACAGCATGTCGGTTCTCTGAACCATTCATCTACAGAGTTTATTAATTTTCTTTTACGATCACGAGACTTGATAGATACAGGGAAGGGAATTTTCTCGTCATTACTCAGGAGTGGAAGAGGGGGCAAGGAGCTCCCTTCTGAGTACTGAGTTTGAGGGGGAGGGGACAATGAGCTCCCTTCTGAGTACTGAGTTTGAGGGGGAGGGGGCAAGGAGCTCGCTTCTAAGTAATGGCGAGGTAAAGGGGGGAGCAAGGAGCTCCCTTCTGAGTAATGACAGTGGAGACGAGGGGAACTCAAAGGGCTCCCTCCTGAGTAATGAGGATTATTTTTATTATATTCAATTAGTGGTAGGGGCCACACAGTGTATTATGGAGGGAAGGAAAATATGACTGATGCGAGGAAATGGAAAGTAGCTCCATATCCTTGAATCAAGATTCATTCAACAGCGTCAAGTCATCTCATCAGAAGTGAATAATGAGGATGTTTAGCAGTGCTCAGAGAGTAATGAAAGTGCTCATGGAGCTCCTTCTCGAGAAATTTGGGAGCTCGAGGAGCTCTCTTCTGAGTAATGAAGTAACTCAGAGAATCTTCATGAGTAATGAGGAGGGTAATCGAGTAACAGGGAGCTTCCTCCTGAGTAATAACAAAGGAGAGGGGGGGGGGGACCATGTAGCTGTCTTGTGTATAATGAGAAGGGTAAAGGGATTCAGGGTGCTCCCTCCTCAGCAACGAGAAGGGTGAAGGGATTCAGGGTGCTCCCTCCTCAGCAACGAGAAGGGTGAAGGGATTCAGGGTGCTCCCTCCTCAGCAACGAGAAGGGTGAAGGGATTTAGGGTGCTCCCCTCAGCAACGAAGAAGGGTGAAGGGATTCAGGGTGGGTCCCTCCTCAGCAACGAGAAGGGTGAAGGATTCAGGGTGCTCCCTCCTCAGCAACAGAAGGGTGAAGGGATTCAGGGTGCTCCCTCCTCAGCAACGAGAAGGGTGAAGGGATTCAGGTGCTCCCTCCTCAGCAAAGAGAAGGGTGAAGGGATTCAGTGCTCCCCCTCACAACGAGAAGGGTGAAGGGATTCAGGGTGCTCCCTCCTCAGCAACGAGAAGGGTGAAGGATTCCTGGTGCTCCCCCTCAGCAACGAGAAGGGTGAAGGGATTCAGGGTGCACCTCCTCAGCAACGAGAAGGGTGAAGGGGTTCAGGGTGCTCCTCCTCAGCAACGAGAAGGTGAAGGATTCAGGGTGCTCCCTCCTCAGCAACGAGAAGGGTGAAAGGATTCAGGGTGCTCCCTCCTCAGCAACGAGAAGGGTGAAGGGATTCAGGGTGCTCCCTCCTCAGTAACGAGAAGGGTAAAGGGATTCAGGGTGCTCCATCAGTAATGAGAAGGGTAAAGGGATTCAGGGTGCTCCCTCCTCAGTAACGAGAAGGGTAAAGGGATTCAGGGTGCTTCCTCCTCAGTAATGAGAAGGGTATAGGGATTCAGGGTGCTCCTCAATAACGAGAAGAGTAAAGGGATTCAGGGTGCTCCCTCCTCAATAATGAGAAGGGTAAAGGGATTCAGGGTGCTCCCCCCTCAGTAACGAGAAGGGTAAAGGGATTCAGGGTGCTCCCGCCCCAGTAACGAGAAGGGTAAAGGGATTCAGGGTACTCCCTCCTCAGTAATGAGAAGGGTAAAGGGATTCAGGGTGCTCCCTCCTCAATAATGAGAAGGGTAAAGGGATTCAGGGTGCTCCCGCCTCAGTAACGAGAAGGGTAAAGAGATTCAGGGTGCTCCCTCCTCAATAATGAGAAGGGTAAAGGGATTCAGGGTGCTCCCCCCTCAGTAACGAGAAGGGTAAAGGGATTCAGGGTGCTCCCCCCTCAGTAACGAGAAGGGTAAAGGGATTCAGGGTGCTCCCGCCTCAGTAACGAGAAGGGTAAAGGGATTCAGGGTGCTCCCTCCTCAGTAATGAGAAGGGCTGACGCTATGTTACTAAGGATTTCCTCCACTGTCTTCCTTCAGATACTCTCCTAAACACTACTTTCTTTCAAATTCTCTCCAAAACATTGCTGCCTCTACTGCTCTGTGCTTAATATTACTCCCTCTTTCTTTATATAATTTTTTTTCTTAACTAGAGTATATTTTCCATGGGCTATTATTATTCAGATTTTGTAATTATTAAGAAATATTGTCAATAGTTATTTTAAGCGATGTACTTATGTCGCTGGAAGATCCTATAACGATATCCTCGCATCCCATAATACCAGCCTCCTCCGTCTCAACGTTTATATCTCAACGTCTCTATCTCAACGCACGTAATGCGAATATTACAGGGTATGCATTTTTGCATATAAGATATATACGGATATATGCATGTTAGTTAGTTACCATTTTGTCCTAGGCACATGTCGATTAGACACTAGGCCTGTTGTATATGAGTACGTGTGTGTGTGTGTGTGTGTGTGTGTGTGTGTGTTAGTTACCATTTTGTCCTAGGCACATGTCGATTAGACACTAGGCCTGTTGTATATGAGTACGTGTGTGTGTGTGTGTGTGTGTGTGTGTGTTAGTTACCATTTTGTCCTAGGCACATGTCGATTAGACACTAGGCCTGTTGTATATGAGCACGTGTGTGTGTGTGTGTGTGTGTGTGTGTGTGTGTTTGTGTGTGTGTGTGTGTGTGTGTGTTTTAGTGTGTGTGTGTGTGTGCGCTTTAGTATGTGTGTGTGTGTGTGTGTGTTTGTGTGTGTGTGTGTGTGTGTTTGTGTGTGTGTTTGTGTGTGTGTGTGTGTTTGTGTGTGTGTTTTAGTGTGTGTTTGTTTTAGTTTGTGTGTGTGTTTTAGTTAATGTGTGTATGTGTGTGTATACTCACCTAGTTGTGGTTGCAGGGGTCGATTCATAGCTCCTGGCCCCGCCTCTTCACGGGCCGCTACTAGGTCACCCTCCCTGCTCCGTGAACTTTATCATACCTCTGCTTAAAGCTATGAATGGATCCTGTCTCCACTACATCGCTTCCCAAACTATTCTACTTCCTGACTACTCTGTGACTGAAGAAATACTTCCTAACATACCTGTAATTCATCTGTGTCTTCAACTTCCAACTGTGCCCCCTTGTTTCTGTGTCCCATCTCTGGAACATTCTGTCTCTGTCCACCTTGTCAATTCCTCTCAGTATTTTATATGTCGTTATCATGTCTCCCCTATCTCTCCTGTCCTCTAGTGTCGTCAGGTCGATTTTCCTTAACCTCTCCTCGTAGGACATACCCCTTAGCTCTGGGACTAATCTTGTTGCAAACCTTTGCACTTTCTCTAGTTTCTTTACGTGCTTGGCTAGAAGTGGGTTCCAAACTGGTGCCGCATACTCCAATATGGGCCTAGCGTACACAGTGTACAGGGTCCTGAACGATTCCTTATTAAGATGTCGGAATGCTGTTCTGAGGTTTGCTAGGCGCCCATATGCTGCAGCAGTTATTTGGTTGATGTGCGCTTCAGGAAATGTGCCTGATGTTATACTCACCCCAAGACCTTTTTTCTTGAGTGAGGTCTGTAGTCTCTGGCCCCCTAGACTGTACTCCGTCTGCGGTCTTCTTTGCGCTTCCCCAATCTTCATGACTTTGCACTTGGTGGGGTTGAACTCCAGGAGCCAATTGCTGGACCAGGCCTGCACCCTGTCCAGATCCCTTTGTAGTTCTGCCTGGTCCTCGTCCGATTGAATTCTTCTCATCAACTTCACATCATCTGCAAACAGGGACACTTCTGAGTCTATTCCTTCCGCCACGTCGTTCACAAATACCAGAAACAGCACCGGTCCTTGAACTGTCCCCTGTGGAACCCCACTCGTCAGAGGCGCCCGTGTGTGTGTGTGTGTGTGTGTGTGTGTGTGTGTGTGTGTGTGTGTGTGTGTGTGTGTGTGTGTGTGTGTGTGTAAGGAGTAAGGAGGGGCAGCTGCCAGCTTCAGGGAGTCCCAAAAGTCAAGAAAATATGGAAAACTTGCCCATCATTATATGTTTGTTCCCATAGGCTCAGAGACCCTTGGCTCATGGGGAAAGAGTGCATCTAAATTCCTTATGGAGCTGAGAAAAAGACTCATCAGGGTAACTAGGGATCCCAGGGCAGCTAGTTTTCTGTTCCAGCGGCTCAGTGCGGCTGTTCAAAGGGGTAATGTCTGCTGTATTTTGGGCACACGCCCCAGCTCTGAGGAGCTGGATGAGATTTTCGCCTTATAATCGGTGATACACACGTAAGAACATGTACCTTATATGCCATCTTTATATCAACAATGTATCTCTTAAATCTTATATATATATATATATATATATATGTCGTACCGAATAGGTAAAACTGGTCAATTCGCAAGAACTCGTTTAAAATTAAGTCCTTTCTAAAACTTTATCTTATACGTTTAAAGATATGTTTTTTTTTCATTTATGTTAATATACAAATTCATGATTTTGTACTAAAGACACCTTAGGAAACTTGCGTAACCTTATTTTGACAAGTGCAATTTAATTTAGCCTAATCTAACTAAATATATTTTAGATTAGTTTACAATAGTTTAATAAACAAACGCAATGAAATATTTTTTTTTCTCGTTAGGTTCAGAATGATTTTTGCGAAATTATTGTATACACAAATTTTCGCTTGCCTTGTTCGGCAAGAAGTGCGACGCCATTTAAGCCCAAATCGCACGACTTAAATATAATGTGCGTGTGCGTGCGTGCGTGCGCGCGCGTGTGTGTGTGTTTGTGTGCGCGTGCGTGTGTGTGTGTTTGTGTGCGCGTGCGTGTGTGTGTGTGTGTGTTTGTGTGTGTGTGTGTGTGTGTGTGTGTGTGTGTGTGCGTGTGTGCGCGCGTGCGTGTGTATACTCGCCTAATTGTGGTTGCAGGGGTCGAGACTTAGCTTCTGACCCCGCCTCTTCACTGATGGCTACTAGGTCCTCTCTCTGCTCCCTGAGCCTTGCCATACCTCGTCTTAAAGCTATGTATGGCTCCTGCCTCCACTACATAACATTCTAGACTATTCCACTTCCTGACAACTCTATGACTGAAGAAATACTTCCTAACATCCCTGTAACTCGTCTGAGTCTTCAGCATCCAATTGTGTCCCCTTGTTTCTGTGTCCCCTCTCTGGAACATCCTGTCTCTGTCCACTTTATCTATTCCGCGCAGTATTTTGTATGTCGTTATTATGTCTCCCCTAACCCTCCTGTCCTCCAGTGTCGTCAGGCCGATTTCCCTCAACCTTTCTTCGTAGGATTTTTCCCTGAGCTCCGGAACTAACCTTGTTGCAAACCTTTGCATTTTCTCTAATTTCTTGACGTGCTTGACCAGGTGTGGGTTCCAAACTGGTGCTGCATACTCCAGTATGGGCCTGACGTACACGGTGTACAGTGTCTTTAACGATTCCTTACTAAGTTATAGGAATTTAATTCTCAGGTTTGCCAGGCGCCCATCAGCAGTTATCTGGTTGATGTGTGCTTCCGGAGACATGCTCGGTGTTATACTCACCCCAAGACCTTTAGCCACCTACCCTATACTTTGTGTGCCGTCTTCTTTGCCCTTCCCCTATCTTCAAGACTTTGCATTTGGCGGGGTTAAATTTGAAAAGCCAGTTGCTAAACCATGTGTCCAGCCTGTCCAGGTCTCTTTGTAGTCCTACCTGATCCTCATCTGATTTAATTCCCCTCATCAGCT
The DNA here is from genome assembly GCF_026875155.1 of Cherax quadricarinatus. Taxonomy (NCBI): domain Eukaryota; kingdom Metazoa; phylum Arthropoda; class Malacostraca; order Decapoda; family Parastacidae; genus Cherax; species Cherax quadricarinatus. Next base: position 29,673,159 of record NC_069454.1, read on the forward strand.
TCACATCATCTGCGAACAGGGACACTTCTGAGTCTATCCCTTCCATCATGTCATTCACATATACCAAAATTAGCACTGGTCCTAGGACCGATCCCTGTGGGACCCCGCTCGTCACAGGCGCCCACTGTGATACCTCATCACGGACCTTGACTCGTTGTTGCCTCCCTGTCATGTGTTCTCTGATCCATTGCAGTGCTCTTCCTGTTATATGCGCCTGATCCTCCAGCTTCTTCACTAATTTCTTGTGAGGAACTGTGTCGAAGGCCTTCTTGCAGTCCAAGAAAATGCAATCAACCAACCTCTGTCTCTCATGTCCTACTTCTGTTACTTTATCATTAAACTCCAGAAGGTTTGTGACACAGGATTTGCATTCCATGAATCCGTGCTGGTTGTCGTTTATAATCTTGTTCCATTCCAGGTGCTCCACCACTCTCCTCCTGATAATCTCCAGGACTTTGCATACTATAACTTCAGTGATACTGGTCTATAGTTTAGTGCCTCTTTTCTGTCCCCTATTTTAAAAATGGAAACTACATTTGCCGTCTTCCATACCTCAGGTAGTTGCCCAGTTTCAAGGGATGTGTTGAAGATTGTGGTTAGTGGCACACACAGCATTTCTGCTTCCTCTCTAAGGACCCACATGGAGATGTCCGATCCCATTGCCTTTGAGGTATCAAGGTCAATTAGCAGCAGCTTCAAGTCTTCCTCAGTTGTGTGTATGTCATCCAACACTTGTTGGTATATTCCTTGTTGGTGTCTCCCTCTGTTCTGTCTTCCCAGAGTCCTTCCTCTCTCCACTGTAAATACTGCCTTAAATCTCGTGTTGAACTCCTCATATATATGTATGTATGAATGTGTGTGTGTGTGTGTGTGTGTGTGTGTGTGTGTGTGTGTGTGTATTCATAAGTGTGCATATATGTATCAATACGTCTATTTATTGTTTTGTATCTACATGTGCATATGAATGTATGTATGGAAGTTCTTTAGAAGAAATTGGCCAACTGGAAACCACACAGGCCACCAAAATACTTTCAATTAACATACATCTGAGTGTAGGGTTAAAGCCGAGCAGAAGAGGTTTTCTCAAGTTGTTATATACAAATAATTTATTTAATAAATTTCACAAATCGGAATTAACTGAGCACAGTGAGTGGGTCGAGGTTTTTTTTTTTTAAGGAAACCTACGAGCCTTGAAAGTTTGAAGCTGATCAGAAAAGGATTTCACCAGTAAATTATCTGATTCCAACGATTCCAACTTTCGAACTATTTCAGTAGAATTTCAATTTTTTTTTTCTTTTCCGTTCACAGACTTTCGGGAGACCTTCCCTCTTATACAATGTATCATCATTATATTTTGAAGCCCATCGGAAGAGGCATCCTTACTGAATGTAAATGATAATCACTACTTATTTAGTAAGATTTGCAATTTGGGATTTATGCTGTCTATTTACAGCACGAAGCTTGTGTTCAGGAAGCCTCTCAGTTGTCAATATTTGAAGTCAATCAGAAGAGACATTGTCCAGTTAAGGAGCGGATTCCAAAAATTTCACGTATAACTATTGTTTTTTCAAAGATTTGCCTGCACTCAAACTGACCGTAATAGGTACTATCATGGTCCTGATTTGCATCATCCATTACACTAGTAAGAGGATGACCGAGATATATATACCGTGATTTAACGAGAACAAAAATATCAGTGTTTTCACACTTATGTAAATTTCACTCTAGGACATTGTCCAGTCACAAAACATCAGATTTCAATAATTGAAGCTACGCCGCTGAGGTTTTGGTAATTATAGGTGTCATTCGAGGAAGCTGAAGATTTTAGCATCTTTGGTAAGAAGGCACCATGGCAACTGCTCCAAGAATTGTGTCTTAGTTACCGTACACCAGCATTAAAAATTTCAAGCTGATCAGTTGAAACTTTCTCGAGTTATGAGTGCCATAAAAAGAAAACTTGGAGAAAGAAAAAATGAAAAAAAAAAAATTCTGGCAGTCACAGGAACACATTTGGTGACATCAGTTTACAGAATTTATTTTTATATTCGAATATATTGTGTAAAGAGATAATTATTATCAGGTATCCCAAAAGGGACACTTTTCAGTAACTGCTTGATTTTTTTTTATTCCTTCCTCTTTTTCTCATTTACCTTCATTTCCCTCATAACACGAGAAAACTTAATTCGATCGTCTTCAAATTTTTAAAGCTCGTGTAGAGTAACTAGACCAACATTCTAGGAACAATTCTCATGTGCAGGTGTCCCATGACGAAAGTTGTAAGAAAGGTTCCAATATCGTCGAACTGCTCCGTCAGGTTTCGAAACCTTTTGTAGCATAGGTAGCATAGTTTGAGTCCTTTAGAAAGATTCCTCATATCTCGACGATGATTAAGAGTGAAATCCACGTCAGTAGATGCTCATCTGCCAATTTTGTGTAAAATAGTGAGAAATTATGTTTCACCTTAAATCCTTAGATATACTGAGCCTTTCACTTCAGTATTTAATGGCTGATACATCTAATGGACACGATATGTACTTTATTTTAGTTCGTGTGCGAGTAAACATTGACTAGAGACTTCCTGGAGATCAACGCCCCCCTGGCCCTGTCCAAGACCAGGCCTCGCAGTGGCTCAGGACCTGATCAACCAGGCTGGTACTGCTGACCGCACCCATCCAACGTACGAACCAGAGCCCTACTGATCAGGTACTGGCTTAAGGTATCTGTACAGCTCTCTTGAAGACAGATGCTGGGAGGCAGTTGAACAATCTTGAGCCCTTGACACCCATTGTGTTATCTCTTAAGGTGCTCCTGGCGCCCCTGCCTTTCGCCGGGGGATGTTGTAGCATCTATCGAGTTTTTTCCAAGTAATGGCGTAACCATTACTGAAAAGAGGGGAAATTGTTGAAGTTGCCAGTATTATGAGAGGAAAAAATGAGGGGAAGTCACAAGGATTATAATGAGGGAAATGCATGGGTCCGCTTGTATTGCATGAACAGGGACATGCTACGGCCATTAGCACTACAAGGAAACGTGTTGGGGTAACTACCTTTCTAAGGAGGGAAACGTGTTGGGACTATTAGCTAAATAACGAGGGAAATGTTCTGCTGCTACCTGCGATATGAGGGGAAACGTAGTAGGTCACCCGAATTTTAAAGAAGGGGACTTGTAGAGGTAACCAGCACAATAAGAAATATGTTAGAGACTTTAATATTTTACGAAAAAAAAAGTGTTGGTTCCACCAACACTAAGAAAAAAAACGTGTAGGAGCTGCTGGCATAGTAAGGAAGGAAACGTGTTTTGGCTACAATCATTATAAGGAAGGAAACGTGTTGTCATCAGCATTGTAAGGAGTAAAAGATGTTATGGCCACCAGTAGTGTATAAGGAGATAAATATGGTTATTCGTGAATTATAATTAAAAAAATCCTGTTGGTGCACAAGCATTGTGAAGGAGGAAACGTGTTTGGGTCAGCATCCGTGTAAAGAGAGAAACGTGTTAGGGGCAACCCGAAATGTAAGAGGGGAGGCCATTTGGTGCCACCAGTAGTTTCAGAAATGTGTTAGGGCCACCAACATTGTTGGAGAGAAACCGTGGTGGAAACACCATCACTATAAGGAAGGAAACGTTTTGTGGCCTCCAGTATTATTAGGAGAGGAAACGTGCTGTGGCCACCAGCAATATAAAAAAGGCAACGTTTTGGGGCCACCAACACTAAAAGGAGGAAAATTTGTTGAGGGTCGTTATCATTTTATAGGGGAGAAATATGTTGAGAGTCGCAATCATTTTGAAGAAGGAAACATGATGGAGATACCAGCAATGTGAGAAGGGAAATTTGTTGGGTCACTGGCATTATAAGAACGGCTCTTCCTCCTCTCCCTCTCATCCATTCCCTTCCTTCCTTGCCTCTTCTCACCTTCCAAGCATTCGACATGATTTTTTGTGTATAAATGATTCCAAAAATTAATGCAAATGTTACTACCATATATTTTGACTCCATAAGGACTTCAATGTTAAGTCTGCAAGAAATCTGACGGAGAAATAGCCGTAAGTGCCTCTCTGAATGATGAAAGTGTTTGTTTATACTGGTTGTGGGTAGCGGCTGCAGGTCCACAGGCTGTGTGTGCTACCTTCATATTAACACTGTCCTGTGCTGTGTTGTGGCCATCTGCTTCGCAGTATCCCGGCAGCTTCCTCACAGCGTAGGAGATTACGAAACTCGTGGCCACATCAGACCTATATTACCACCAGCTGCACACACTGTATCACAGAGGAAAGGGCAGTATTACCTAGTGCATCACGACACAATATGCGCTACAAAGCGTGCAGAACGCCTGAGGAGAGTGTTTCCCTGTACAAAATTATCTGCACGTCTGTGAAGGATTCTAATTACGGTATTCCTAGGGACGATACTAGATATCCTAGTAAGAGATTTAAAATACAAGATCCGGGTTAAGACACTATCATTACAATGCTCTTAGACAACATAATAGTCTACAAGTCGAGAACAAGTCCGAGAAACTAGCAGAGGAAGATAATATTCAAATTATTAACCGGAGAGGCACTAAAATCAGTACCTGACCAGCCCGGCTGTGGTTCGTACGTAAGTTTTCGTGCGGCCAGCAGTAACAACCTAGTTGATCAGACCCCTGATCCACTGCGGGGGCGTTGACCCCCGAAATCCTCTCCAGGTATACTCCTAGAGAGGATTAATAACCCATGATTATCCAAGAAAACCAAACAGTGTATCCTAATTCTGTGCGACTCGCAAATGGCGAGTAACTTGCCTAGCATAGGATTTGAGCTCTAATCACTTGGGTTGTGCACCGAAAGCTTTACAATGAGCTAAGAACACAGCTTGATAAATGTAGCAAAAATCAGCGGACTCAGACATGGTAAACGTTGTAACTCCCTCAATGTACTCTAAGTTCTGAGTTCCGGGCGATTCACCAGGAGCATTTATTTCACCCCCACCAGAACCGCTATACAAACTCCGCTTACACAACTCTTACCTAAACTGAACATGAGAAATCACATTAATTTAAGCTGCGCTTAAACAAAAACGTGCAACGACGATTAAAATACAATGAAACTAAAAGTATTCCGTTCTCACATTCCAGGAATGGAAAAACAGTATGTGTTTTTCTGGAAAATGGGAACACTTCACAGACGTGTGGAAGAAAACGGTTCCAGGTTAAGCAGGGTGAAAGTCTGAGTTGGAAGGTGGTGGTGGTTGGAAGGGAAAGGAATAGTGTGATGAAGAGATTAAAAGAGGTAGTAAAAAACTTTGCCAGATCAGCAGAGACTCAAGCAATGAAAATCTCGGAGATGAAGGATGGCTCAGAGGGGCTTACAGCTATTATGAAAAAGTTGGAAGATTCCCGGAGACCCATCCAGGGGAAAAGAAATCCATAAAAATTTAGCTCACTCTGAACACAAGGGGGAAAAAACTATCAAGGTGTATAATTCAATCCATTATTTGTTAGTTCTCTTACTAAATTATATTGTTTCCATCTGTTTCCATTTGCATGATTAATATGTTTAATTATCCTTAAACTGTAAGGTTACCTGTATTATTTGCATGATTTACTTGTCTAACTTAAGAATTGTCCGTATCAATACCATGTCTAACTTTCCTTTAAATATATACATCATTAACTTGTCTAAATTTTCTTGCATTACCTATATGATTATCCTGTCTAAATTCCCATGTATTATTTGTATCATTAACCTGTCTAACCTACCTTGCATAATTTGTATGACTGATATTTGTAACTTTTCGTCTATTATCTACATGATTAACTTTAATTAATTTATTTATATTATCCGTATGATTAACTAGTTTCAATTTCCCTGTAATTTTTGAATGGTTACCCTGTCTAACTTTTATTTGTATTATCAGTACTAATAACCTGCCTAACCATCCGTGGATTTTCTGTAAGGTTAACTTGCCTAACCTTTGTGATTTTTCTTTGTAACTCTCCTGGGTGCTTTATTTAAACCAGAACAAACTGTTATGTCTTTACACAAATAACCCGAACGTAGGAGACGTGCATGTCCATCGCTCGGATACAGGCTTTTCTATTTCCGTTTCTTGCCAATGCACAGCGGTGTGTACATTGAGTACTTTTCTTACCGTGCTCCCTCTGTTAAGAAGAGTGTTCTTATTTTTCCCCTCTCTTTGTGCCTTTTGTATTGTGAACCTTCACTTTTTTTGACTCGGCAATTTCCACCCTCCGCGATTCGTTTTGTCGCCTCGGCTACCCTTCCATTTTCATGAACTCTGCCTACTCAAGTGCTAAACGGACTTTATTCTCTCCCAAACTTCTCTTGTCAAATCTTATCTTCTTTGTCTTCCCCATATTCCAGTTTCCTAAATCTTAACATCTCTCTCCGCTCCTTAGACATCAAACTTACTTTTAGTTAACCTAACACCCTTCGTAGTAATCTAGTTCGCTCCTCTCCTGCTACTGATGCTTCTGGAGTCTACTCATTTTCCTGCTCATCTTGTCCTCTCCTTTTGAGAAACTCCGTTTTCTTCTCACAGACTTGAAGAGCACAAAAGAAGTGTTAGACTACGCAACACCATTAATGCATTTTTCTGTCATGTTAGAGATCACGGTCATTCTATGAACTGGTCCTCTGCTAAAACTGCCTACCCTTCTAGCTTTCAGAGATGCCATCTTGATGAAGCATTCCATATACACAACTTTCCTCAATATGAATAGTTGTCCTGGCATTGCGTCTGTAGATGCCTTCATAACATTCATCACTTCACCTGATATTTATCTCCTTCTCTACCTCTTTGCCTTTCCTACATTTCCTTTGTCTTTCCTTTCTTTTGTGCAAGTGGGTTCTGCCCAATGTTTTTTCCCTAGTTTGTCTCCTACCCTCAAGACCATTAGCTCTTTTCTACAGCGCAAATACTTCTACTACTACTACTACTACTACTACTACTACTACTACTACTACTACTACTACTATGATGTAGGTAGGTAGTCAGTGATCACTAACTACCTATATCATCATAAAAAGGTCAAGTGTTGTTGGGGGTGGCAGCGAGGTGTAGTCTCGTCCTTATATTCTCTGCTGTTAACCTTTTGTTTTTATAGGTAAGTTTACAATAATTACAATGATTTAATAAACAAACACAATGAAATATATTTTTTTCGTTAGGTTCAGAATTATTTTTGCGAAATTACTGCACACAAAATTTTTCACTTGCCTTATTCGGCAAGATGAGCGTTGTTATTTAAGCCAAAATAGCAAGTTTTATCTGTTCGGCACGACATATTGATTGGTGCATGAGTTTGGTAGGGTATTTAAAAGAAGAAAGTTAAAAGTGAATATAATAAGAGTAAGGTGATGGGGATAACAAAAAGATTAGGTGACGAAAGATTGGATATCAGATTGAAGGGAGAGAGTATGGAGGAGGTGAATGTATTCAGATATTTAGGAGTGGCGTGTCAGCAGATGGGTCTGTGAAGGATGAGATGAGTCATAGAATTGATGAGGGGAAAAGGGTGAGCGGTGCACTTTGGAGTTTGCAGAGACAAAGAACTTTGTCCGTGGAAGCAAAGAGGGGAATGTATGAGAGTTATACTAACACTCTTATATGGGTGTGAAGCATGGGTGGTGAATGTTGAAACAAGAAGACTGGAGGCAGTGCAGATGTCATGTCTGACGGCAATGTGTGGTGTGAATATAATACAGGGAATTCGTAGTTTGGAAATTAGGAGGTGCGGGATTACCAAAACTGAGGAAGGGCTGTTGAGGTGGTTCGGACATGTAGAGAGGATGGAACAAAACAGAATGACCTCGAGAGAGTATTAATCTGTAGTGGAGGGAAGGTGGGGTAGGAATCGGCCTAGGAAAGGTTGGAATGAGGGGGTAAACGAAGGTTTGGGTGCAAGGGGCTTGACCTTCCAGCAAGCATGCGTGAGCGAATTTGATAGGAGTGAATGGAGACAAATGATTTTTAGTACTTAACGTGCTGTTGAAGTGTGAGCAAGGTAACATTTACGAAGGGAATCAGGGAAACCGGCAGGCCGAATTTCAGTCCTGGAGATGGGAAGTACAGTGTCTACACTCTGAAGGAGGGGTGTTAATGTTGCAGTTTTATAACTGTAGTGTAAGCATGCCTCTGGCAAGACGCTGATATATATATATTCTTCTTCTTTCAACTAACCAGCCGTATCCCACCGAGGGAGGGTGGCCCAAAAAGAAAAACAAAAGTTTCTCTTTTTAAATTTAGTAATTTATACAGGAGAAAGGGTTACTAGCCCCTTTCTCCCGGCATTTTAGTCTCCTCTTACAACACGCATGGCTTACGGAGGAAGAATTCTGTTCCACTTCCCATGGAGATAAGAGGAAATAAACAAGAACAAGAACTGGAAAGAAAATAGCAGAAAACCCAGAGGGGTGTGTATATACGTATATGCTTGCACATATATGTGTAGTGTGACCTAAGTGCAAGTAGAAGTAGCAAGACGTACCTGAAATCTTGCATGTTTATGAGACAGAAAAATGGACACCAGCAATCCTACCATTATGTAAATCAATTACAGGCTTTCGTTTTACAATCACTTGGCAGGACGGTAGTACTTCCCTGGGTGGTTGCTGTCTACCAACCTACTACCCAGAATATATATATATATATATATATATATAATATATATATATATATATATATATATATATATATATATATATATTGCGGTTGTTTGACATGCTGCTTAATTACTCTCGCGTGTCGATAGGCTTTAAGGTCAATTAACCAACCAACCATATAACAACTTGGCGAAAGTAGGACAGAAGTAATTATACAGCGAGAGTAAATATTATTCATTGTGGTCTCTGTCCTGTGCTCAGAGATGATGATAGCCTGAGGAGGGCGCGTGTATAACTGCCATTCAGAAGCACGAGCCGTTAGGGGATTAAGAAGCCTCACACAGGGGAGTCCTTGATGTTAAATGTGAGTTAACTAATAGGAATCATGAACCTGTGTCAGTGGATCATTCTTTACCTAATTTCCTTAATATATTACTCACAGAAGTGATATCTCCGAAGATACGATACGTATTGTACTAAGAATAAATTTGTGTAGTGAAAATAGCGCATAATTGCATAAATCCATGTTATTCAGCGGTGTTGTGGATATAATCAAGGACGGGTAAGGGGTTTAAAAAAATATTCACAGTAAGAGAGTCTAACCTTCCCAGAAGAAAGCCGGAAACTCTTTGATTGGTTAAATATGATTATATAAATCAATAACAACATTGCGACCAGCCGAGGATTCGAACCCATGTCGTTTTGGCCCACCCCATGGTGAGCGAGAAATTACACATGACGCTCTAACCCACAGGACCACACAATTCTGTGGGTTAGAACGTCATGTGTGATTTTTGCTCACTATGGGGCGGGCCAAAACAACCTGGGTTCGAATCCTCGGCTAGTCGCAGTGTTGTTATTGATTCAGTACCACTCGTTCGTGTTCACAATAATAATAATATATATATATATATATATATATATATATATATATATATATATATATATATATATATATATATATATATGTCGTGCCGAATATGTAAAACTGGTCAATTAGCAAGAACTCATTTAAAATTAAGTCCTTTCTAAAATTTTCTCTTATACGTTTAAAGATATATTTTTTCATTAATGTTAATGCAAAAAAAATTAATTTTACTCCAAAAGAATCTTAGAAAACTTACCTAACCTTATTATAACAAGAACAATTTATTTTAGCCTAACAAAACTAAATATATTTTAGATTTGTTTACAGTTATTTAATACTAAACAAACAGAGTGAAATATATTTTTTTCGTTAGGTTCAGAATGATTTTGGCGAAATTATTCCATACACAAATTTTCGCTTATCCTATATGGCAAGATGAGCGTTGCTATTTAAACCAAGATCGCAAGTTCTGCCTATTCGGCACGACATATATATATGTATGTATATTTTTTTTTCTTTTTTCAGACAAGTCGGCCGTCTCCCACCGAGGCAGGGTTACCCAAAAAAGAAAGAAAATCCCCAAAAAGAAAATGCTTTCATCATCATTCAACACTTTCACCACACTCACACATAATCACTGTTTTTGCAGAGGTGCACAGAATACAATAGTTTAGAAGCATATACGTATAAAGATACACAACATATCCCTCCAAACTGCCAATATCCCAAAACCCCTCCTTTAAAGTGCAGGCATTGTACTTCCCATTTCCAGGACTCAAGTCCGACAATATAAAAATAACCGGTTTACCTGAATCCCTTCACTAAATATTACCCTGTTCACATTCCAACAGATCGTCATGTCCCAAGTACCATTCGTCTCCATTCACTCCTATCTAACACGCTAACGCACGCTTGCTGGAAGTCCAAGCCCCTTGCCCACAAAACCTCCTTTACCCCCTCTCTCCAACCCTTTCGAGGACGACCCCTACCTCGCCTTCCTTCCCCTAAGAACATAAGAACATAAGAAAGGAGGAACGCTGCAGGAGGCCTGCTGGCCCATACTAGGCAGGTCCTTTACAATTCATCCCACTAACAAAACATTTGCCCAACCCAATTTTCAATGCCACCCAAGAAATAAGCTCTGATGTGAAAGTCCCACTCAAATCCAACCCCTCCCACTCATGTATTTATCCAACCTAAAATTGAAACTACCCAAAGTCCCAGCCTCAATAACCCAACTAGGTAGACTGTTCCACTCATCAACTACCCTATTTCCAAACCAATACTTTCCTATGTCCTTTCTAAATCTAAACTTATTATTTTTTTTATTATCACACTGGCCGATTCCCACCAAGGCAGGGTGGCCCGAAAAAGAAAAACTTTCACCATCATTCACTCCATCACTGTCTTGCAAGAAGGGTGCTTTACACTACAGTTTTTAAACTGCAACATTAACACCCCTCCTTCTAATTTAAATCCATTACTGCGGGTTCTCTCTTGGAGAGACATCCTCAAGACCTTATTAATATCCCCTTTATTAATACCTATCTTCCACTTATACACTTCGATCAGGTCTTCCCTCATTCTTCGTCTAACAAGTGAATGTAACTTAAGAGTCTTCAATCTTTCTTCATAAGGAAGATTTCTAATGCTATGTATTAATTTAGTCATCCTACGCTGAATGTTTTCTAACGAATTTATGTCCATTTTGTAATACGGAGACCAGAACTGAGCTGCATAATCTAGGTGAGGCCTTACTAATGATGTATAAAGCTGCAGTATGACCTCTGGACTTCCGTTGCTTACACTTCTTGATATAAATCCCAGTAATCTATTTGCCTTATTACGTACGCTTAGGCATTGCTGTCTTGGTTTAAGGTTGCTGCTCACCATAACCCCCAAGTCCTTTTTCGCAATCTGTATGGCTAAGTTCTACATCATTTAACTTATAAGTACTAGGGTTATGGGCACTCCCAAGCTTCAGAACCTTGCATTTATCAACATTGAATTGCATCTGCCTCTTTTCTGACCAAGAATAGAGTTTAAATCCTCCTGAAGTTCCATAACATCTACGTTTGAATCAATTATCCTACCTATCTTTGTGTCATCGGCGAATTTGCTCATATCACTAGTAATTCCTTCATCAAGATCATTGATATATATTATAAACAACAACGGGCCCAAGACTGATCCCTGTGGAACGCGACTTGTTACAGATCCCCACTCGGACTTAACCCCATTTATGGACACTCTCTGCTTCCTGTCAGTGAGCCATGACTCGATCCACGAGAGCACTTTTCCCCCAATGCCATGAGCTGCCACTTTCTTTAACAGTCTATGGTGCGGAACTCTATCACAAGCCTTACTAAAATCTAAGTAAATAATATCAAATTCTTTATTGTGGTCAACAGCCTCAAAAGCTTTACTGAAGAAAGTTAATAAATTAGTTAGACAAGACCGGCTCCTTGTGAATCCATGCTGAGTATCATTAATCAAGCTATGCTTATCGAGATGGCTTCTTATAATCTCAGCTATAGTTGACTCTAGTAATTTGCCTACAATTGAGGTCAGGCTTATTGGGCGGTAATTTGACGGTAACGACTTGTCCCCTGTTTTAAAAATAGGAATTACATTAGCCATCTTCCACATATCAGACACTACACCTGTTTAAAGGGAGATAAATTAAAAATATTATTTTAATGGTTCACAGAGTTCCATTTTCCCATTCCATAAGAACCCTTGAAAAAACCTCATCAGGACCCGGCGATTTATTTTGCTTCAGTCTGTCTATCTGCTTCACAACCATCTCACTAGTAAACTGTGATGTTCATAATTTATTTTCCCTTCTAGCCCACTGTAAAAATTAATTACTGGAATATTTTTTAGTGTCTTCCTGTGTAAAACTGAGAGAAAATAATTATTTAAAATCAAGCACATTTCTTTCTCTTTGTCATAAGGTGCCCATAGTTATTTTTAAGGGGACCTATCTTATCTCTAACTTTTGTTCTATAGACCTGGAAAAAACTTTTTGGGTTAGTTTTTAGAATCCCTAGCAATTTTAAATTTTTCATAGTCCCTTTTAGCTTTTCTTATCCCCTTTTTAATGTCCCTTAATGTCAATAACTGATTCATAAGATACCCTCACCTCTTTTGATACGCCTATAAATTCCTTTCTTATGCCCTAGTAGATATTTGAGCCTATTATTCACCATTTTGGGTCATTTCTATTTGATCTAATTTCTTTAATGGGATAAACGCTCTTTGAGGCAGCATGTATAGTGTTCAAAAAACTTCATATTGATAGCTCTCTTCTTTTACCCCAGTCAACAGATGAAAAAGTGTTCTCTAAGCCCATCGTAATCTGCTAAGCGAAAATCTGGGATTGTTACTGAGTTATCCCTACTATCATACTTCCATTCAATTCTAAATGTAATTGATTTGTGGTCGCTAGCACCCAGTTCCTCTGAAACTTCTAAATTATTAACAAGGGATTCATTGTTTGCCAGAATTAAGTCAAGCAGGTTATTTCCCCTTGTTTGGTTCTGTCACAAACTGCTTCAAAAAACAATCCTGAAATAATTCTAAGAAGTCGTATGATTCTAAATTCCAAGTCAAGAAATTCCAATCAATATGACTAAAGTTAAAGTCTCCTAGAATTACTACATTATCGTGCCTCGTGGCCTTAACAATTTCCTCCCAATAGTAGTTTCCCTTGGTCCCTATCTAATTTGGGGGACGGTTAATCACTCTAAAATCAGTTTTTCATGCCCCTCTGAAAATTCTATCCAAACAGACTCTGTATGTGTTACTTCAGACTTAATACCCATTTTTATGCAACAGTTCAAGCGATCTCGGACATACAATGCCACCCCACCCCCCTTCCCAATACTTCCATTTTCTTGGAACAATTTAAAACCCTGAATATGACATTCCGCAGGCATGTCCCGACTTTTTGAATTAAACCACGTCTCAGTTAAGGCAAATACATCAATGTTACCTGCACTAGCAACTAATCTCAACTCGTCCATCTTATTCCTAGCACTACGGCAATTAGCATAATAAACATTGAAAGACTCTCTCTTTACCCTTCCTGCTCATTTCTATTTTTCTACTAAACCTATTACTGTCCTTATCCCCCCAAGGTCCCTGGTTTTTTCAATATCTACCTCGTCTTATTATTACCAGTTCCCCTAGAAACTCGTTTAAAATTACTACACTGGAACTTCACTATTTTCCTGCCAAAACCCATACAACTAACCCACTCCTAGTTTAAAGTCCTTAACTGCTCCCTCCACTGCAGTTGCCAGTGCTCCCACCTCACACTTAGATAAGTAACCCCATCCCTGGCATACATGTCATTTTCTGCCATAGAAGAGGTCCCAGTTGTCAATGAATGTTACCGCATTTTTTTCCCTTTCAGTATTTGTCCACCAGCAATTGACACCAATTGCCATGGACAAAACCCTTCATTTCCAACTCCTCTCCTTGGCAAAATACCACAATGAGAGGGTTTTCCCCCCCTTACTCCTAATTTTTTCTATTGCTGACCTGTACCTGCTAATCAGGGCTTCACTCCTAAAGTCTGCCAACATCGTTTGCCTCCAGCACTGAGACAGATAATAAGATTACTCCCATTACCTCTCATGATGTCATCCAGACGGCTAACAATATCCTCCATCCCAGCCCCAGGAAAGCAACTCTCTGTCTCCTACTCCTGTCCTTCAAGCAGAACGCCCTATTCATATACCTTACTTGGCTATCGCCAACAACAACAATATTTGTACCTTCCTTGGGGTCGTTCGTCGTGACGTTCCCAGTAGCACTCACATTCGTCGGTAGCACTGAAAATGTATTAGATGTTTCCACAACAGTTTCCACGGCATCTCTTTCTTCTTCCCTCGTTTCTACCCTTTCCATTCGTCTTCTTGATCGTCAACTTCTTTCCCTGCTGTCCAGCCACTGACCAGTTTCCCTTCTTGACCTGAGGACTCAAAACAGGAGGACTACTACGAATCTTCTTGTTTTCCTCGGTCAGTCGCCGAATTTCCATATTCGCCATCCTCAATTCTTCCTTAAGCTGTTGGTAAAGTTGCTCGATGGAGGGCATCTTGCTTCAATTCTAGAGAGCGCGCAAACAGGTCTTCACAGAGCCAAGTACACGTCAACACTGCGCAAAAGCCAACTCAATCAGGAGCTACTGCGCAGCACGTCCGCACGGCTCAACAGCGATGCGAACACTGATTTATATGCTTTCCATGTCATTCTACTTTGATCCATTCTCTCTAAATGACCAAACCACCTCAACAACCCTTCTTCTGCCCTCTGACTAATACTTTTATTAACTCCACACCTTTAACTCATTTCCACTCTCCGAATTTCCTGCATATATTTACACCACAAAGCATTGCCCTAGGACATCTCCACTGCCTCCACAACCGTCTCCTAGCTGCTGCATTTTTCTACCACCCAAGATTCACACCCATATAAGAGTGTTGGTACTACTATACTTTCAATACATTCCCTTCTTTGCCTCCATAGATAACGTTTATTGACTCCACATATACCTCAATGGTCCACTCACCTTTTCCCCTCATCAATTCAATGATAACCTCATCCTTCATAAATCCATCCACCGTCCGACACTCAACATCCCAAGATCTGAAAACATTCACTTCTTCCATACTCCTTGTGGCATGCCAAGAGTACGTAAATAAAA
Source organism: Cherax quadricarinatus (assembly GCF_026875155.1). Lineage (NCBI taxonomy): Eukaryota > Metazoa > Arthropoda > Malacostraca > Decapoda > Parastacidae > Cherax > Cherax quadricarinatus. The sequence goes on from NC_069454.1 coordinate 29,688,350, forward strand.
AACCCTTGTTTTTTTTTTTTATTCGGCGCATGGACAACACCCTTCTTTACAGGCTATCTCCCCCAACCACAACCAGCGAACCAGGTTGCTTAAGAGTTGTATGGGCCCCATCGTTACAACAGTGACCACGGTTCTAGCCAATAAGAAGGGTGATCGGCAATCCAGAGTTATGTGGATACCGCTCCTCCTGCCTTGCCCTTGTGCATTCCCATTCTAGAGCTGGTTAGACGGTCCTGCTAATCTTGTGGCTTCTATTTCTGCTATTGCTTTACCGTGACGTGCACCTATACTTATTACTGTACATAGTGTAATATTGCTGTTCTAACATTGGCGTGAAAGGATAATAAGTCTAAACTTTTTCTACTGTGTTTATTTGCACCCATTATACACCTGGGGATAACAGGCCATTTGGATCCTAGGTTAGTAATATGGGTAGCCTGTCCGAGAGCTGGAGCTGGACTTAGAGAAACGGTTGAGCTAGGGTGAAGCTGTAGCAGGAACACGGTGTAGCTTGCTTGTCCTCGCTTCGCTTACAAATTTGCGTGTCAGTTGCTTATGATCAGTCCATGCTATTGTGGATCGTTCAACAGCTCGCTACTAGCTTGTTCAGTGTGGCTTGCGGCTTCGCTAGTACGGTCAATCTTGTGTGCAGTCGGCTTTGACTGTATCGTATTCTGTAATCGTAACTGTGCATAGCTAACGTGTTCTGCAAATTAAACGTGGTTACTTGGTATCTACTGTGCATAGCGAATAACTTATGCCACCTAAACGAGTCAGAAACGCCTGGTGTCGGCATATACTTTGCATCAACCTACCTTAATTGTCCCTACAGCGTTGTTGGCAAATTGCTCGTTTCCATTGGCATTCACCTACTAAACGCACTCTTACAGCTGCGCAACTTACTGCGTTCACTTATTGCTGACATAACTTATTGGAAGAAGGAGATGGCACATCAAACTCTCCTCTAACGGGAGCAGGGAAAAAACAACTCATGTTTCTCGCATGAGGAAGATGATACACCTACGGAGCAAGATGGGCAGTATAGAGCAGCTGGTTTGTCCGAGGTGAATCAGCGTCCTTGGCACTTGAGCTGGCAAAAATCACGCTGGAGCAAACTAGGGAACAAGAGAGCATATCCCGCAAAAGGGAAGAATTTGACAGGAAAGAGAAAGGAGGCAGTTTTCGCATTCTGTAAACGATTTCAGTTTTACAAAAAGCAGATACAAGCTTGTTTCCCTACCCCGCTTCAATGAGGCCGAACCAGAGCAATTTTTCGAAAGCTTCGAAAAATCAAACAGCTCGAGTCCTTGAGGTGCCGGAACAGCAACTGAGAGCAGCGTTGGTTTTCATACAGCATTATTGGGTAAGCACAGGAATTTTACGTCGGTATTGAACTGACGACTGAATTCTCTGATTATCAAATAGTGAAGAACCACCAGTGTTGCTAGAGGAGCATATACAATGTATCCCAGCTAAATATCGTAAGACCTTCAAATTGAAACAGGCGACAGCTTGGTCCAAATTCCCTGGTGGGACCTTTGTGAGACAGCAAACCAAAGCTTTTACCAGCTGGTATAAAGCAGTGTGTCTCTAAAACTTTGAGGAGCTGTGCAGCTTAATTTCTGATTGATAACTCGTGCTGGAGTTTGCGGACCCGAGGTTGTGTCATTTCTGCAGGATCGTGACTTATCCACTGCCTTGGAGGCAGCCAAGCATGGGCTGATACCTTCGAAACGAACCGCTCCTTGTCCGAGCGGTCCCGTCTCTCTTTCAACAGTCTGGCGGAGCAAGATCGACAACATTGGAGAAATGAAGTGCCAGCCGGAGGGAGGAGCGTTACGATCTACGTCATCCACATAAGTCACCTGGTGACCCGCATTCTCAACAATGTCCCCTCTTCGGAGAGGGCCAACAACTACTTATGGAGCATCTCGAACAACATATCCAGAGAGGCACCAGCCAGAACGACACCACCTTGCGGCAACGTCATCAGGGAGTAAAGGGGCAAAGCCTGTCGTCTGCTTCAGTGGTAATAAAGTAGGTCACATCAGTTCCAACTGCCCCCAAAAACCTCAACCCATCGGGAAATCTCTAATATCCCTAGTAACATGTCCCCTAGAAAGAATAGAAAAAGGTATGGCCCCTGATTATTGCGACAAAGTATTATTTCCCTTCAGGAAAACTCAAACCAACTAAGTAAATACCTTTAGAGATACTGGAGCATATTGCTCACTTGTCAGAGAAGGAAAAATTAACCCCTTTCCAGAGAATACTCTTTGAATACCTCGGTTTTATTGGAAGCATATGGAGGAGCTATATATTCACTGTTCCTGTTGCATAAAATTTATGCTACAGTGCAAATATTACACTGGGTACTTGACTGTAGGCTGGTCTCAAAAAGGATTTTCCCATAAAAATGCCATGTTATTCCTGGGTAATAACATTACTACTGTTTTCTTCGTGTCAGACCTATAATGATTAATGCTCTCCAGAGTTGGTGTGAGGCCCATAACTCGGGCAACAATCCCAAGGTTGTCCTGGGTGAGCAATGTTGAACTCTACTCATTGGACGACTCCCGACATCTCGGAATAGCCACTATGTCTTTTATGAGACACCGGCGGAGTCTCGTAAATCAAGTGAACAGACCCGATCAAGCCTTCCTATTCCCAGGTTGAGCAGATGCCAGATGTCTCCTGTTTCCATGCACCGAGGCGCTGTCCTTCCGGGAGGAACAAACGAAAGGACCCTTCTTTAAATTCGCTTTTTCAGGCAGCCATGGGTAATCCTCTTTGGGTCATCCAGTTAAGTTGAAGTTAAAAATGATTATTTGTGGTCTGCACTGAGACTGCGTAAGGATGATAGAGGTCCGCAATTATACGACAGGTTAGGTTCCAACCAAGTATAGACCTGCGCGCGAGATATTAAAATAGCTCATAATACGTCCATTAAGGTCACTTCTGGGAATTACAAAAACCTTGTATAGAATCAACAAAAGAATTTTATTGGCCAAAATTAAAGAAAGATGTGAAGAATCATATTAGGTGTTTGCCCGAGGAATGTCCCCCAGCAAGTGGGAAAACCTGGACATTACCATAAACTGCACTCTCCAACCCATACCTGTAGATGGAGAAACAAACCTTTTTGCAGAATTTATTATAGATTGTGTAGTCCACCTACCTAAGTCAAAGTCCTGGAAACCAGTATTTATTACAATAATGATAAAGTAACCAGATATCCTGAAGCAATCCCTATGCGTAGTATCAATACTGAAAGCTATTCTCAAAGCTATAACAAAATTTCATTTCTTGTTTGGCATTCCTAATACTATACAAAAGTGATCAAGGTACTAACTTCACTGTGCCAAAGCATTTAGGGAAGTATAAACTGGTTAGGATAATTCACAACTTATCCCACTGCCTATCACCCTCAGTTCCCAAGGCCCTATGGAAGATTCCACCAACATTAAAAAGCAATGATGAAAGTTTTTTTGCATGCACTTTCCGACAGATTGGATGAATCTCTACCGTTGTTGCTGTTCTCGAGTACGAGAGACCGGTGCAAGAGTCTACAGGGTATAGTCCCGTTTGAGCTGATCTTTGGCGACAATGTACAGTCCTCTTCGTTGCTCAAAGAAGGATTGATGTGGAGAAGACGTAAGTCAGCACTCTACAACCCGTCTTCAAGGTTGCAGGTGGCACGTGCGAATTAGCCCACGGCTAAACCTAAAGACAGCTCAAAGTAAGATGAAACAAGAGGTATGGACAGAAGTGCACAATTCCGCTCCTTCCATCCAGGAGACAAGGGTTGGCGCAGGAACCTATACCTGGCCTCCACCTATGAAAGTAGATTTACGGACTATGCAGATAGTAAAGTATATTATCTGATTTAAATTATGTGGAAGCTCCCATTGATAAGACCTCAACAAACAAAACTTACCACATTTAATCAAATCAGGGCCTTTCATACACCAGATAAAGTCCCAGTAATGACTCTGTCCTCTATCCCTCTGAGGACACTCTGACTCTTTTGCACTCTATGCGTCTGGAGGGAGTTAGGCGAGATGACTAAGACAGGGTTCGAGGAAATCTGTACCGAGCGCTCGACGTGTGGCGACCTAGTGCGCCGAAAGCGAGTGGATGGGTGCGTTGCATCTGAGCGCGAGACAAGCAGCGCGCGCCTTTAGAGCATCTGGCGTTCACTCAGTCATATGTTGCTAGCGCTAGGTATATTTTTTCGGTCTAGGAGACGAGATATACGCGTAGGATGAAGCGTGAGAGTGGTGTTTGGGGGGCGCGCAGTCATATATGTAGAATGTGGGAAAAGTGGCAGGAAAGCGCAGTGAAGGGGCATACTGCTCCCCTTTCCTATCTATCTGTATATCTCAGTCTTTGCTTGTAGAGACGGTTTTTGTGTGAGGGGTGGGTTTATTGAGTATTCTCATGAGGAGTCTGCTTGTTAATTGGGCTTTAAAAGTGCTTCCTAGTAAAAAAGCTGATGGAGGGTTTCGTAGGTGCACAGAACTCAGTAAAGTGAACGAGGTCACAATTACCCAGATGCTACCCTCTTCCTCGTCTGAGACGTAATTGACTTTGTGGGGTAAGGCTATCCTTTGTGTCCAAATTAGATTCTCCTTAATGTTACTATCAGGTACCTTGACAGATAAGGCGAAGGAATTCTTGCCTTCGTAATTCCGGAGGTTTCATTATCAGTATACAGTTACCCCCTTCGGAATGAAAAATTCCCCCCTCTTCATTCCAGAAACTCATCCATCAGGCTATTAAAGGACTTTGAAGGATGGGGGGGGGGGGGGGGGGGGGCAGCATACCTAGATGAATTGTGTGGTGTCTGATACTTGGGAATTCAACACCTACTTAGAGACCTTAAAGCTCTGTTTGAGATCTTAAGATTCCCAATTAACAGTTAATTTATCTAAATCTTTCCTTTGGACCAGGCCACTGTCACTTTCTAGCCATGAAGTAGTAGTGGTAAGTGCACCTAAACTTCTAAAGTTCTTTCGATTAAAGAATATCCAGTTCCTCATGATAGGAAATCCCTTCAACGTTTCCTAGGCATGATCGGATTTTACAGAAGATTCTGTAAGAATTTTCTCAGATATTGTAGCCCCTCTTACCTCTCTTACCAGTCATAAAGTTCGCCTTTATTTGGACTTCAGATTGTAACCTGCTTTGAAAAAGCAAAAAATTATTTGCTCTGCACCCATTCTCCTGTCTCCACAGACTCTCCAAACCTTTTTCATTACAGGTGTGCGTGTGAAGTGCTGGGTTGGGGCGGTACTATTACAAATCGGGAACAAGGAGCCGCAGCCAATCGCATACTTTTTCAGCCAAGTTCCAGCACATCAAGAGCTTACTCTACCATGAAAAAGAAGCCCGCGCGCTGGTACTGCTTTGGAGCATTTCGAGTTTATGTGGGCCAGACATCGCAGGTGGTCAACAGTCTACAGGATCACAACCCGTTAGTCTATCTCCATAGCCATGAAAATCACAACGACAAGGCGTTATCGTTGGACAGCTCCAGGCTGCAGCCCTACAACATAAAAAAATTAAATATATTGCCCGCAAAGAAAACGTGTTTGGCAGACTCTTTGTCAAGATCTAGTTTAATATTTTATTTAGTTAGGATGTATTGGGTAACCCCCTTTCCAGCTCTTTTTTTTATCCCCTGAATGTGGGTGTTTTTGGAGGGGGGGGGGGGGAGGGGGGATTACGGGCTACCTTCCGCTTGTATCTTTGACCTATTTTGGTCTATCTGACGCTGTCCTCGCTCTGAGTTTAGGGTTTTTGGCCTTTTGGTCCACTAGGAAAGCTACTCCTATCTAAGATTGGAATGTGGAGAGGACAGGCGGTCCCATTATTTTGTGCCATGGCGGAACGGTTTACCACTGGGAGGTGGCAGCCTTAATCCTGAGCCTTCTCGGGGTGGGGTGTGGCATGCAAAGAAGTACGTAACCTTTATTCGCGCATCTGGAACACCCTCATTTACAGGCTATCTCCCCCAACCACGAACCAGGTTGCTAAGAGTTGGTGATCGGGGCCCCATCGTTCAACTAGTGACCAGGTTCTGCCAATAAAGGTGGGATTGGCAATCGGCAGAGGTTATTGGATAACGCTCTCCTGACCTGACGCCATTGTCATTCCCATTCCTAGACAGCTGCGGTTGAGCACGGCTGCTATCCTGTGGACTTCTATTACCTGCCTGCTTACCGTGACGTGCACTATACTTATTACTGTAACATAGTGGTACATATTGCTGTTTCTTAAATTGGGTGAAGATTGAATATAAGTTCATAAACTTTTCTACTGTGTTTATTGCTCCCAATACACCTGGGGATAACAGGCCATTGAAACCTAGGTTTGTAATACTCCTCCTCCCCAAGTTGATATCCAATTTTTCTTTATCTAAATCATTTTGATACCCTCATCCACCTTACTCTTTTTCTATGTTCACTTTACAACTTCCTACCTTTACACACATTCCCAAACTCATCCACTAACCTTTGCAATTTTCCTTAGAATCTCCCATAAGCACAGTATCATCAGCAAAAAGTAACGTGTTTAATTCCCATTTTGAATTTGATTCCCCATAATTTAATCCCACCCCTCTACCCGAACACCGCTTCAGCATTTACTCTTTTACAACCCCATCTATAAATATATTAAACAACCACGGTGACATTGATACATCCTGTCTAAGACCTACCTTTACTTGGAAGGTAGTCTCCCTCTCTTCTACACACCTTTAAACCTGACCTCACTATCCTCCATAAAAACTCTTTTACAGTAAAAACATTTTTTAGTAACTTACCACCTATTCCATATATTTGACAACTTCTGCCACATTGCTCCCCTATCCACCTCTATCATATGCCTTTTCTAAATCCATAAAATGCAATAAAAACTTCCCTACCTTTATACCTGCACACGTACTGGTTCACAATATGCCCTTCACAAATGTAAACACTTGATGCTTCACATCCCCTACCCCTCTAAATCCTCCTTGCTTCATCCGCATCCTAACATTCTGTCCTTACTCTTAATTCTTTCAATATATATAAAATTATATAATTATAAATATATATATATATATATATATATATATATATATTATAATATATATAGAAGAGAGAGATACCACCTCTAGAACTGGAATGGGGACCCTCTTCCAGGAAAGAGAATAACAGTAGGCTACTTCATGGAAAACTTAAGTTCTCCCCGGTGCTGTTTGAAGCTCTATCTATCTACTACCCATATATTCTATATATCCATGTGGAACTTTATAGATCGAAGGCATTAACATAAAAATAAAATCATCTTATCATTGCTTTAATATGTCCAGGATTATGATCTCCAGCTCCTTTGAAGCCAGAAGCGAAGTATGGCGGCAAGTATTTCCCCTCTGGATGGCCACTCGAGGCGCTGGAACATGAAGGTGGCCGCCGCTCGGGTCCCTGGTGGTGTTGAATGAGTCTGAGAACCCAGTTCTTTAAGGAAACGTGAGTAATGTTTTTTCCCCATGATCCCAGTCTCTGATCCACTGGTACAAATCATAATGTTGGCTTATGTCTCTGTACTTGCCGATCTTGTACTCCTCCCTGTGACCAGCAGGTCCTCCCTGTCGCCCAACACTGTGAGGGATGTGTCAGCCAGCGTCGACACATAGGTATAGCCCCATGCAAAGAGCTTGTCATTTGGGGACATTGGGGTGATGGGGATCCGTCGGGTGGTTTGCTAGGTTTTGAGTATTATTGGCTGCTAGTGATCGGGGCTCTATCCCGGCTGGGCATCCATCTAAAGAAACGCTTCTCTCTGTGATATTGTTGACTTCATTGTGTCTTGCGTGCCAGCCCTTGGTTTTGGAGCAGTTAAGATCATATTGGACGGCTTACGCATCGCCGCAAATACACGTATATTCTGTATGAACTGGGGCGGCGAGGCCAAGAGCCACAGCAATACGGAGGGTCGCAAGGTTGAGTCGTGTTCCCTATGTGTATGTGCTTGCTTGCATATATATACTTACCAAATATTTATTTGATTTTACTCTATTCTGCCTTGTGAGTACACGAAAACTCGTGTACTCAGCAAGGCAGAAATCATAATATTGCAGTAGTAGGTCGTGTGCATTTCATCATCAGCCATGTTTCCCTTTAAAATTACGCTGAGTTAGACAACACAATCAAAATACACAACGTTAGAAGCCTCACAGCCAGTTGTTATCCTTTATCGTACACAGTGTAATTTTGAGTGCAGAGAAGCGAGGGTCTTAACCAAAAGCTTTAATTTATTTATAATAAAAGCTAGCACGTGTATCATGAGACGCCCAAGTTGTCTTTATTTAGATATTAATAGGATTTAGAATTTTGTGATTTTTACGTCAGTAATATTTCATTATACGGAAGGGTCAGTTTGTCCTCCGGACCGACTAGGTAGAGATGGTGGGTGACGTATAGTGAGGAAGCTGTGTGATCAAGTGTATGTAAGGTGATAATCGTAGTGTTACTATATAGTAGATGCTGGAGGTATTCCTTTGTGTGGGAGTTGTTGGAGATATTCCTTTGTGTGAAAAATGGTGGAGGAGCTCCTGTGGGTAGAATGGTGGAGGGGTTTCAGGGTGTGGCAGATAATTAAGATCGTCTTGATTGTGGAAGAAGGTCACTTTCTACATGTGGGAAATATAGGACCTAATCCTGTTTGTGGAAGACGAATGAGGTGTTCATGTATGCGGGAGATATTGTGGGTGTTCTTGTACATGGGAGATGAGGAAGAGATGGTGTTCCAGTGTGAAGATGATGGAGATGAACTTTAGTGTGGGAGATGATGAAAATTTTCCTTTGTGTGGAAGATGGTAGAGATTTTCCTGTGAGTGGAAAAGGGTGGAAGTGTTGTGTGTGTGTGTGTGTGTGTGTGTGTGTGTGTGTGTGTGTGTGTGTGTGTGTGTGAACAATCCCTCCTCTACTGTCTGAATAATACCCTTCATTACGCCACACATAATTTTTTCTCTTCATTACATCTAGAACATCCTCGTCATATCCATACTAAACCAAAGACACCGCTATTCTCTGGTCCTTTATATTTTTTTCTGACTCATGTCATAAACTTTTTTTCAATAGAAACCTGAACACTTTAACCCCCTCGTCTACTGTAAGCTTCACCTCGACTCTCACTGATCCATCTAAATCAGTGGTTCCCAAACTGGGGGTAAATTACCCCCTGGGGGTAATTTAACCATTTTTGGGGGGTAATGGAGGGGTGATAGAAAAAAAGTTATGAATTCTGAAAATCAAGAAAACAATGCGGTACCCGGTATGAGGATTATTAACTTTGTCTTAGTATATAAAGTTGTAAAGTAAACCTATTATAAGTAAGTAATAAAGTTAAACCAAATAACAATAAACATCAAAAACTAATGTACAGTATTAGAAAAGAAGAAATATATAGCTAAGTGTGTGGAAACCCAAAAGTATTTTGACAAGTATGCTTCAGGACAAAAGTCACTCAGTAGCCCAGGTCGACCTGTCCAGTATGCGTCACTCACTTCCTGAGGCTGCCTCTATTTCACACTGTCAGTTTATCTGTGAGCATCAGCCGAGGTAGACATAAGCTGGTATGTATGTGTACTGCCCTGTGCAGCATATAGTTAGTATTTACCCACTGTTACTGTGAATTTGTAGCTATTATTAATTTTATATATGATGTATGTGTGGTTCTTACGTTTTCAATGGTTTTGCTAGGATTAGCAGAGTATGCGAGGCTGTATACGTTCACGTTTAGCCATATATATCAATAATAACAACATTTTGTGAAAGGGGTAACATGCTTTATGTGGCATGTTAAATTGGGTAACAAGCTGAAAAAGTTTGGGAACCACTGAATTATTCTAAATCCTTTTACTTCCTGTACACTCCTTCCCTCCAGTTTGGTATCCATTCATTCATAAATTTTTCTTATTATCTTTGCGTTGCTATTTTTTCTGTATTCACTTTCATCTTCCTTCTCTTCAATGCTTTGAGAACAGAGAATTTCTGAAAGAAAATCAGCATAAGTTTAGAGATGGAAAATCCTACATTAACTAACCTACTGACTTTTTTTGGTGTCAGGTTGGGCAGAGATTACGACCTGCGATCCACAGGTCTCTGTACTGTCTCTATACCGTCCGTGGTATGGTTTGTTTGCAATCGTGCCATTACGATTTCGTGAGTCAACAGTGTTGTTCCTCGTATACGTAAACACCATGCTAGTAGATGTAAATTCTATAACGCACAATTTGTATGTGATGCTAAACTAATGAAAAAAGAATCTAAGGGGACATAGAGAAACTTATGTACGACCTCGACAGAAGACAATGATGTTCAAGACAATGATTACTTTCATTTATTTTCTGTAACAGCAAAGTTATGAATATCGGGGAAGATTATGAGAAGACTGGATGCAGAATATAGACTCAGGAAGGATAGGATGGAGGTAAGAGCTGAGGTAGCAAATCTTGTGCCAGAACAAGGACCTTGGGGTAAGCAAAAATGCTGAATGTGTTAAAAGAAGCGCTTATCAACAGAATATTTTTGCCTAGCAAACTTAAAACAGCTAAGAAGAATGACAGCAACAAATGTCTCAGAACCCAATACCTGGGAAATGTTAGTCTTATCAAAAACTGCTTAGCATTTGTCCGAAACTAAGCGTTGAGCACGAATGGGAATGCCCAAAGTCTGCTCAGATGAGTAGTTATAGGTAAGCAGATACAGGAGCATCACCATATATGCGGATTTATAAACAAAAATTACACTGAAGTTTGCATGGTCAAAATCGGCCACATACATTTAAAATACCAAATGAAATGTAAGTAACACAAAATCTGAAAAGATGTTCTTTAAGAAAACAAAAAAACAAATTTGGCGAATATCCATGAAAAATATACGACAAAATAAGGAGAATTTATATTGTTCCTAAGAGCTTATCCAGTCTAATTAGAGCAAGGCAGGCACGCATGAAACCAGCTGACTTAGAGTTATGTCCGAGAAACAAGAGATTTAATCACAGAACGGGTTGGGGCATGCAAGAATTAAATTGGAAAGCCAAGAGTTATGACAGGTCAGCCAATAGTAAAAGTCAGGGAAGCTAGGGGACAGGAGTCAGGGAAGGTCAGTGGAGACTTAGACAAAAATTAGGTCAGGTCAACTTAGGTTCTGGTAAGGAGAGCCAAGAATTCGGGAGAGCTAGTACTGGAGTACATTCAAGAGAGTTTAGGAGTTAAGACTATAGGAGCCAAGAGTTAGGTCATGGAAGGCAAGAGTTAGGTCGCTGCTGTGCCAAGACTTTGATCAGGGGAGCCACGAGTTAGGTGAAGGCAGCGTCGAAAAAACTCTTCAAAGGAAACGTTTTTAATCTTCACGAGAATTTTCTTCCTTCAACGGACAATAATTGAGCTCAAAGGGATTTGTGCAAATGGAGAGTTAGCAGAGTCTGGATGCAAGAGCTGCTCAGGTGGGATTTAGAAGGATTTGCGTCGTCCTTGTTAATTGAAATGGGAATTTAGCTAACCCAAAATACTGTTCACCCCGGATTGAATATGCAGTGAGAGAGAGAGAGACAGACAGACAGACAGACAAACAGACACAGGCAGACAGACAGACAGACGTAACATCCGCGTCACCAGTCCTTGTGTATTCGTCTCTTGTAAGGTAAACAAGAGCCAATCAACAATTTAACAAATGATTTCTTTCATGTTTTCACTGGAACGAGTCCAGACTGTTACACACTGTTCAACACTGTTCAACACTGTTCAACACTGTTCAACACTGTTCAACACTGTTCACATCTAGGGATCCACATCCCATATAGGGAAACCTTTACTACGAGTATTAGATCCAATTATCCATTGAGACTTTCTAGCTGCATTACAACCTCCTCATCTACCCTCCCAGTGTTAGTTTTTTTTTTTTTGCATGAGAGAAAATCGTATTGAATTTTAGGAATTTTTTGGTAAGATTTAATATAAAATATCGACTAATACAAGAAAAAAGATAACATTGCAGAATAAAAAAAACTTGGAGGAAAAAAAATGAAAGAATCGCAACTTTATTGATGGTAAAAAAGATAGAATCGCGGTACAAGAAATTTTATTGAGAAAAAAAAGACGGAATTTTTTTCAGTGGCATCTCGTTGTTCCAGACTTTGACGAACAACAGAATTTAAAACTTCATTTATCAGTGCAATGAACTGATTACAAATTAATCGTCCCCACGTGATGCCTGGTGTGGTGATCCGTGTGGCTGGTGTGGTGATCCGTGTGGCTGGTGTGGTGATCCGTGTGGCTGGTGTGGTGATCCGTGTGGCCTGTGTGGTGATCCGTGTGGCTGGTGTGGTGATCCGTGTGGCTGGTGTGGTGATCCGTGTGGCTGGTGTGGTGATCCGTGTGGCTGGTGTGGTGATCCGTGTGGCTAGTGTGGTGATCCGTGTGGCTGGTGTGGTGATCCGTGTGGCTGGTGTGGTGATCCGTGTGGCTGGTGTGGTGATCCGTGTGGCTGGTGTGGTGATCCGTGTGGCTGGTGTGGTGATCCGTGTGGCTGGTGCGGTGATCCGTGTGGCTGGTGTGGTGATCCGTGTGGCTGGTGTGGTGATCCTTGTGGCTGGTGTGGTGATCCGTGTGGCTGGTGTGGTGATCCGTGTGGCTGGTGTGGTGATCCGTGTGGCTGGTGTGGTGATCCGTGTGGCTGGTGTGGTGATCCGTGTGGCTGGTGTGGTGATCCGTGTGGCTGGTGTGGTGATCCGTGTGGCTGGTGTGGTGATCCGTGTGGCTGGTGTGGTGATCCGTGTGGCTGGTGTGGCGATCCGTGTGGCTGGTGTGGCGATCCGTGTGCCTGGTGTGGTGATCCGTGTGGCTGGTGTGGTGATCCGTGTGGCTGGTGTGGTGATCCGTGTGGCTGGTGTGGCGATCCGTGTGGCTGGTGTGGCGATCCGTGTGGCTGGTGTGGCGATCCGTGTGGCTGGTGTGGTGATCCGTGTGGCTGGTGTGGTGATCCGTGTGGCTGGTGTGGTGATCCCTGTGGCTGGTGTGGTGATCCCTGTGGCTGGTGTGGTGATCCGTGTGGCTGGTGTGGTGATCCGTGTGGCTGGTGTGGTGATCCGTGTGGCTGGTGTGGTGATCCGTGTGGCTGGTGTGGTGATCCGTGTGGCTGGTGTGGTGATCCGTGTGGCTGGTGTGGTGATCCGTGTGGCTGGTGTGGTGATCCGTGTCGCTAGTGTGGTGATCCGTGTGGCTGGTGTGGTGATCCGTGTGGCTGGTGTGGTGATCCTAGTGGCTGGTGTGGTGATCCGTGTGGCTGGTGTGGTGATCCGTGTAGCTGGTGTGGTGATCCGTGTGGCTGGTGTGGTGATCCGTGTGGCTGGTGTGGTGATCCTTGTGGCTGGTGTGGTGATCCTTGTGGCTTGTGTGGTGATCCTTGTGGCTTGTGTGGTGATCCGTGTGGCTGGTGTGGTGATCCGTGTGGCTGGTGTGGTGATCCGTGTGGCTGGTGTGGTGATCCGTGTGGCTGGTGTGGTGATCCGTGTGGCTGGTGTGGTGATCCGTGTGGCTGGTGTGGTGATCCTTGTGGCTGGTGTGGTGATCCTTGTGGCTTGTGTGGTGATCCTTGTGGCTTGTGTGGTGATCCGTGTGGCTGGTGTGGTGATCCGTGTGGCTGGTGTGGTGATCCGTGTGGCTGGTGTGGTGATCCGTGTGGCTGGTGTGGTGATCCGTGTGGCTGGTGTGGTGATCCGTGTGACTGGTGTGGTGATCCGTGTGGCTGGTGTGGTGATCCGTGAGACTGGTGTGGTGATCCGTGTGGCTGGTGTGGTGATCCGTGTGACTGGTGTGGTGATCCGTGTGGCTGGTGTGGTGATCCGTGTGGCTGGTGTGGTGATCCGTGTGGCTGGTGTGGTGATCCTAGTGGCTGGTGTGGTGATCCGTGTGGCTGGTGTGGTGATCCGTGTAGCTGGTGTGGTGATCCGTGTGGCTGGTGTGGTGATCCGTGTGGCTGGTGTGGTGATCCGTGTGGCTGGTGTGGTGATCCGTGTGGCTGGTGGGGTGATCCGTGTGGCTGGTGGGGTGATCCGTGTGGCTTGTGTGGTGATCCGTGTGGCTGGTGTGCTGATCCGTGTGGCTGGTGTGGTGATCCATGTGGCTGGTGTGCTGATCCGTGTGGCTGGTGTGGTGATCCTAGTGGCTGGTGTGGTGATCCTAGTGGCTGGTGTGGTGATCCGTGTGGCTGGTGTGGTGATCCTAGTGGCTGGTGTGGTGATCCGTGTGGCTGGTGTGGTGATCCGTGTGGCTGGTGTGGTGATCCTAGTGGCTGGTGTGGTGATCCGTGTGGCTGGTGTGGTGATCCGTGTGGCTGGTGTGGTGATCCGTGTGGCTGGTGTGGTGATCTGTGTAGTTGGTGTCGTGTTCCACGCAGCAGTAGTGCGTGTAGTGTTCCACGCAGCAGTAGTGCGTGTAGTGTTCCACGCAGCAGTAGTGCGTGTAGTGTTCCACGCAGCAGAAGTGCGTGTAATGTTGCATTCAGCTGTAGGTGTAGTGTTCCACGCAGGAGTAGCCCGTGTAGTGTTGCATGCAGCTGTAGGTGTAGTGTTTCACGCAGCAGTAGGTGTAATGTTCCACGCAGGAGTAGGTGTAGTGTTCAACGCAGTAGTAGGTGAAGTGTTCCACGCAGCAGTAGGTGTAATGTTCCACGCAGGAGTAGGTGTAATGTTCCACGCAGTAGTAGGTGTAGTGTTCCACGCAGCAGTAGGTGTAATGTTCCACGCAGCAGTAGGTGTAGTGTTCCACGCAGCAGTAGGTGTAATGTTCCACGCAGCAGTAGGTGTAATGTTCCACGCAGCAGTCGGTGTAATGTTCCACGCAGCAGTAGGTGTAATGTTCCACGCAGCAGTAGGTGTAATGTTCCACGCAGCAGTAGGTGTTATGTTCCACGCAGCAGTAGGTGTAATGTTACACGCAGCAGTAGGTGTAATGTTCCACGCAGCAGTAGGTGTTATGTTCCACGCAGCAGTAGGTGTTATGTTCCACGCAGCAGTTGGTGTAATGTTCCACGCAGCAGTTGGTGTTATGTTCCACGCAGCAGTTGGTGTAATGTTCCACGCAGCAGTTGGTGTAATGTTCCACGCAGCAGTTGGTGTAATGTTCCACGCAGCAGTTGGTGTAATGTTCCACGCAGCAGTTGGTGTAATGTTCCACGCAGCAGTTGGTGTAATGTTCCACGCAGCAGTTGGTGTTATGTTCCACGCAGCAGTTGGTGTAATGTTCCACGCAGCAGTTGGTGTAATGTTCCACTCAGCAGTTGGTGTAATGTTCCACGCAGCAGTAGGTGTAATGTTCCACGCAGCAGTAGGTGTTATGTTCCACGCAGCAGTAGGTGTAATGTTCCACGCAGCAGTAGGTGGATGTCGATGCTTGCCTCATATTTTATTCATCTTGGTGTCTCCTCCAGCTGTCTGTCACTGTCTTCTAGCACAAAAAAATTTCTTCTAGTAAGTCTGCTTGAGTCGTTGGCCACCGGTACATCACCTAGATGTTCATTTGTTGATCAATTTTTCCAGAAGTTTTCGGATGATCTAACTTTAAAGTTATTTGGATTACCCAGTCTACCGCATGATAGAGAAAATATAAAATCTTCCCTGCGGTTGATTGCATGATTGGTGGTTGAGGGAATTGCAGTGGATAAGTCAACAACAACAACTCTCGTTTCTCATGCCCTTCAACAGTTTTACTTAAAATTTGCATTGTCCACGTATCTTATAACAACATTAGGGAGATTCCTTTACCCTGGTGAGGGGCTCTTGATCCATATAATTGATATTATTCTCCCCCCCCCCACCTTCTTGAATCAAACTCTGACCTTGTGAGTGTTATCATGGCACCAGAATATCATGCGGTAATATCCTCTTTGTATACACAATTAAATACTGCAGTCTCCAGCAGCAAGCAAAATAGCCTGAAGCATCTCACCTACCACGTGAAGTGACACACCTCATGGAGAGAATCCCAGACATAGGCTATATTATGGTCAAACTTACAGCTTAGTATGACTTAAAATTGGATGTGTCTTGATCCTTTACATTTTCTATAACTGTGGATGTAGAAAATCATATAAACCCATTGATAACGTAATTTCTCGCCATTTTTTCCTTGTTTTGAGAGGGAAGTAGATAATGAGGGAATAACTGGCAAGGACGACCATGTGACTGCTTACAGTTCCTAGGACGACCATGTGACTGCTTACAGTTCCTAGGACGACCATATGACTGCTTACAGTTCCTAGGACGACCATATGACTGCTTACAGTTCCTAGGATGACCATATGACTGCTTAAAACGCCTAGGCTTGTGATGCATGTTACTAGTAAATCTGTTTCGTGGCATTAGCTTAAGCACTGTGGATGTTTCCAACATCCAACACAGTATCTCATAATTACTTTGCCTTCTGTGAAAGACCCTCCAACCGGATGGACCACAGCAAGACATCCGCACAGGACAGAAGAAAGCCGATGAGCAACACCTCCCACCCGGGGAGAGAACGCCGAGTCACCATCTGGAGAAGACCCCGACCAGGACAAGTCCGACCAACCTACTACAGATTCCATAAAAGTACCACAGTAGTACACGTACATGACAGAATTTGTGATACCAAGCAGGAATATTCAGCGACATTAATATATTAATTCCACAGAAATGTAACAAAAAATATAATTAATAAAATTTAAAAATTATAATAAAATGTAATAATGCATTTTGCTTTAAAAATAATAGAAAAGAAGATGTATAAAGCCTAAGAATACATAAACACCTAACAATGCTACGAGAGAAGAATACATAAATCTCAGCCAGTTCTAAGATGCATGAATACAATATAAAGATTCAGTATTAGAAGACAAGAATACAAGCACCTCATCCAGTTCTAAGTAATAAAAATACATTGACACTAGACTGTGTTAAGAAACAAGAATAAAAATATGTATATCTTAGCCAGTGCTGGGAAAGAAGAACATATAAACTTGTCTGTGCTAAGCAACAAGATATATTCACTTTAGCAAACTCTAAGACATAAGAATATAAAAATAGTGTTGTGGGACTAAAATATATCTTTATTTTTATTACTATTAATAGTTTTATGCTCACGGGGAAGATCTAAACCCGTAGAGGTCATACAACGACTGTCAAACTAAGACATAGCCAGGGATGATTCGAGGAAGGGAGAGAAACGCCATTTTTTTCCGAGCAAGAGACCATTAGCAGTATCCTAGTGACCATCTTTAAGAGAATAACACATAAAAGGTAGTTTGCTACTGTTTTTATAAAGAAAAAGAAAATTTTTCCATTATATAGCTATGCCCTGAATTATTTTTTTTTTCAACAAGTCGGCCGTCTCCCACCGAGGCAGGGTGACCCAAAGAGAAAGAAAATCTCCAAAAAGAAAATACTTTCATCATTCAACACTTTCACCTCACTCACACATAATCACTGTTTTTGCAGAGGTGCCCAGAATACAACAGCTAAGAAGTATATACGAGAAAAATACACAATATATCTCTCCAAACTGCCAATATCCCAAACCCCTCCTTTAGAGTGCAGGCATTTTACTTCCCATTTCCAGGACTCAAGTCCGGTTATATAAAATAACCGGTTTCCCTGAATCCGTTCACTAAATATTACCCTGCTCACACTCCAACAATTCGTCAGGTCCCAAGTACCATTCGTCTCCATTCACTCCTATCTAACACGCTCACGCACGCTTGCTGGAAGTCCAAACCCCTCGCCCACAACATCCCCTTTACCCCCTCCCTCCAATCTTTCCGAGGACGACCCCTACCCCGCCTTTCTTCCCCTACAGATTTATACGCTCTCCATGTCATTCTACATTGATCCATTCTCTCTAAATGACCAAACCACCACAACAACCCCTCTTCAGCCCTCTGACTAATACTTTTATTAACTCCACACCTTCTCCTAATTTCCACACTCCGAATTTTCTGCATAATATTTACACCACACATTGCCCTTAGACAGGACATCTCAACTGCCTCCAACCGCCTCCTTGCTGCAGCATTCACAACCCAAGCTTCACACCCATATAAGAGTGTTGGTACTACTATACTTTCATACATTCCCTTCTTTGCCTCCATAGATAACATTTTTTGCCTCCGCATTTACCTCAACGCACCACTCACCTTTTTTCCTTCATCAATTCTATGATTAACCTCATCCTTCATAAATCCATCCGCTGACACGTCAACTCACAAATATCTGAAAACATTCACTTCTTCCATACTCCTCCTCCCCAATTTGACATCCAATTTTTCTTTATCTAAATCATTTGATACTCTCATCACCTTACTCTTTTCTATGTTCATTTTCAACTTTCTACCTTTACACACATTCCCAAATTCGTCCACTAACCTTTGCAATTTTTCTTTAGAATCTCCCATAAGCACAGTATCATCAACAAAAAGTAACTGCGTCACTTCCCATTTTGTATTTAATTCCCTATAATTTAATCCCACCCCTCTCCCGAACACCCTAGCATTTACTTCTTTTACAACCCCATCTATAAATATATTAAACAACCATGGTGACATTACACATCCCTGTCTAAGACCTACTTTTACCGGGAAGTAGTCTCCCTCTCTTCTACACACCCTAACCTGAGCCTCACTATCCTCATAAAAACTCTTTACAGCATTTAATAACTTACCACCTATTCCATATACTTGAATATATACCTGAATATATATATATATGTAAAACTGGTCAATTAGCAAGAACTCGTTAAAAATTAAGTCCTTTCTAAAATTTTCTCTTAGACGTTTAAAGATATATTTTTTTCATTAATGTTGATGTAAAAATTTATAATTTTGCACCAAAAGCAACTTAGAAAACTTACCTAACCTCATTATAACAAGCACAATTTATTAAAGCCTAACCCAACTAAATATATTTTAGATTTGTTTACAATAATTTAATACTAAACAAACACAGTGAAATATATTTTTTTCGTTAGGTTCAGAATGATTTTGGCGAAATTATTGCATACACAAATTTTCAATTGTCCTATATGGCAGGTTGAACGTTGCTATTTAAGCCAAGATCGCAAGTTCTGCCTATTCGGCACGATATATATATATATATATATATATATATATATATATATATATATATATTATATATATATATAATCCTAGGTAGTAGGTTGGTAGACAGAAACCACCCAGGGAGGTTCTACCGTTCTGCCAAGTGAGTGTAAAACGAAAGCCTGTAATTGTTTTACATGATGGTAGGATTGCTGGTGTCATTTTATTCTGTCTCATACACATGCAGGATTTCAGGTGTGTCTTGCTACTCCTACTTACACTTAAGTTACACTGTCAGCATAGTTGCTGATTCCTGTGTTATATAGCATAGCATATTAGTATCATCCATGTGCTTTAGATAGGAGATCCCTTGTAGGCCTGTGACTTTGTGTGACGTCACGGGATGCGCATGTGTAGGCTCGTACCTCTGCCTCCCTCTCACTCGGCGGCAGACCATCCAGACAAGAACACGGCAAGGCTGGGCTCCATTCCTCATCACCTCAGTCTGACAATATATGTTACCATCCAACACGTGTGTCTACCTTCAACCCTCGATATCTCCATTTAAGAACCCCTACGATAACACTTCACATACATGTACAAGCATATATACACGCACCCCTCTGGGTTTCCTTCTATTTTCTTTCTAGTTCTTGTTCTTGTTTATTTCCTCTTACCTCCATGGGGAAGTGGAACAGAATTCTTCCTCCGTAAGCCATGCGTGTTGTAAGAGGCGAATAAAATGCCGGGAACAAGGGGCTAGTAACCCCTTCTCCTGTATATATTACTAAATGTCAAAGGAGAAACTTTTGTTTTTCCTTTTGGGCCACCCTGCCTCGGTGGGATACGGCCGGTGTGTTGAAAGAAAGATATATATATATATATATATATATATATATATATATATATATATATATATATGTCTGAGGGCAATGTGTGGTGTGAATAGAATGCAGAGAATTCATACTTTGGAAGTTAGGAGGAGGTGCGGGATTACCAAAACTGTTGTCCAGAGGGCTGAGGAAGGGTTGTTGAGGTGGTTCGGACATGTAGAGAGGATGGAGCGAAACAGAGTGACTTCAAGAGTGTATCAGTCTGTAGTGGAAGGAAGGCGGGGTAGGGGTCGGCCTAGGAAAGGCTGGAGGGAGGGGGTAAAGGAGGTTTTGTGTGCTAGGGGCTTGGACTTCAAGCAGGCATGCGTGAGCGTGTTTGATAGGAGTGAATGGAGACAAATGGTTTTTAATACTTGACGTGCTGTTGGAGTGTGAGCAAAGTAACATTTGTGAATTGGTTCAGGGAAACCGGCAGGCCGGACTTGAGTCCTGGAGATGGGAAGTACAGTGCCTGCACTCTGAAGGAGAGGTGTTAATGTTGCAGTTTAAAAACTGTAATGTAAAGCACCCTTCTGGCAAGACAGTGATGGAGTGAATGATGGTGAAAGTTTTTCTTTTTTCGGGCCACCCTGCCTTGGTGGGAATCGGCCAGTGTGATAATAAAAAATAATATATATATATGTCGTGCCGAATAGGCAGAACTTGCGATCTTGGCTTAAATAGCAACGCTCATCTTGCCATATAGGACAAGTGAAAATTTGTGTATGCAATAATTTCGCCAAAATCATTGTGAACCTAACGACAAAAATATATTTCACTGTGTTTGTTTAGTATTAAAGTATTGTAAACAAATCTAAAATATATTTAGTTGGGTTAGGCTAAAATAAATTGCGCTTGTTATAATAAGGTTAGGTAAGTTTTCTAAGTTTCTTTTGGTGCAAAATTATAAATTCTTACATCAACATTAATGAAAAAAATGTATCTTTAAACGTATAAGAGAAAATTTTAGAAAGAACTTAATTATAAATGAGTTCTTGCTAACTGACCAGTTTTACATATTCGGCACGACATATATATATATATATATATATATATATATATATATATATTTTTTTTTTTTTTTTTTATTATCACACCGGCCGATTCCCACCAAGGCAGGGTGGCCCGAAAAAGAAAAACTTTCACCATCATTCACTCCATCACTGTCTTGCCAGAAGGGTGCTTTACACTACAGTTTTTAAACTGCAACATTAACACCCCTCCTTCAGAGTGCAGGCACTGTACTTCCCATCTCCAGGACTCAAGTCCGGCCTGCCGGTTTCCCTGAATCCCTTCATAAATGTTACTTTGCTCACACTCCAACAGCACGTCAAGTATTAAAAACCATTTGTCTCCATTCACTCCTATCAAACACGCTCACGCATGCCTGCTGGAAGTCCAAGCCCCTCGCACACAAAACCTCCTTTACCCCCTCCCTCCAACCCTTCCTAGGCCGACCCCTACCCCGCCTTCCTTCCACTACAGACTGATACACTCTTGAAGTCATTCTGTTTCGCTCCATTCTCTCTACATGTCCGAACCACCTCAACAACCCTTCCTCAGCCCTCTGGACAACAGTTTTGGTAATCCCGCACCTCCTCCTAACTTCCAAACTACGAATTCTCTGCATTATATTCACACCACACATTGCCCTCAGACATGACATCTCCACTGCCTCCAGCCTTCTCCTCGCTGCAACATTCATCACCCACGCTTCACACCCATATAAGAGCGTTGGTAAAACTATACTCTCATACATTCCCCTCTTTGCCTCCAAGGACAAAGTTCTTTGTCTCCACAGACTCCTAAGTGCACCACTCACTCTTTTTCCCTCATCAATTCTATGATTCACCTCATCTTTCATAGACCCATCCGCTGACACGTCCACTCCCAAATAACTGAATACGTTCACCTCCTCCATACTCTCTCCCTCCAATCTGATATTCAATCTTTCATCACCTAATCTTTTTGTTATCCTCATAACCTTACTCTTTCCTGTATTCACCTTTAATTTTCTTCTTTTGCACACCCTACCAAATTCATCCACCAATCTCTGCAACTTCTCTTCAGAATCTCCCAAGAGCACAGTGTCATCAGCAAAGAGCAGCTGTGACAACTCCCACTTTGTGTGTGATTCTTTATCTTTTAACTCCACGCCTCTTGCCAAGACCCTCGCATTTACTTCTCTTACAACCCCATCTATAAATATATTAAACAACCACGGTGACATCACACATCCTTGTCTAAGGCCTACTTTTACTGGGAAAAAATTCCCCTCTTTCCTACATACTCTAACTTGAGCCTCACTATCCTCGTAAAAACTCTTCACTGCTTTCAGTAACCTACCTCCTACACCATACACTTGCAACATCTGCCACATTGCCCCCCTATCCACCTGTCATACGCCTTTTCCAAATCCATAAATGCCACAAAGACCTCTTTAGCCTTATCTAAATACTGTTCACTTATATGTTTCACTGTAAACACCTGGTCCACACACCCCCTACCTTTCCTAAAGCCTCCTTGTTCATCTGCTATCCTATTCTCCGTCTTACTCTTAATTCTTTCAATTATAACTCTACCATACACTTTACCAGGTACACTCAACAGACTTATCCCCCTATAATTTTTGCACTCTCTTTTATCCCCTTTGCCTTTATACAAAGGAACTATGCATGCTCTCTGCCAATCCCTAGGTACCTTACCCTCTTCCATACATTTATTAAATAATTGCACCAACCACTCCAAAACTATATCCCCACCTGCTTTTAAACATTTCTATCTTTATCCCATCAATCCCGGCTGCCTTACCCCCTTTCATTTTACCTACTGCCTCACGAACTTCCCCACACATCACAACTGACTCTTCCTCACTCCTACAAGATGTTATTCCTCCTTGCCCTATACACGAAATCACAGCTTCCCTATCTTCATCAACATTTAACAATTCCTCAAAATATTCCTTCCATCTTCCCAATACCTCTAACTCTCCATTTAATAACTCTCCTCTCCTATTTTTAACTGACAAATCCATTTGTTCTCTAGGCTTTCTTAACTTGTTAATCTCACTCCAAAACTTTTTCTTATTTTCAACAAAATTTGTTGATAACATCTCACCCACTCTCTCATTTGCTCTCTTTTTACATTGCTTCACCACTCTCTTAACTTCTCTCTTTTTCTCCATATACTCTTCCCTCCTTGCATCACTTCTACTTTGTAAAAACTTCTCATATGCTAACTTTTTCTCCCTTACTACTCTCTTTACATCATCATTCCACCAATCGCTCCTCTTCCCTCCTGCACCCACTTTTCCTGTAACCACAAACTTCTGCTGAACACTCTAACACTACATTTTTAAACCTACCCCATACCTCTTCGACCCCATTGCCTATGCTCTCATTAGCCCATCTATCCTCCAATAGCTGTTTATATCTTACCCTAACTGCCTCCTCTTTTAGTTTATAAACCTTTACCTCTCTCTTCCCTGATGCTTCTATTTCTCCTTGTATCCCATCTACCTTTTACTCTCAGTGTAGCTACAACTAGAAAGTGATCTGATATATCTGTGGCCCCTCTATAAACATGTACATCCTGAAGTCTACTCAACAGTCTTTTATCTACCAATACATAATCCAACAAACTACTGTCATTTCGCCCTACATCATATCGTGTATACTTATTTATCCTCTTTTTCTTAAAATATGTATTACCTATAACTAAACCCCTTTCTATACAAAGTTCAATCAAAGGGCTCCCATTATCATTTACACTGGCACCCCAAACTTACCTACCACACCCTCTCTAAAAGTTTCTCCTACTTTAGCATTCAAGTCCCCTACCACAATTACTCTCTCACTTGGTTCAAAGGCTCCTATACATTCACTTAACATCTCCCAAAATCTCTCTCTCTCCTCTGCATTCCTCTCTTCTCCAGGTGCATACACGCTTATTATGACCCACTTCTCGCATCCAACCTTTACTTTAATCCACATAATTCTTGAATTTACACATTCATATTCTCTTTTCTCCTTCCATAACTGATCATTTAACATTACTGCTACCCCTTCCTTTGCTCTAACTCTCTCAGATACTCCAGATTTAATCCCATTTATTTCCCCCTACTGAAACTCTCCTACCCCCTTCAGCTTTGTTTCGCTTAGGGCCAGGACATCCAACTTCTTTTCATTCATAACATCAGCAATCATCTGTTTCTTGTCATCCGCACTACATCCACGCACATTTAAGCAACCCAGTTTTATAAAGTTTTTCTTCTTCTCTTTTTTAGTAATTGTATACAGGAGAAGGGGTTACTAGCCATTGCTCCCGGCATTTTAGTCGCCTCATACGACACGCATGGCTTACGGAGGAAAGATTCTTTTCCACTTCCCCATGGACAATAGAAGAAATAAAAAGAACAAGAGCTATTTAGAAAAAGGAGAAAAACCTAGATGTATGTATATATATATATATGCATGTGCGTGTCTATGAAGTGTGACCAAAGTGTAAGTAGGAGTAGCAAGATATCCCTGTTATCTTAGCGTGTTTATGAGACAGAAAAAGAAACCAGCAATCCTACCATCATGCAAAACAGTTACAGGTTTTTGTTTCACAGTCATCTGGCAGGACGGTAGTACTTCCCTGGGTGGTTGCTGTCTACCAACCTACTACCTATATATATATATATATATATATTATATATATATATATATATATATATATATATATATATTCAGATTATTCCGACCCACCCCCTCTTCTTGTGCTTTTAGGGAGGCGGTAGTGATTGGTAGTTCATTCGTTTTACTGAGATCTATTGAAATTTTCAATTGGAAGACAAAGACGGAGACGCGTCACAGGGAATTCAAGACGTATTTCTTCAGTCTCCAGGAACTGGAATCAGGCGCCCTACAAAGATTTAGAGCAAAAAGCTTGACAGGGGCCATGAGGCTAGAAGGGAAAAATTCCGTCAAGGGTGATGTTAAGAAACCTGCCAGGAGCTATAATGGACCGCTGCAAATTCATAATTAGCTTAGCATATATGTATTTCGGAGGCTCCCAAAAAAGCAGCATTTGCCAAGGTAAATCGATGACGTAACCTGCCTGTAATTACGAGTATTATTAATTAGCTGTCTAGTGCTGCGAACACTTAATTCGTTATAAGTAATTAATGGATTTAGGCCAAGAGTGTGGCGGGTAGAGAGTCGTGTGGTTCCCACAGTGTAGACGGTAGTGAAGTTATCACAGTAACTCAAACGGGTAAAGCAGATGCCACAGTGAGAGTAGCAGATAGCGCACTTTCTACAGTCAGTATAGCAGGTAGTGTAGTTCCCTCAGTGTTGGGAGTGGGTAGAATAGTTCCCAAAACGAGTGTAGAGAGTAGCGTAGGTCAAATAAAAAAAAATGAAGGTAGCGAAATTGCTACTGTGAGTGTAGCCAGTAGCTTCGAGTAGTTCCCTCAGTATATCTGGAGGGTGGTTTCGGG
Organism: Cherax quadricarinatus; assembly: GCF_026875155.1. NCBI lineage: Eukaryota > Metazoa > Arthropoda > Malacostraca > Decapoda > Parastacidae > Cherax > Cherax quadricarinatus. The sequence continues at coordinate 29,713,819 of NC_069454.1, forward strand.
GGTCAGCGCCTCCGCGGCCCATTCCGTGACCAGGCCTTGTAGTGGATCAGGGTCTTATCAGCCAGGCTATTACTGCTGGCAGCACGTAACCTAACGTAAGAGCCACAGCCCAGCTGGTCAGATATTGACTTTAGGTGTCTGTCCAGCGCCTTCTTGAAGACAGCCAGAGGTCCATAGGTAATCCCCCTTTATGCTAGGAGGAAATTGAACAGTCTTGAGCCCCTGAAACTTACTGTGTTGTCTCTTAGAGTACTCGTGGCGCCCCTGCTTTTCACTGGGGGGACGTTACATCTCATGCCGAGTCCAGCGTTCGTAAGGAGTGATTTTCGTGTGCAGATTTGGCAGTGATCCCTCTAGGATTTTTGAAGTATATCTTATCATGTAACTTTTCTCCTGTATTCCAGAGAGTAAAAATCAAGGGACATCAACTGTTCGCAGTAATTTAGGTGCATCATCGTACTTACACATGCTGTGAAATTCTCTGTATATTCTCAAGGTCTGCAATTTCGCATACCTTGAATGGGGCCGTTAGTGTACATCAATATTCCAGCCTAGAGAAAATAAGGAATTTGAAGAGAATCGTCATTGGCTTAGCATCTCTAGTTTTGAAAGTTCTCATTATCCGTCGTCATTTTCCTTGCACATGTTGTAGATATATTGTTTTGTTCATTGAAAGTGATATTCTCTGACATAATCACTCCTAGGTTCTTCACATTAGTTTTTCGCTCTATTGTTTTTCCATTGTGTAGTAATTGAAATTTGACTTCACTGAACTTTATATTGTTTTCTGCGGCCCATTTAAAGATTTACAATGTCTTCCATGGATGACACTGTCATGATGTGGCTTACACCTATTTCAAATAGGATGAGGAACAAGATGGGAGCAAGTACTGTACCTTGTGGAATAGAGCTTTTCACTGTAGCCGCTTCAGACTTTACTCTGTTTACTATTCAATCAATCAAGTTTATTCTCTATAAAAATTACAATGCAGGGTTTACGTATCGTAGAATGTTGGTTACAATTTGTGGTTTGCATATTATAAAATACTAATTACAGAGAGGGCCACTATCACGCCTAGCATGACTAGGCATTTCGGGCAGACTAAGATTAATTCAAAATTCTATATTGGTACAGGTTATGGAGAATGTTGATATTAAGACATTACAGTTCGTAAATTTAGAAATGTGAATGGTTTTGTCTTGGTACGATATACAGTTTCTATTGAAGCTCCTATATTGGAGTATCTCGGGTAAACTTATCACTAGTTTAAGATTCATTAGGTACTAGTTTTATTACGTATTTCTATGTTTACAGTCAATTGGGTGAGTGTAAGTTTGAATTGGGAGGAATCACAGATATCGAGAGTAGGTCTAGTTTGTTTTTTGTGTGTATGATAAAAGAGAATAGGTGGTTTTCGTGTTAGCTGACATTGGGATGTGTCGGGGAGATGTTTTCTAACGATAGTTTTGAAAGTGATGGTTGTGTCTGCAGTTCTAGAGTTTTCAGGTAGGTTGTTCCAGATTTTAGGTCCTTTTGTGTACATTGAATTTTTGTATAGGTTTAGCCGGACACGGGGAATGTCATAGAGATTTTTGTGTTTGCTGTTGTGCCTGTGGGTCCTGTCACAATTATCATGAAAGTGTTTTAGTTCAGGGTTAATGTTGGAATTTGTGGTTCTGTAAATGTAGGTTGCACAGTATTAAGTGTGGATGTTCTGTACAGTGAGTAAGTTTAGATCTTTGAAGAGTGTGGAGGGGAAGGGGAGTGTTGCGTGGGATTGGATTACGTGATTATCCTTACTGCAGCTTTTTGTTGGGTTATTATTGGCTTTAGGTGGGTTGCTGCTGTAGGTCCCCAGTCACAAATAGCATAGGTAAGGTAGGGATAGATGAGTGAATAGCATAGTGTGAGTAGGGCTGATTGTGGCACGTAATAATGTATCTTGGAGAGGATCCCAATCGTTTTGGATACTTTTTTTTTTGTTATGTGTCGGGGATGAGTGTTGAATTTCAGGTTGCTGTCGAGGTATAATCCTAAGAATTTGCCCTCATATGTCTTTCAATAAGAGTGTTGTCGATCTTAATGTTACGTTGTGCAACATCTGCTCTGTTACCATAATATAGAATGTTTTGTCAGTGTTAAGTGTAAGTTTATTGGCTGTCATCCAAGTAGATATTTTGAGTAGCTCCTCGTTAACAATGGTGTTGAGGGTGGCAGGATTTGGGTGGGAGATGACATAAGTCGTGTCGTCAGCAAAGAGAATGGTTTTCAGATGTTGTGATACGTTGGGAAATTCATTGATGTATAAGAGGTAGAGCAGGAGACCAAGGACACTTCCCTGTGGTACTCTAGTAACAAGTGGTCGTGTTGATGAGGTTGTACCTATTAGTATCATAGGAATTGAAATATGCAAGTGCATGGCCTCTTATACCATAATGGTCAAGTTTGTGGAGTAGGATGCCATGGTCAATAAAAAGTCATAATGGATATTATTCTGTGTTCTGTTTGGTAGGAAGTTATAAATCCATCTGCCAACTTTCCTTGTTATTCCTTTATCACGGATTTTGTGCGCTATTACACCATGGTCAAAGGCTTTCGCAAAGTCCGTGTATACTACATCTGCGTTTTGTTTGTCCTCCAGAGCATCCAAGACCATGTCATGATGGGTTGTGCAACTAATGGGTATCTAAGAGGATGGGTATCTTGCTTCTTGGAACCTTTTCAAAGAGGTTAGTGCTATTGGTCTCAAATTCTTTTCAATTACTTTACTGCTACCTTTGTGAAGTGGGACTATGTTGGTTTTAGCGACTGTGAGATGACTCCTGTGTTCATACGCCCTCTCCATAGAATACATAAAGCACGTGAAAGGAGCTTCATGCAGTTCTTGATGAACGCCGAGTTCCACGAGTCTGGGCTTGAGGCAGAGTGCATAGGCACACCATATATTTATGTAATTAATGAAATTTTGATCCTCGGACATAAAGAAATGATTTAGATTGTCTACCCTTAGTCTGATTAATAGCTCACTAAACTCTGAGTCATACTGGGACTTCATTATCTCATTCATTTCTTTGCTGCCATATGTGTAAGTCTCATCTCGTTTAAGCAGGGATCCAATACTAAATGTTATTGTATTCATAGATTTTGCCTAAGAAAAGAAGCATTTTGGGATGTTTACATTTCATTTATGGCTTTATGATCTTTATGATCTGTATAGGAAGCCTCTCTCTTTATAGTTTACATCTTTTTTTTTTTCCTTACAATAATGTGCCTTGAGCATACCTTAAGTGCCACAAAGTTAATTCTTTCCAGGAAAAAGATTCGGATCCGTGTTGCTTAGGATATCTTACCAGCTTTTTTAATTAAGGATACAGTTGACCCTGAGCATACATGTCTGTATTTCTGTTATATTATAATCAGAGTATTTTGTCTATGATGCTTTTAATTTCTACCAGGTCATAATAAATAAGATGGGGTCAATGAAAACAGTAACTGTAGCAAGTTGTATTTCCGCAGTGAGGGTTTAGTTAGCGTATTCCAGCAAGAGTAGTTGGTATTGGGGAGAGAGAAAAAAAAAAGGGAGAGAAGAGAGAGGAATAGAAAAGAGGAAGAGAGAGAGAGAGAGAGAGAGAGAGAGAGAGAGAGAGGAGATGTAAGCCAATCTGGCCTCTCACGGGGAGTAAACCCTCGGGGAACTAAAACCCGCGAAATTGAATCAAATGAAACGTAATGAAACAACCGGGGCAGAAAATAACACAAAAAAAACAATTGTCTCGTTTTTCCCCGGCAGCTCAAAAAAAGTTAAATTAATTTAAACCTACGAGAGAGAGAGAGAGAGGAGAGGAGAAGAGAGAAAGAGCCAAGAGAGAGAGACCCAAGAGAAGAGAGCAAGAGAAGAGAGAGGTGTGGCCAGCCCCATAATTGAAAATTTAACGTTAATTGGGAGACAAAATCTGGAGACGTGTTTTAATTATTGTGGGAAGAGCATTTGGCAAAATTTGATTAATCGTTTTTTTCCCACTGGGCTCCAGACAACAATTTTGTATACTCCTTCTTGCAGCTGTAATTCAATTCCAGTTTTATTTTGTCCTTGCAGTTTAGAGATAATTTTGCCTATATTTTAAGCATAGCTACCTCAACACTTGGTGAGAGGTGGTCAGTCCCTTCCACTTCTTCAGTGTAGTGTACCCCTTTGGGGTCGACTGAAGAAACCTGTTTACAGGAAAAAAACTCACAATAAGGATAACTAAGTATTGTAATGTATCTTATTCATTAACTTGTCGGGTTTTTTGTTTCCCAAATCAATAATACGATCCTTGTCTAGCATAGCACACCATGGTGTCCTGTTATAGGAATTTTTTTTGAAGATCATTTCCCTAAACGATTATTTATCAGACTTCCTCTTTGGACACGCAAACTTGTAACATCAACCCCACTGCTTCACTCACCTCTACTGTAAAGGTCTGTAATAAGGTCTTTTACTGAGGTGGCGGGACGATAAAGTCTTAAATATTTACAGTGTGATTCTAGTTTGTATTACATTGAATTGACTAAGCTGTTGTGTAGGTGAAGATATTCAGGCGTTGCTAATGTATTATTAATTTATCAATAGTCCATTTGTGGTCCTACTTAAACATAAACTTATAAGTCGAGGGCCACAAATTATTATTTATATATTAATATTATATTTTAATATATATATATATAAATATATATTAAAATATATTAATATTTTAAAATATAATGTATATATATATTTGTCGTGCCGAATAGGCAGAACTTGCGATCTTGGCTTAAATAGCAACGCTCATCTTGCCATATAGGACAAGTGAAAATTTGTGTACGCAATAATTTCGCCAAAATCATTCTGAACCTAACGAAAAAAATATATTTCACTGTGTTTGTTTAGTATTAAATTATTGTAAACAAACCTAAAATATATTTAGCTGGGTTAGGCTAAAATAAATTGTTCTTGTTATAATAAGGTTAGGTAAGTTTTCTAAGATTCTTTTGGAGCAAAATTATAAATTTTTACATTAACATTAATGAAAAAAATATATCTTTAAACGTATAAGAGAAAAATTTAGAAAGGACTTAATTTTAAATGAGTTCTTGCTAATTGACCAGTTTTACACATTCAGCACGACATTATATATATACATCGTTTTGGCCCACCCCATGGTGAGCTAAAATCGAACATGACACTTACCCACAGGACTACGCAATCCTACAAAAATCACGCACCCAGCAGAGCTAGGTGTTTTACCGTGATCCGAGGACACACGGTGGTATGGGTGCCTCTGAGATAATTTTATTCTACTCCCCGTCTGGTGTACTAGCTTCCACGAGCAGTACTTTATATTACTGTAACCACGAACGAGTGGTTACAGTAACTTGCCTAGATGTCTGGTGATTTTTAGTGTTGTGAAATCACTGTGTTACTGCGGCATGTGATAGTGTTGCACTTCTGAGAATAGCTTTTTGTTCTCCTTTCTATTTTAACTACTGCTAGGTAAGAACCTGCAGGAACCTAGGATTCCCCTTGAGGTTTCGGCTGCAGTTTAATTCGGTTAAAGACATGTTCTTCACATGCACTCACGTTGTTCACGTTGTTCACTCTCATTGCCTGATATCCTCTCCAGGATTGTATTACAATGTTCAACCAACCTCCTGTATAATGCGAATATAATATACTAATGCCAGTACACGCTGCACTTGCATTATATTTCACACGTTTTTAAATATAATACTAATTCTAATAATAATAAGAACAAGGTTGATTATTTCATGTATTGTAATGTTAATGAAAATATTTGCCTGCCAGTTTCCAGCCCTAATAGTAATATATATTATATATATTGCTATATTTCATATAGGTATTTGGCTGTTTCTCACCTCCTTATCCTCGGCACTTACTTATAACCTTCTTTTATGAGTTACGTCATTATACACTTGTATGAACCGAGACAGTTGTGAACAACGACGTTTATGGAACAATGTTCCTAAACGTCGATAATTTTTCTGTTTTCAGGTCGTCTTCTCTTATGAGCAATAATTCTCTGATAATAAAATAATAATAATAATAATAATAATAATAATAATAATAATAATAATAATAATACATATAATTTGTGTACTGGTTAGAAAAAGGCCGAGTCCAGTACAGTACCATGTAGTCATTTGTCTGGGAAAAGTCAAATCTTATTTTCGGATTTTCAAGTTATGTTTCTACGTGTGTGTGTGTATAATGTCTGAGTGACAGTGACACTGTTGAGTGGAAGGAGAGACTTCTCTCACAGGAAGTAAACTCGTACTGCCGCCTTTTCATTACACTCCTCACCTAGACCAAGCATGGACTTAGGTATTGATGATAATACATAGTTTATCTCTGCTCAAAATGGTTCTTACTATTTGTCTCAAGTTAATCTTGTAGATATTTCTGTTTCAAGAAAGTAGGAGCTTGAACAGAGCCCAGAGATTAACTGCATTCTAACTGGGACTTGTACAGCAGCAGCGGATAATGACTGTCGACAGTTTTCAGAGAGAGAGGGAGGGAGGGAGGGAGGGAGGGGGAGAGAGAGAGAGAGAGTGAGAGAGAGTGGAGCAGGGAAGACATGTTAAGCCAATTCTAGAAACCCTTCTCAGACCTACACCAACAAGAAATAGGTTAATAACTCAGCTTGAAGATATCTAAGAACCTCTACACTTGATGCACAGAGGTGCTACCATAACATGTATTTACTGAGGAAAGTCCTACTGAGGACACGAACACTATTATGAGAGAAACTTGTAGTGATTACCAGTGTTAAAAAGAGAAATGCTTTCGGGCACCAGTAATGTTAGTCACCAGTATAGCCGAATGGAACTTGTTGTGGGCACCAGTAGTATAAGAAATGTGTTGGCTCCCAGTATTGTAAGGTGGGAAACGTGTTTTAGATACCAGCATTAAAAAGAAGGAAGCGAGTTGTGGCAACCAGCATTATAGAGCGAGACGTGCTCAGGAGGTACGCATTAAGAGGAAGGAAACGTGTTAGACCGGCAAACGTTATAGGGAAAAATTGTGGCCCTTTTTATTTTAGAGAGAGAAATGTGTTGCACGTTCCGCAGTTAGAGCTAAAATCATTAAGGAAGGAAATGTGCTAGGGTAATTAGTATGGAAGGAAGGAAACGTCTTGAGGCGAGAAGCATTTAAAAAAGTAGAAAAAAATGGGGCCACTTGCATTAAAAGGAGAGAAACGTGTTGGGTACACGAGCATTATAACTAGAGAAACGTGCAAAGGCTAACAGCATTATAAAAATCGAAACATTGGTGATAAAGAAAAGAAAACGTGTTAAAACCTCTACTCTTATGAGAGAAACATTAAAATGAATGAAACGTGTTGTGATCACCACAGAAGGAACGAAATGTGTTGGAGTCACCAACATTATGAGGAATTAAATGAACTGGAGCCTCCAGCATTACAGTGCTGGAAACGTAATAGGTTTCCAGTATTATAAAGAAAGAAACGTATTCAGGCCACCAGCATTACAGGAAGGAAACATTTCAAAGCCACTAACATTATCAGGAAGAAAATGTGTTGGTATATAGGCACATTTCGGCACTCCTCCTGAGGCAGCCATGTTGAACTTGGCCGCAGGCAGTTTAATTTTCCGTTAGGAGTAATTTCTGGCTGTGATAATCAAAAATATCAATGGAGGTCCATTCATTTGATAAGTGATAATATGGTTTAACTCTTGATCTTACACATTCTGTCTTTCCAGAGAGAGAGAGAGAGAGAGAGAGTGATGTTCGTCCAGCATTATGACATCGAAGAAATAAAGAAATTTCTAAATGAAATCGCGGGCACATAGAAGACGTTAATTTTATCGTATTATTTATATGTATATCTCATAACGTTACAAAGGTTTTCAAATAACCTGAGGTAGGTACCAGTTCTTAGCTTGTAAATAAAGGTAGGATCTCTTAAACAAACCCTGTAAAACCATCGCGTAAATAAAAAAAAAGATGGAAAGGAACATAGCCAACAGCAAAACAGAGTTCCGTTAATGTCTTGTCCCGCTAATATCATTCCAACACTTGTTTCAGGTGCGAGAGGATTACCTTTGTCCAGATCGTAAGAACTTTATGTGCTGTCAGGTAGATGTTCTTTTTTCAGATACAGGAAAAGTGGATCACATTGTGCGGGAGTCTCAGTTGTCTGTGTTACTTCCTCTTCAACAGTCTTCATGTCTCTCTCTCTCTCTCTCTCTTTCTTTCTCTCTTTCTTTCTCTCTCTCTCTTTCTCTCTCTCTTTCTCTCTCTCTCTCTCTCTCTCTCTCTCTCTCTGATCATACAACTCTGGCCGCCTGTGTTTCTCTCACAGCTTTCCCGTCTCTGTCCATATGTTTATCTGACTTTCACCACCCCCTTCTCTTTTTTTTTTTTTTGTCTTTACGTCTGTCGTCCCCCCTCCTTATTTTTTCACTCTTTCTCTCTAACTTTTATTCTGGTAACCTCTACGTTCGATTGTTTAATTTTGTCTGTTTCGTACATACTGGATAACAAAACAAGAACAACTACGCGATTTCATTTTTTAATATTGATATAATTCATGTCAATAATTCGTCCCAGGTCGCTGGCCTAAAGCGTCCAAGAATTTAGAAGAAGGGGGGGGGGAATATCTCCACTGTTAATTCCATAAGAGATGCTGGGTTCTTAGTCATACAAGCATTCTGATGGAATAAATTCTTTAGAAAATCGATAAGCTAATAAATGAGACTTTTGCAAAATTTACATATATTTATTCTGGAAACGTCTTATTCTGGCGAAACGTTTGCAGAAAGAAGACACCCAAATATAAAGGACTTTACCACAAAACACAAACTGCTGAAACCTCTACTACCGGGTTAAGGTGACTCAGCGTCGAGGGGATTTAGGTATCAACGAAGAGGAGGACTTTCAAGAGGTTGCTGGATTTGTATTCACATTTTCTTCTTTTTTATTCTTTCTCCAACTTTGTTTCATTTCGTTTATAACCCAAAAAAGATTCGTCCAGTCGGCTTTAAATTTTGAATGTTTGTTCACTCTTACGTGGAGCATCGACTCGGAAGAACTGGAGTCTTCATATGCGTGGTTCTGCCGAAGAGTTTCAAGAAAGGTGCAGCCTAATTCGACTGCGAGTGAAAATAAAGTAGGTATAGCTTTAACCACTCCATGTGTTAAATTGAGTGGAATTTTTATCCGCGTTAAATCACGTTAATAAATATCACTTGACCTCTTCTGAAAGCCTTCAGTAGTTAATGGTTGCTTCATCTTCCTGGCAGGATAGTATCTATTAAGATTTCTGTTCGTTCGCAGGAATCTGTTTCAAATTCTCACCTCTGGTGTTGTTTTCTGAAGACAAGTCTAACGCGACTGTTCGATGGAATCAGACCCATTTTGCCAATTTTATTAAATAGCAATATTCATTTTTATTTAATAACGTAAGAATGTTTCTTCTGATTGGCTTCAAAATATTGACGAGGCATTCAATAAAAATAAAGATAACCCATTAGTCGAGTCCCGGAGTAGGTGCAAATTTGAAATTCAACTGAAATTGTAAAAAAAAAAAATGGAATGGTTGGAATTAAATCAATTACTGGAGAATGCCTTTTGTGATCGTCTTCAAACTTTTACCATTGGTGGTCTTTGTTAAAATTAAAAGAGTAACACTTTGTGCTTTGTAAATTTCAATTTGCAAATTTGAATAACTACATTATTTACCGTTGTATACATGCCATCCGTCTGTCTTGTAATGCATCTTGGGTAAGATTCACGGGACTATTTGCATGCCTGGGTACACTGTGCACAATGTTACATTGGTCAGTCCCACATTAGGTGTCCTAATGTGGGACTAGCTCCTTTGGTCGGCTTCGAAATTTGAACACTTGAATAATTTTAATGGAGTGTGTAGATGCTGTTTTGCCATGATTAATCTCGGAATGGTGGCCTGGTGGTTAACGCTCTCGCTTCACATGGTGAGGGCCTGGGTTCGATTCCCAGCCAGAGTAGAAACATTGGACGTGTTTCTTTCCACCTGTTGTCTATGTTCCCCATCAGTAAAATGGGTACCTGGGTGTTAGTCGACTGGTGTGGGTCGCATCCTGGGACACTGACCTAAGGAGGCCTGGTCACAGACCGGGCCGCGGGGGCGTTGACCCCCGGAACTCTCTCCAGGTCCAGGTATAAATTTACATTGCTTTGGTGCTGGTGAGTGGTTCTTGATTCATGGAAACTGACTTGTCTTCCCCTTTCCTGGATCATATTTTAATACTTCCTATTCCACAGCTTTTGTATGACCCTTACGAGTTTAGTGATTTCTTTTGACTGAAAAATAACAATTGTGCACGCTGTCTAGAAAAAAGTACGGAAACTGAGTGACAAATACACTCCCGACTCGGCTTTCGTCCTTCGGGTTGCCACTGTTGCTGTAGTTAACCCTCTCGATGTTGCCACCGAACTCGGTCATCATCTAATCCGTATCTCCCATGGGCTCCATTTCAGCCCCTCGTTTCTTTCCTCCAAATCGGCCAGAGAGTTTGAGCCCTTAGACTTTTCTTCTAGCGGAGAAGAGACTTACAATGTGCCTTTTATGCTTCTAGAATTAGTCAACACTCTCCTCTTGCAAATCATCTATAGCTGAGCAGGACGGCATTCATATCTGGATGCTCCAGCATTTACATCCGTCATTCTTTAATCTTATGCGGTCGCGAGGAGTTCTGCCCTAGCTGTGGAAACCTGCTCTTGTTCTACCTTTTTGTAAACCTCGGACTTGATGCCTCCCGCTATTGTCTCATTGGTCTTACCAGTGCTGTTTGCAAGGTGTTGGAACGTCTGGTAAATAGACGTTTGGTGTGGTATTTAGAGACGCACCATAGTCTCTCCACTAGTCAATATGGTTTTCGTAAGGGCCGTAATGCCTTTGCCAATAACCACTCGGTTATTCCCATCTTTTTTGATCTTGAGAAGGCATATGACACAACTTGGAGATATAATATCTTGATTCAAGTTAACTCCTTACGTCTCAGAGTCAATCTACCATTTTTCCCTATGAACTTCTTATCCGAGAGACATTTCCATGTTTGGAATAATAATATGCTTTCCCCAGACTTTTGTCCAAGCTGAAGGGATGGGTTCTGAGCACACTTTTTCTCCTTGCTATAAATTATCTGGTATCTTCTTCCATCTAATATTTGGTCATGTTGATGACTTTGCTATAGCTTGTGCAAGTGCTGACTGTCACCTTATTGCAGTTTCTCTCCAGCATGCACTCAACGATGTTTTCAATTGGGCCACTGCTCATGGGTTTAAATTTTCTAGTATTAAAACACACCAAATTACTTTCACTAGACGTTCTATCGTCCCTGATAATCCACTGTACTTGTATGGTTTGCATATCCCAGAATGTAATATAGTCAGGTTTCTCGGCCTTCTGTTTGACCATCTGTTATCCTGGAAACCTCATATTACCTTCTTGAAGGCAACTTGCCATAGCCAGCTGAACCTCCTTAAAATCCTCGCTCATCTTTCATGGGAGCTGATCGTAGAACTCTCCCTCAGCTGCATTCTGCCCTAATTTTATCGAAACTAGATTATGGTGACCAGATATATTCAGTGGCCTCTCCTACAGCTCTTTCTAGCCTTGATCCCATCCATCACCAGGGATTACGTTTATGTCTCGGTGCTTTTCGCTCTTCACCTGTTGAGAGTCTCTATGCAGAGGCGAATATTCCATCCTTGACCAATCGCTGTGATGCTATTTTGTTAGCTCTCAGGACCTCGGCAATCCTTTCATATATATAGGATAGTAACGGATGTTAGTAGAAGTTCCTTATTTGTTCGCCGCCCCTATTTACTTCTTCCCCTTTCTCTTCGTCTACATTCGCTCTTGTCTTTAGTTGCTACTTTTCTATGTTCATGTAGCATCTAAGTTTTCCCTTCACCCTTGGGAAGGTCCGACGGTTCGTGTCTGTTCTTCCCCACTGCCATGCGCGAGAGCCCAAATACCTACGGTGCTTCTTGCTCTCTTTTTCTTAATCACTTCCAGTCTCATTCTCGTGCCATCGCAGTGTACACCGATGGCTCCAAGTCTTCTGACGGTGTCGGATTTGCAGCAATGTTTGCAGACAGCGTCGTACAAGTGTATTTATTAGCCTAGGCTAGCATTTTCACAGCTGAATTGTATGTAATTCTTGTAGCACTTATCCGTATTGCATCTGTGCCTGTGTAGCTATTTGTGGTAGTTTCAGACTCCCTTAGTGCTTTGCAGGCTGTACAACAATTTGATTCACCTCATCCCCTGGTTCTTCTTTTCCAACTTTGGTTATGCCGTATTTCTAGCAAGCACACAGATATTGTTTTTTGCTGGATCCCTGGTCATGTTGATGTACAGGGTAATGAACAGGCAGACACTGCTTCGCGATCAGCAGTACATGACCTCCCAGTTCCATAAAGAGGTGTTCCATTCACAGACCATTTTGCTGTGATCTGAAGGGGAGAAATCGGCCGATCAAACTTATCTTCAAGACAGAAATGGTGCGTAACAGGATCCTGCAAGAGAAACCAAGGCTGAAGGAATCACCAACATACAAGAGGGTGTTCCTAAACCTTGACAGAAAAACAGAATGACAGCAGCTGAGGGAGAAGACAAATAAACTAAAGGGGCTAGGACGAGAGACATGGACAGAGTCAGCAGAGGACAACGTGAGAAGGGCAGAGCAGCAAGTGCAAGCACACACAGAACCATCCCCAGAACCCCGCAACCAAACATGCAACTCCAACACAACCCACAATCCACACTTACATCCCCCCTTCTCACACTACACTGTCGAATCCCAAAGCACACTGCCAGATCCCCCACCGCGTCAGACACCCGCCCCCCCACACAGTGCTGCAGAGGAAACTGGAGGTATGGTACACCACGGATCGAATAACGAATAAGTGGGAGGAGTGGCACGAAAGAGTCGAAGAAGCATCACAGGACATCATAGCTCTCACAGAAACCAAGCTCACAGGAGCCATCTTTCTAACAGGATATCAGATCCTCAGGAAAGACAGAGGGAACAGAGGGGGAGGAGTGGGACTGCTCATAAAAAAACAATGGGATTTTCATAAGCTGGAGAGAGGAGACAAGGAAGCAAGAGACTACATAATAGGAACACTTAAGTCTGGAGGTCTCAAGGTGGTAATTGTAGTGATGTATAACCCACTACAGAACAGCAGGAGGCTAATAGAGCAATGGTTGACACACTGACTGAAGTGGCCAGAAGGGCTCATGCGTGCAGGGCAAAGCTGCTGTTTGTGGGTGACATCAATCACAAGGAAATCGACTGGGAGAGCCTGGAGCCACATAGGGGCCCCGAAACGTGAAGGGTTAAGATGATGGATGTGTTACTGGAAAACCAACACGTGAGGGACACTATCAGAGAGAGAGGAGAGGATGAACCAGCAAGAGGGGACCTAGTATTCATCTTGAGTAGCGCAGATATTGAGGACATCACATACGAAAGACCCCTCGGGGCCAGTGACCACGTGGTTCTGAGCTCCGAATACATAGTAGAGATACATTTGGAGAGGGAAGAAGGAAGGGCAGGACTAACGAAACCAAACTACAAACTCAAGAATTTCCTGCATAGGGTTCAGTGGGACACAGAACTGGCAGGGTAGTCAGCAAACGAGATGATGAAATATGTGACAAAAATATGCAAAGAAGCTGAGGAGAGGTTTGTACCCAAGAGTAACAGAAATAACAAGAAAGCCAGGATGAGCCATTGGTTCACCCAAAGGTGTAGAGAGGCCAAAACCAAGTGTGTATAGAAGGCAAAGGACCCAGGAGAATGAGAGTAGTCATAGAGCCAGAAATGAATACGCACAGGTAAGATGGGAGGCCCAACAACAATACGAAAACGACATAGCAGCGAAAGCCAAATTTGATCCGAAGCTATTGTACAGCCACATCAGAGGTAAACGACGGTCAAGGACCAGGTAATCAGGCTGAGGAAGGAAAGAGGGGAGTTCACACGAAATGACCGCGAAGTATGTGAGGAGCTCAACGCGAGATTCAAAGAAATGTTCACAGAGGAGAGACAAAAGAGACTCCAGTAGGGTCCGCCATCAAATTTTGGACACAAATACAACCGAGGAAGAACTGAAGAGGCTGCTAATCGAGCTAGATACCTCAAAAGCGATGGGGCCGGATAACATCTGTCTATGGGAACTGAGAGGGAGCGGAGGTACTATGTGTACCACTAACAACAATCTTCAACACATGTATCGAAACGAGACGACTATCGTGTATATGGAAGACACCAGACGTAGTCCCAATTTTTATAAAAAGGAAACAGACAAGAAGCATTAAAATACAGACCAGTGTCACTGACAGGTACAGTATGCAAAGTTATGGAGAAGTTATCAGGAGGAAGTGGTGAGGCACCTAGAAAGGAACAAGCTTATCAATGACAGCCAGCACGGTTTCAGGGATGGGAAATCCTGTGTCACAAACCTACTGGAGTTCTGACAGGGTGAGGGTAGTAAGACAAGAAAGAAAGGGATGGGTAGATTGCATTTTCTTGGACTGTAGGAAGGCATTTCACACAGTTCCACACAAGAGATTGGTGCAAAAGCTGGAGGATCAGGCAGGGATAACAGGGAAGGCACTGCAATGGATCAGGGAAGACCTCTCAGAAAGACAACAGCGAGTCATGGTACGCGGCGAGGTGCCAAAATGGGCGCCTGTGACGAGCGGGGCTTCCGTCCAAGGACCAGTGTTGTTTCTGGTATTTATAAACGACATAACGGAAGGAATAGACTCAAAAGTGAGCCTGTTTGTGGATGATGTGAAGTTGATGAGAAGAATTCAATCGAACGAAGACCAGGCAGAACTACAATGGAATCTAGACAGGTTGTAGGCCTGGTCCAGCAACTGCCTCCTGGAGTTCAACCCCACTAAGTGCAAAATTATAAAGATTGGGGATGGGCAAAGAAGACAGCAGACGGAGTATAGTCTAGGGGGCCAGAGACTACAAACATCACTCAAGGAAAAAGATCCTAGGGTGGGTATAACACCAGGCACATCTTCTGAGGCGCACATCAACCAAATAACTGCTGCAGCATACGGGCGCCTAGCAAAGCTAAGAACAGCATTCCGACATCTCAATAAGTTGTTGTTCAGGACCCTGTATACTGTGTACGTTAGGCCCATAATGGAGTATGCGGGACCAGTTTTGAGCCCGCACCTAGCCAAGCACATAAAGAAACTAAAGAAAGAGAGCAAAGGTTTGCAACAGGAATAGTCCCGGAGCTAAGGGGCATGCCTTACGAGGAGAGGTTAAGGGAAATCAACCTGACGACGCTGGTGGACAGGAGAGAGAGGAGGGATATAATAACGTATCATCAACCAAATAACTGCTGCAGCATTTGGGCGACTAGCGAACCTAAGAATAGCATTTCAACATTTCAGTTAGGATTCGTTCCGGACTCTGTGCACCGTGTACGTCAGGCCCATGTTGGAGTATGCAGCTCCAGTTTGGAGCCCACACCTGGCCAAGCATATTAGGAAAGTAGAGAAAATCAAAGATTTGCATCGAGACTGGTCCCGGAACTAAGGGACATGTCCTACGGCCACACTGGAGGACAGGAGGGACATAACGACATATAAAATACTGAGAAGAATCGACAAAGTGGACAGACACACGATGTTCCAGAAGTGAGACACAGCAACAAGGTGTCAGTTGGAAGCTGGAGACTCAGATGAGTCACAGGAATATTAGGAAGTATTTCTTCAGCCACAGAGCTGTCAGGAAGTGGAATAGTCTGGAAAGTGAAGTTGTGGAGGCAGGTACCATATATAGTTTTAAGAAGGGAGAGAGTGGACCTAGTGGCGACCAGCCAAGAGGCGGGGGCAGGAGCTGTGAATCGACACCTTCATCCACAGTCAATTGAGTACAGCTAGGTGAGTATACACACACACACACACACACACACACACACACACACACACTGCAGGACAGGAGAGATAGGGGAGAGATGATAACGACAAACAAAATGCTGAGAGGAACTGACAAGGTGGACAAAGAATGTTCCAGAGATGGGACACAGCAACAAGGGGACACAGTTGGAAGTTGAAAACAGATGAATCACAGGGATGTTAGGAAGTATTTCTTCAGTCACAGAATAGTCAGGAAGTGGAATAGTTTGGGAAGCGATGTAGTGGAGGCGGGATCCATACATAGCTTTAAGCAGAGGTATGATAAACCTCACGGTTCAGGGAGAGTGACCTAGTAGCGACCAGAGAAGAGGCGGGGCCAGGAGCTTGGACTCGACCCCTGCAACCTCAACTAGGTAAGTACACACACACACACACACACACACACACACACACACACACACACACACACACACACACAGTGCGGGGCTAGGAGTTAAGTCTCGACCCCTGCAATTACAATTAGGTGAGTACACACACACACACACACACACACACACACACACACACACACACACACACACACACACACACACACACACACACACACACCCGCGCGCGCGCTCTTTTTTTTATTAAAAATATAGGAAAATGATCAGATGATGTATCTCCAAGTTATCAAGGAATCAGAAGAACTTGCTAGTCCACTGCTAGCATTTAAAACCTTATTTCATCTATAGAGGATAACATTGATGTTTCTCCTGCTAAACACACCTTTACTGACGCTGTTTCTACTCCAGATAACAATGATGTTGCTGCTAATTAAGACAACACTGTTGATCCTCCTCCTCCTCCTCCTCCTCCTCCTCCTCCTCCTGCTCCTGCTCCTGCTCCTGCTCCTGCTCCTGCTGCTGCTGCTGCTGCTGGTGCTGGTTCTTCTGCTGGTGTTGGTGCTGCTGCTGCTGCTGCTGCTGCTGGTGCTGGTGCTGCTGCTGGTGCTGCTGCTGGTGCCGCTGCTGCTGCTCGGTATAACGTTGAAAATGCGTCTTCTGATAACACTGGTGCTTCTGCTCATGATAATATTGTTGATCCTGCTTTTGCTTACAACAACATTACTGAGGCCTAGAATAACAGTGAAGGAAAAAAATCATCAGTGACTCGAGTGCTAGTGATGTATCCGTGGACAGGGACCATTAACTAGTGCCACTAGTTCATGGTCCAAGTGAGACCGAAACGTCGTCATGAGTTTCATTCTCCTATGTATATATATTTGTGTGTATATATGCAAGACAGGGGTTTCCAGCACTGTCGTTATTAAACCAAACTACGACTCTGGACTGGTCGTGAAAGCCGAGCATTTCTCTGCATTGACGAAGACGGTTATGAGGACTGTTCGACTTCATGGACAAACTCAGACTCGTGTCACGTTCTCGTGTGACTATGTAGAGTTGCTGAGGGTATGCGATACTCAGGCTGAATCACTAGCAAGTATTTATGTCATTTAATGAGTTTTTTTATCCATTCCCAATCTAGGGGTGGGAGTGGTTTCCCGACGCTAAATAAACGAAATTCATCACACTATTGTTACATGGGTTCGCTTCTCATATTACAAACAGGAGAGAATCATTTCCTTCGTTTGGACGATATTTCAAGGGTAACGAAATATTGAATATACTTCATCTAAATGAAAATAACTAAAAAAATAACGAATATAACATCTCATTGATAAGTGTTAGTGTTGCTGAGAGTGCGTGTCAGTGCATCACTGTGGCCCTGTTGTCAATATACATGTGACTACTGTGTAGCTATCAGTGTACCCGTGATAGTGTAATTGGGAGTGTTGGTCTCAGTGTATTTATCAGTGTACCTGCAAGCGTAGCTTCCAGTGCAGAAAGTCTATCTGTCAGTGTACTGCAAATGTAGGTGTCAACGTAGCTGTCGGTGTACCAATAGTGTAGATGTCGGCATAGCTGTGTAACAGTCTGTGCACTTGATCAAGTATATAAACTAGGAATATGTAATACTTAATGACCAAACTGGTACTTTAGCTATGAAGATGGATTACGAGAAAAGACTTAAAAGGGAGTCAACCAAACAACTCAAGGGATTAAATACAGTACAGTGAAAGGGATGAGGTGTTTGAGATGCGAAACAAGGTAACCAGTGCACAAAGGTAGCAGCTAATGCCGTTTATTTGTTGTAAACAACGTTAGGAAATACTTCTTCAGTCACATGGTCATTAATATTGGAGGAAAACTCTGCATGCAAATTGAAAAGTAAATGTGATGGAATCCTGAAAGGCCAGAAATGAGAAAACCAGTGAATAAGAAATAATGATCAGAGGCAGTGATTCAGCTCCTGTAAACAGCTAAGTTTACATAAGAGTTTATATAGGTGTTCCACAACCGTGAAACCCACCCGCCCTGGACAAAGCTTTCCACCAAACAGGATCAAGGTAACTGCCAGACTATTGTGGACCCCACACGTGTGTGTGTGTGTGTGTAATGTACTCACCTAATTTTGGTTGCAGGGATCGAGTCATAGCTCCTGGTCCTGCCTTCTCACTGGTCACTACTAGGTCCACTCTCTGCTCCATGAGCTTTTTCGTACCTCTTCTTAAAGTGTGTGTGTGTGTGTGTGTGTGTGTGTGTGTGTGTGTGTGTGTGTGTGTGGGTGTGTGTGTGTGTGGGTGTGTGTGTGTGTGTGTGTGTGTGTGTGTGTGTGTAAGAGGCTCTTAACTGTGTTGTAATTACCCACACCATTACTCATACCTTAATGAAGTGATAGTGGCCCTGGTGAAGGCTTGGCCTGGCACTGAGTTATGGTGTGGTGCGGCGGGATTGTTATTGCTCATGTAATGTAGAATGATCCTGAGTGTGATAAGGGAGCTCGTCGCACAACACGACAGGTCGTTCACACAACATGACAAATCGGTCACACATCGCAAGAATTTATTCACGGCACGACACAGGCCGTTTACACAAAGTGACATGTCGTTCGCACATAGCGAGAGGTGATTAACACAGAAACATGCCATCCCACAACGGGATAGGTCGATCACGCAAGGACGGATCGTTTCCACAACCGGAAAAGGGTCAGGTCCGCCATAACAAAAGGCAATTCACAAACATTTTATGCCATGATAAAATAAGTCCTTGTATATTAGTTAACATACAATAACAGCAAAAAGCTGTATTTGTCTTGATGGCCCGTGTTCCATGGCATTCGTGGCACTAGGATTATCTTCGTCGGTCGGTGTTCATTATTTGCAGAATGAATTATTCCCGGAATTGCAATTCGTTCGTGTATGTGCTCCCTGCGTATAGACGAATGAACTGCGGTCTATTATAGTTTTAGTAAATATATGTCATTTTCACTTATTATTCTATATCTCTTCAACAAAATGTGAATAACAATGGGCCCAAAACTTACCCTTTTGGAAGGCCATATTTTGTTGGTCCACATTATAATTTCTTCCTGTTTATGCATATTCACTGTTGCTGTTTTTTTCTTAACTATGAAATGAACTGGAAGAGAAATACTTTACCAGTGCCACGAACCGCCACTGTATAGAACCAAGCAACAAAAAAAGGCACAATGCCAAGACTGGAACAATACACAAATAACTCGCACATAGAAGAGAGGAGCTTACGACGAAGTTTCGGTCCGACTTGGACCATTTACAGTGTGACTTTGTACATGGTCCAAGTCGGACAGAAACGTCGTCGTAAGCTCCTCTCTTCTATGTGCGAGTTATTTGTGTATAGAACCAAGTTAAAGACCCCGTTGAAATTTAATAATATATTTTATATCATACCTCAAAACAAAATATCTTTCTAAAAATCAAGTAAATTGATTAAACAAGAACGGCCTTAAATAAAGCTGGACTGAGACTCGTGTTCCAATTTACCTCTGACAAACTGACATCGAACTGCTTCTCCTATTATTCATTCCAAGAATACAATTCGTATTGAATTTAGAATAACACTGATATTTATAATTTCTGTTTTGTAAATATATATGAAAATGGCCTCAACACCTCTCGTACAATACCCACTTAGGTTAGTGGACCCCCGCATAACGATCACCTCCGAATGCGACCAATTATGTAAGTGTATTTATGTAAGTGCGTTTGTACGTGTATGTTTGGGGGTCTGAAATGGACTAATCTACTTCACAATATTCCTTATGGGAACAAATTCGGTCAGTACTGGCACCTGAACATACTTCTGGAGTGAAAAAATATCGTTAACCGGGGGTCCACTGTATTATCAAAACAACGACTGAACGGTGTCGTAAGAATTTATCTATACGTTCTTGAGAAATATTTAATAACAGTTCCTCGGGGCTCGAGGATTTCTTTGGGTTCAATCTGTGTTTTTAATATAGAATAATAATAAGGAACAATAGTAAGAAATTCAAGAAAATACTAAACCTGTAGGGATTACACAGTACTGGGAAATGAGATGCAATGAGGTTTTGATCCAAGGAAGTGGAGGGTACCTCCTGTGCCTTGGATCAAGATTCCCTCGAAGGGAAATTAGGTAATAAAACATTTAAACTGTAAATGCTTGGTTAAAAATAATAAAGTAGGGTTTTTCATCATACAAATATTATAGAAAACTGATGTAAACAAAGTAAAAACAATAAAACAAATGAAAAATAAACAAAAGTAAAAACAATAAAACATGAAAAAACAGAACGATTCTAAATGTTATAAAAATGGATCCGGGATTTAAAAAAGAAACATTACTTATATTTTTTTTAAATAATAAGAAATATATCAAATTAATAAAATTAAATGAAAATCTGGAAGTTGTTGTCTACAACAATCAATAGAAATAATCAAATTGAAAACGAGAAACTCCAGAGTAAATTGTTGTCAAGAAAAATGGTAAATGCCCGAAATGCATAATTAGTGTATTTACCTATGTATCTACAGTATCTGTATACTTATGTATCTACAGTATCTGTATACTTATGTATCTACAGTATCTGTATACTTATGTATCTACAGTATCTGTATACTTATGTATGTATTGTATCTGTATACTTATGTATCTACAGTATCTGTTTACTTATGTATCTACAGTATCTGTATACTTATGTATGTATTGTATCTGTATACTTATGTATCTACAGTATCTATATACTTATGTATCTATTGTATCTGTATACTTATGTATCTACAGTATCTGTATACTTATGTATGTATTGTGTCTGTATACTTATGTATCTACAGTAACTGTATACTTATGTATCTATTGTATCTGTATACTTATGTATCTATTGTATCTGTATACTTATGTATCTACAGTATCTGTATACTTATGTATCTACAGTATCTACATACTGGTGTATCTACAGTATCCGTATACTTGTCTTTAC